>QYAM01000006.1:220901-528888 GCA_003988965.1 Neobulgaria alba
AGTATTTATAGTGAGGAATACTCCTTATGAGTTCCTCAATCAAGTCTCATTCATTCAATTCATTCATTGAGAAAACCTCGACGAAAAGTCGAACAGAAGATGAGGGAGGGGGAGGGGAAGAAAAGAGGGCGGGGGAGGGGGGGGATAGTATGAATTGAACTAAAAATTTAATTATACCATCTTTTGATGTTTCGATCTTTGAATTCTTATGTGTTTATATTTCCTACTCTCTCTCTCTCTCTTATAATAACGTATTTCTCTGTGCTTATAGTACTTGGCTTTATAACCGTTCTTAGTAATCATACTTGAGGATTCGATATAAGGTAGGATCACAGAGAGATATAAGAGATAAAAAAGATAAATAATTTAAATAGAATACTAACTAGTAAGGAGAGGTTAGGTTAGGTAAATACTTAAGTTAAATTTTCCTCCTATATATAAAAAAAAATTTTTTAGTTAGAATAGAAAGAAGACTTATAAAAAAAACCTACTATTAAGAAAGAGGAAATGTGTGTGATATTATAAACTCCTTATTTATTTATCTATCTCTTTTGTCTTAAAAAAAACGGTTTCTATCCTAATTAAGTTATATAACTAAAAATTTTTATAGAAAATACTAAATATTAATAATATCAGGAGATTTTTCTAAGGTTATTTATTTATTTATAGATGTAATGGTATCATATATCTTACCTAGCTAGTGCTAGAATAGAATAGAATAGAATAGAATGGGATAAAATAAGGTAGAAATCTTTTTATTTTATACATTGATTTCATATCCTCCCTACCTCCCTCCCTCCCTCTTATCGTCAGTGTAAACTAATTTAATCTATACATAGGGGTTTATCGGAAGATAAAATTTTTTTGCATAAGCGTAATTTAACGAGTTTCTAGATGTTGAAAATTTTTTTTAAGGATATCAGATGAGTAAAATATGTTGTAGAATAGTTTTTAAGAAATAAGAAATAAGCCCTAAAGCCAGAAAAGTGTTATAAAGAGGCCTAAAGACCATTCAAGGTGAAGAAAAGAAGAGGTCAATCTTCCTTAGACGTGGGTCAGGAGTATCGAAAAGTGGAATACTAGATATATATATCTCTCTTCAATCAAATTGTCTTACTTTTTTTCTTCACGAAAAACCATAAGTGGTAAAATATAAGAAGAAGAAAAAGATATGCTTATATGCTTGTTTACTCGCTATGCGTCATAAGGGTACCTAAGTGTTTAACTCTCAACCGCCATCTCATCTTATCACTTCCGTCCTTCCTTCCTTCTTTCTCTTTTCCTCCCCACTCATACCCAACCTATACACTAAACCATCCATCATCACCATCATAAACATCATCATCAATCACTCAACCCATCCATCCATGCAAAGTTTCCCCTTCCCTTCCTCCATTTTCCTCTTATCCATGCAAAACAACCAACCACATCAAAAAAAGCCATCGACAGCAGCAGCAAGAACAGCAGCAGCAACAACAACAAAAGGAAAAAAACTCAAGGACGGGAACACCAACCTCCTGCTTCACCAAAAAGCAAAAAACTGCATCCGTCTTTCGCAATCGGCTAAGCATGTATCGTTGGATAAGAAATACTACCTAAATACTCCACCCAACCCACTCTCTCCCCATAACCCTCCAGATCTTCACCTCCCCACTTCTCAGATCATCCAACTTAAAGCTCTCTAGCTTAACCTTCTTACTCTCCCTCCCTTGTTCCCAGGCTCGAACTTTCTTCTTTGTCCCGTCCCATTCGGCTACAATACCAACATGATCTGGTTTCCCAACTTCCATACTGTACTTTGCATGCATAGGTCCATGTTTACCTTGAAACTTGGTATTGCGTAATGTAATGATATCTCCGGGACGGATCTCATCGTTTTGTTGAGTGGATGCATTGGCTAGATTACCGTAGACAACTGCTCCATAGCCGCGTGTACCAACTGGGAGGAGGGCGCCAACGAGAGGTTTGAGAAGTTCGTTTACAAGACCCTGAGGGGTACCATCTCCAACGAGTGTTTCTTTTCTTTGGAGAACTGCGTCGGAGATTCGGCGACCGAATTGTTCGTGAGCTTGCTCGAGTTGGTCTTGTCGAAGGCGGGAAGGAGGTGGTTCATGCCTTTGGTCAAGACGGACATCAGCTGGGTCTTGAGCATCGAATTGAGCTGTGATGATAGTCTGAGAGTAATCTTGGAATAGAACGCAAAGGTCTTTCGTGACCATAGTTCTGCCACCTTGCATTACCGAGTTCTCCTCGAATTCTAATAGAACATCCTTACGCCCTTGAAAAACGGGTGGGATACCATTAGGTTGAGTCCACCAGAAAGATGCGCGAGCAAGGTCAACATCATTGGCAACAAAGCCGGAGTCCAAGGACATCCGACTAAGATCTGTGGATCTCCTTGTTGTAGTATTGGATCGCCCAATATCCACTGACTGCCGTGGTGGTCCCCTATTGGGGGGAGGTGGTAGAGACTCGCGAGAAGGGAGTGGAGGAGCAAATGATCTTGGAGGAGATGCCGAATATAAATCTTCCTCGACCCTCTCGACTCTTGGAGGTGGTGCACCAGCAGATGGGGCCTTCGGTGCAGAGTAATTATAAGGATCATATTCATCATCTTGTGGCTCCCAAGGAGCAGGAACCTTTGATGGTGGCGGGGGTGGAGGAGGAGCGGCTCTTGGCACATCAGCAGACCCTCGGGAACTTGGTGGTGGCTGCGATGGTAATGGTGGAGGTACTTGACGAGGAGGTCCAGTCGGTGGTAAAGGCGGAGGCGAGTTCATTGGTGACCGAAAGGAGGTATCTTCAAAACTTGAGTCTCTTGCATGTGCTTTCAATGCATCCTTATGAGGTGCAGTGGAGGCGATATCAGTATCATAATCACCATCATATTCTGTCACTTCCTCTTCACTTTCCTGTGTAGGGGGTGCTTCAGGAGGAGACAGAGGCCTTTTATCGCCCGTAGAGGTTCTACTTAGCCCCCCGGGAGGAGGAGGTGGAGGTGCTCGAGATTGAGATAGGGGTGCAGGAGCAGACATAGGAATAGGAGGTGGCAGTCGGCTATTTCGCTTATTCTGTATACTAGGGGCCGTAGGCGAAGTTGGAACTGGTGGGTCAGATCCAAAATAAGAGGCTCTTCTACCTGCTGGCGACTTGGGAGAGGACGGCTCATCAGCAGATCTAGAGGGAGGTTTTGGTGCTTCCGCTTTTGGTGTCGGGTTTTGAGCACCACCAGACAGCTCGTCATCTGACTCAGATCCAGCACTTGGAGACATTAGGGGAAGAGGAGTCGGGCGTGCTGTTGGGATTAGCTTGAGTTGATTTGGGGAGGGCCAACGATTACTAACAGTCTTTGGGGACAGGTGGGGGTGCTGGCCTCCCACCTGGTATCGGTGGCGCATCAGTATCTTGAGAAGGGACTGTAGTAATGATTTAGCGGAGGGGATTTTTCTCTGGTGGGAAGTAGGCTTACCTGATGAAGGAGCTGCCTTCTCTGAAACAACGTCCTCAACATCAGGCACCTCGTCAGCCGGGCGAGATGTTGCTACAGAGATGGAATCTTCCTCCTGCTCCAAATGTCTGTTGATTTCCTCGGGACTTCTCACACGGGACATTCCAGGTAAGGGGATCATGGGGATAGGTGGGGCACGGGAGGAGGGTTGATCTTCCATACCATATTCTCCGGAACGTTTTTCGCTTGAAGCAGATGGCTTCTTCTTCCTGGGAGGAGCCATAGGACTTGGCATAGGCATTCCACCACCAAACATGCCATGCATACCCATACCACCACTCATCTTGGCCATACGAGCTCTCAATTCCTCTTTTCGTCGAACCTCGGGGTCGATATCGTCCTCTTCCTCTTCCTCTTCCTCATCAGCAGGGGCCTCCTCTTCAGTACCCTCTTCTTCCCCAACATCAGCCTCACGGTTAGGAGGTGCAGGTGGACGGGATGGTTGTGCAGGCTTTCTAGGCATATCATCGCTATCAACTCCAGTTGATGCCTCCTCTGGCTCCTCGGTGTCGCCAGCTCCCGACATATCCGCTTCATTGCCATCACCAAAGGATCTTTTAGGATGCAGACCTGGAGTGCCAGCTGCTCCTCTTGAAGATTTGCGTTTTCGAGGCGCATCTTCCCTTGTCGAATCAAGAGATGTTTTGCCAATCGTTTCCCCAGTATCCCTCCTCTCCAACGGGGCTGAATCAGGTTCCTCGCCCTCTTCGGGATTATGCGATTCTGTTCTCTTCTTCACTGGCCGTTTAGGCTTTTCCTTCTTTTGCGCCGCATCCGCATGGCGAGCTGCCTGCTCCATTTGTTGCTTTTGCAAAAGTGCAATACGTTCTTTTAGACTCGTAGGCTTTGGTAGCTCTTCGGCATCTGCATCATTCGAAGTAGAAGCTAATCCCACTCTTTCCGCAAGTTCCTGGGTTTCCGCTTGACTGGCCGCAATTTCAGGATCCTCTTCGCGCCTATATATTCTCTGCGGTTGAGACGCAGGCTCACGAGGAATTTGCACATAGGCATTTTTGCTCGGAGGCGGGGCAACGAAGGGCTTCCTGATAAAATTGCTAGAACCTCCAGAACTGAACCCCGAGGGCTTGAATGGAGCAGGCGGAGGAGCTGCTTTATTAAAAGCTGCAATTCGATCTCGAAACGAGCCACCGCTGGGCTTGTCTGATACTGGTGGAGGTGCCGACGGTTTAGAGGGGGGTACTGATCTCGCACTAGTAGGTGGGGAGACTTCAGAGCGCTTTGCAGAATTTGGCGGAGAGTTGGCAACTTGAGGTTTAGGAATCGCCGGAGGAGGATCTCTCGTTACAGGAAGTTCATGAATCTCAGGCTCGGGTTCATGGACTGGTTCCGGTGGTGGCGCTAGTTCAGGTACTGGCGCAGGAGCAGGTTCTGCTTCCTTCTTTGGACGAGGAGCTCGGTTTGGTCTTGGAGGAGCAGTAGGCTCGTACTTTTCGACAAAATTTCTAGGAAATATACCTTCTTTCTTTTCTCCCGAGGCATCTACGTATTCCCCCGCATACCAATCCTCGTCTTCCTCCTCTGTAACTGTGATTATCTGCCCGGCGGGGAAATGCAGGTCATCCTCATGGGGAGAGGAGTATTCGTATACAGCCTTAACCTTAAATGGTGGACTGGGCATCTTGGGCGCGTGGAGAGGCAATTTCGAGAGGAGCAAACTCGCTCGTCCTGATGCCTAAGTCGGTGGATGTGTCGTTCAGATGCCCGGTGGCAACCCAGACTGTGGGGTAGAGGATATTTCAGATGTCCGTCGTCTTGCAGATGCACGAAAAGGCTGTGTATGTGCTGCGGTATAGGGCAGGGAGGAAGGAGATCCGATGTGTCTTTTGGTGAGCGGGGCGTTGCTGTGTATCTAAAGGTGCTAGTCTACGTCAGCGCATTGAACAGCGACGTGTGAAACGGGATAAATCCTGCGTAGCATGGTGGCAAGGAAAGAGGGGTGATCGTACCAGGGAGCTCCTTCAGACGAAGACTAAGCTGTAACTTAGAGGACAATTAGCCACAGGTCGACAACGGTAGGCAGAGGAGAGCTTGGACTTGGCTGCATCGCACATCGGAATTGAGGCGGTGGAGTGTAGAACTTGCCCTGTCCGGTGAACAGTGGGACAGCTTGATAGCTGCAGGGATCAAGCAATCGCTTCCTCCTCACGTTCACTGCCTGCTCCTGTGCCTATAGTCCCCTTCTTGGTTCTAAAGATAATTTAGAGGCTCAACGCTCTACATCACACCGCCGCACCTGATGGGAGTACGCATACGTCAACCTTCACTGGCACCACAATCATGGCAGCGTTCAACCCTCCAAAGTCGATTCTCAAGAAGCCCACCTACCCCGCCACATCCGCCCCAAAATCCAAGGCAGAGCGTGACCGCGAGGTCGCCTTGTACCATGCCAATCTGATTCAGCAAAGGAAGGACCTCGAGCTCGACATCCTGTGCAATCAAGAGACCTTGATCGACTATCCGCTCGCCAGATTCCCCTACACCGCCTCGAATCCGTCGAAAGAGGACGCGAGAACATTCAAAGAGCTACTGAGACCCTTTCAGCCCTCGGACTATGACGCGTTGATACTTGAGCGCAATATAGTTGATAATTGCGGCTATGCATTATGTCCGAATAAAAGGGTTAAGGATGGAGGAGGAGGTTTATACAGACTGGTTGGCACAAATGGTAAGGCCCGAGACTTTCGAGTAGTTGCGAGAGAGGAAACAGAGAGGTGGTGTTCCGAGGCTTGTGCGAGGAGAGCATTATACATCAAGGTTCAGTTGAGCGAACGCCCTGCATGGGAGAGGGGAGCCGATATCGAGTCCTCGATTGACCTATTGGACGAGCCGAAGTCAGAGGATGAGACAGTCTTCGACGGTCTCAATAACCTCTCTCTAGGAGAAAATAGTGGCGGTCAAGGGCAAGGCGCTGCAAACCTTGCATTAGAAAGAGGTGATAGAAGCGCCTACAGTTCGAGAAATGGACTTGTCGATGTCAGAATTCAGGAAAACGAAATTCGAGGACGAGCACGACCTCCTACCTTTGAAGATGGTTTAGCTGAAAGAATGGAAACTATGCATCTATCATTAGAAGGTTATACGACGAGATTCGGCTCCGCACAGCAACAGGATGACATGGACCTCTGGGGGGAGTGATGGAAATGTACTTTATGATTGTGCTTTGATTTCGGGCTTGAGACGATGTATATTCCGCGGGATGTGGAGTTCTGGATGCAAAAGGAGGTACATAGGTAGTTTTGCAAGGTTTAGTTTGAACCTTTGGGCATTTACAGCTAAGTGGATGTGCTGGATAGGACTCGGAGTTGAGGCTACTTGATACCCAACATCAAAATTTTGAGGCATGCCACTAGCAAACATACGTAGAATTAGAGCTATATGATAAATATTTTAACAATATTTTTTCTGCTTTCCATCTTTCAAATACGGTGAAGTAGAGTACCGAATATCCTTTTCCTCTGCAAACCTGTTTTATTTTCTATTTTTCTTGGGTCCCAGATTCACTGTTGGTCATGGTAGGAAAATTTTATGGTTTCTGCTAATTTGCCCAGAGTCCTTATTAGAGTTTCTACGACATTGGGCTTCTTTATATCAATAACAAACTAATTAAACAACCCGGGGTTTCTGTTTGAGTCTGTGAAGAGGGAATAGTATGAAAATTTTGACAGTATATCACGACGATGTGATCACCATCAGGATAGAAATAAGGAATATTAGGGTAAGTACAG
The DNA here is from genome assembly GCA_003988965.1 of Neobulgaria alba. NCBI lineage: Eukaryota > Fungi > Ascomycota > Leotiomycetes > Helotiales > Gelatinodiscaceae > Neobulgaria > Neobulgaria alba. Next base: position 228,156 of record QYAM01000006.1, read on the forward strand.
GATGTCTTTTTCGATGCCAAGACAAAAACTTCACATCTTAGCAGACTGCTGCCAGGCATAAACATCGGACTATATGTCTGTCGAATACACCAGGTCCGTAATGATGGCTCTTAATTAGCCGTGCAACATTAGATTTCGGGTTAGGGGTTCACGTGTGCAAATCATTGGAAAAGGAAAATGGCAATCAAGCGTCATCCTCCGAAGAGAGAATCAGCGACACCTAGTTTGGGAAGTCATCTCACATTGATCTAGTCATATCCGACGATCAGCCAGCAATACGCCCAAATCCCATTGCTCCATCGCACCCCATGCCTTTTGACTTTTCCCCATATCGCATGTCCGACCCTATTCGTAAAAAATCTAGTTTCGTGGTGGAGGACGGTCATTGAATCGGCGAGGACGCTCGATGGTCTGCTGTTGTGTGACTGGGACGACGTTGACGGGGATAGCATCGAACTAGAAAATGAAACATTAGGATTTTCGTTCAAGTGGTATTGCGGTAGATGAAAACGTACACCGAGGCTCTTAAGAAGGTCCTTGGTCTCAGAGTCGACCTCGAGTTGTCCGCTCTCGGTTTGGCTGAAATCAAGTGCTGAGATTTCTGGAACATATTGATCCTTTCTCTCACGCTCCTCTTCTTGAAGCTTGAAGGAGATACCACGGACGGGACCACGTTGAATACGCTTCATCAAATGGGTGGTGTATCCAGCAATCTGTAATCCAAACACATCAGTCCCAATTCAACTCATTATTTCAACCATTCAATCCCAATTCCACCGAGACAAGGTTTGGTGATTTTTGAATTCATACCTTGTTGCGAAGACGCTTGGAAGCGATGATGGCGATCTCATCACAGATCCTCTTGTTGGTCTCGAAATCGAGAGTCAACTTGGGGTAGTACCGCTCAATGATGACCTTGGCGGACTTCTTGACAGTTTTCGTGCGAACGCGACCCATGATTGCGGTTTGGTGATGTTGATTGTCAGGGGAGTTGGAGATTTGTCGATGCGCTGGGGTTGAGTTTTGGACGATTTGCGATTTCTCTGTGTGGGTTGCGATTCGCTTGTGCTAGCGCATTATTGGTGGGGCTGGATCACATGATATCGAAACCAACCTGCCAGTTTATAGACTAAGGTAGTTAAAATGAAAATACGGATCTCTTCTCAATATTAACGTTCCTTTATTTCAATCTTTCAATGAAATCAAGTTAAGCAGGTGATAAATTTGAAGCAAGCTACTGGATAGGACGTCAAGTAGTTTTAAGATAAACATTTCATTTGTTTTTATTCTACACTCAACTCCATACCATGCGATGCCGAAATAGTATCATGATACTGTACAGAATCTCCCTGTATACCTCTCAGAAAAACCAAAAATTTCATTGCCAACATTTATTGATATGATATGACTGGATGATCATCGAAAATTGCGGTTCAACCCAAATCCCGCAGCACCCCTTTCATTAGCCCTATTCGAATATCCCGTGCCTTTTGACAATGTCGGAAGTCCGTAAACTTGCGCCTGGGCCTCCCTATGTGGAATTTCATCTGCCTTGCCCTCGGCGATGGCAACAGCGTCAGGATCTGCACCATTCACATTCAAGACGATCTTTCCCCTCGAGTCAATTCTGGCAGATATTGGGGAAACATATGTCTTGCTACCGCCTTCTTTGTTAAGTTCAACAGTTTCCAGTCCTCCAATAGTTGCCACAAGCCTAGTGTTTTTGAATTTTGAAATGTCGAAGTCATTCTGACCTTTAGGAACATTGACTACAACCCCACCAACTCCAAGAACCGGGGGATATTTGCCGGTGGAAGAATTCTTTGGCATGACCACACGAGCCGGGAGGGGGGTTTTCTCCTTTTGTGGTCCAAATTCGGGATGGTTGACAATATGCCTTGAAGAGCGACTATAAGACAGACCTGCCGACGGGTGAGTCTTCGGTGGGCCATGTTGAGCGTAAGGAGAGGAGGATGTCTCAAGATGATCTACTGCGGAAGGCTGGGTGAAGTCATCTGGGTAGCCGAGCTTGGCCATTAGATTGTCCGCGAATGACAAAGGTGCTGCAGATGGTGCTGGAGGAAGATCAAGGAAGTCTCGGACTATGCGGTACAGCTCTTTGCGCCGCTCACTTCGAAGTTCTTTGGTGAAAGCTTTGAGCTGGTTCCGCGTAACATCTTCGGGTCGGATTGGGCTAAATGGTGTTTCCCTTTGATCTTCAGACTGCTCCTCCCCGGCAACATCTTTGGCTTCTATTGGACTAATGTGAGATTTGATATCATCTCTAGTTTGGCCTTCTAGGGTGACCTCTTCAGGTTGGATTGGAGCAACTGGCTTCTCTACACCATTCCGAGCCTGCTCTTGAGCAGCAGAAGTAAGAGCTGCCGCGCATTCTTTTCTGAGAAATTTGTTAAAGTCCCCTTTCCGTTTCCGAACTTCTGAAGCCAAATATTCCTGAAATTCTCCTTCAGCCATCCCCGCTAACCATGGGCCAGAGAATTTCCACCGAAGATCCCTTGAGCCACTTCCCAATTTCCCCTGCTGAAAAGAATCTCCATGGGCAATTCGATCTATGTCCGTATCAAAAACACTTTTCTGTGGAACGTCATTTCCTAGGTAACTGTTTTTGGACTTAATCGATGCTGGGTTTGTAAGAGGGGTATCCATTTCAAGCCATTTTGTCAAGGTCAATGAATGGTCTGCTGCTGATCCAAATTCTGTGACCTGCTCCATAGTATCGATAGACTTGACTTTTATCATGGGCGTAGATGTCTTGGCAAATATGCGCCGGGGCAGAGCTCGTTTGAAGCCCCAATCGCCCCTGGCTAGAGAAGATTGAGGGGTTGTGATGGCGAGGTGGGTAGGATATATGGTGGTTGCGGTATCGGAATTGTAAATTGCCGCTGATGTGAGGTCGGGCTTGGGAACAGGTAATGCAGGTGGTATTGCGAAGATCCGCGACGCTCGTAGGAGTGCCCCGCCTGGAGAAACGCTTCGTGAAGCCATCGTAGCCTCGTAGGTAGGTGGGCGTTGAGAACGCCCGAGTCTGAAGAGTGGGCAATTGGAGATGGATGAGGGCCCTTGAGAGGGTTGCAACTTTGCCCAAGGTTCAATATTTGTCCAATTGACTAGTTCTGAGACTTTCAGGCCTCCATCCACCGTGGTCGGGCGATTGACAGCTTCCGACGTTGTCAATGAAGTTGTTGAAGTTTGGATGCGAGGCTAACGAATCCTGGGTGCTTGCACGTGATATGGGCTTTTCTCCCGTTTGAGCATTAAGTTGCCTAGAACTCACCAAACTCCCAATCTATATCTGAGGGGGCTTTTATTTTTGTCATAGCTTGTTATCTCACTATTCCACCGAATATACTACTATCTGAAAACTATTCAGTTTTAAATTCTAAAAGCCTGCACATTCACATAGACTAAACTCGAGAGGTAATAAGTAAAACTAACTAGATCTCGAGATTAAATTTTTGCTCTGTTTCGAATTGGATTCATAAAGGAAAAAAAGGAATTTTATGTTCTAAAATTTAAGTCGCAAGGATATCTACTCTCACCTCCGCTCCTTTCCAACGCAGCCTAGGCAGTATTAAAAAGAACTCTTGAAAAATCTGATATCAAGAAAATAATTCTCAGCCTTAGAATAGCTTCAATAATAGAAAATTTATTTATCAGTGTAAACAACGAAATTCTGAAAAATACCTGGTGATTTAAGATTCAATGCAATAAAAGTCTCGTCGCGAATATACAAACTACTTCATCTTGAAAGAGGTATAGAAATCAGGTCCTGTCGACCACTTGATGCTTCATGGATATGTCAACTATGTCACATTCACAGAATGCCATGTCTATCAGCCAAGTACCAAAGCATGCCTTCTCGCAGGCAAATTTACAAATACGTCCCATCTATCTCCCTCCATTTCTATCTCCATCCCGCTCAAATCACTCAATTAATCTCCATACCTCTCCCATCCCACCTCCAATAACCATCCAAGAAAAAAAGCACCAAAAATCAAAAAATCCTGTTTTCCGTACCTCCATCGAGATCACACCTCCTCAACAACCTCCAACCTCCCATCCTACCACGTGATATTCACACAACTCAAAATCATGCTATCCACCCACCCATCCATCCACCCACCATTAGCCCTCGGCCCTGCGAGACAAAAAGCCAACACCATCCCACACCATAATTAATAATCCCCCTCTTCTAGAAACCACTCAAATCTTCTCACACACATCCAACCCTCCCTTCTCCTTCCGAAAACCATCTGACTCAACTCCAACCATCGGATGAAAACAAAACCTCTCCTCCCCCCCCCATGCACCACCGTCATCCTCCCCAGCTAAATTACTTTCCTAGTCTAAAAAACTACGAATCGGAGATATCCGATTAAACAGTTGAATCCATAGGACGACATTAGAAAAATCGAACATCGATAAGTAGGAATTTCTCGTCATGGATGAAAGGGGGGAAAAAAAATCATCACAAGATAAAAAATTTCTCTCACTGCAGTGGGTGTGTGATGAATAAGGAATAAGGTATGCAAGTATTACGCGGAAGTCTACGGATCTACGGATCGGTCCGCGAAAACCTTCATTATTCACCTTTTTTCCCTTCTTATACTTTCTTACCATGAAGACTCTGTCAGCCAAAAGTAATCTCATCTTTTCCCTTCCCTCCATCCATCCAAATTAAGATTCCATGCATGCGAGTAGAAACGTGGGAGACCATCCATTCGGAGAAGCAGCTTTTCGGAACCCTGTCCATACAGCATGTTCTAAGCGGGGAAATTTTTGGAAAAAGCACCTTCTGGAAATGAACCGGGAAGAGAACGTGGGATTTGAATGGTGATCGGAGAGGATCGGTCGATTGGGACTTTCTCTCCTTTCGAGTGATAAACTGTGAGAAATGGGTGAGAGTGACGTTTGTGGGTTAATGGTTCACCAGTGGTTAGCGAATGGAGTTGTTTTCCGATGGGTGTTTTGGAAGAGATAATCTGATGGTTTTGTGGGAATCATATGATGGATGCAATGGGGGAGTTGGCGTCGATACCTTGAAGATTCCTGGCAGATGGGAGAGCTGGATGGTGAGTTCGTTGGTCTTTTGCCTTAGTTATGGCAGGTGAATATGGACGGTGATCTCAAAATCGTGGAATTGGCAATCGGATCATCAGATGTCAAGCACACTGTGCGGTAGCAAAGAGTGAAATATAAGGTCAGAATCTGAGGTAATTAACTGCTGTCATCTGATACTTTCTATCTGCGAGATGCCGTTCTATCTTGCCCAGATATCTGAATGGGTAGATAAGCTCACGAATAATAATGTCCCGAATCTAATGGTTCAGAGTTCTCCTTTTGAAGCCTGGTGACCGCAGTGCGGGGAAAGCTGGACTGTACGAAGTAAACGAACGAGATAATACAACTAAGAGGTCATGTTCCGTCTTCTGGCACTGCGCAAAAGGTTCGCGAGTTCCACGACATTGGGCAGCAACAAGGCTGCCTTGAAGCGAGGCTGCATTCTCAACGTTCGGTGATCGAAAGAAAGACCAGACGAGGCAGCATCCATTTGCCCGCATCGCATCGGGCGGATTACTGTCGCTGATGCATTTTCGGATGGGAGTCAACGGATGGGTCGAGGCAGCATCGCCTCAAGCAACATACACTTTCAAAGTGGGAATGCGTCAGACTCTGAATGAAACAATTCCGATGGTTTGCTTTTCTCTTCATGACACTGCCAATGAGAAACTGGTAACGAGCGAAAAGCCTGACAAGAAGAGGAATATTGATTTTTCGCACCACCCGCGGAGAGGCTTGTGGGTTGCATTGGAATTGCCATGTCTCGCATGGAAAATCAACCCACGAAGCATGCGCAGCTTTTGGTTTGGGGAGCGCTGCCGACGACCGACGGAGGGGTGTGGTGGTGGGTGGCGGGCGAGATTCGGGACGATTGAATCTGGTTGCCTTGAAATTCTCGTGGGGTGCGCACCCTCGAAATCCAAGATTCGAGCTTGCACGCCGGAATCTCGGTCCAGGTCGAAATGACGCGGAGGAGTAAGCGGTTGAGAGCGAGTCCAGGTAAGACTCCTACTAAATTCTTATAAAGCAAACGCTCTCATGTTGGATTGTTGTGATAGGGCAGGGGATGGAAAAGGCCGTTGCCGGAGGGCGAGTGATATATTGACAACACTACCAGGACCCTGACTGGCCAGTTTGAAGGCCAAACGGAGGAAACACAGTTGTTTGTTCGCCGCCATGTTTGCCGCACGAGAGGGTCTTCCTTCTCTGCGGTACTGCTGGCATCAATCAACCTCGTGCGCGGCATGCAGAGACAGAATCCTTCAGGCTGGTCGTGTCAGGTGCCGCGCACGAGGAAGGGCAAGAAAGGGCAAGAACAGGAATAATAGCCGCGAAGTGGAGCTGGTGGTGTTGCTGTCTGCGCGAGGCACGTGGAGGCAAAAACTTAATAGACGCGCCCATTGGGGCAACTTCCACGCCCTCTTACGATTCCACGGTGGGTTTGCGCCTATGAGATCTGGTAGCCGTCTGGTTGGAGTGACGGAGCTGCAGCTCAGCGCCAACATGCAGCAGCTTGCAGCACGCTGCAGCCGCCATTGGATGCCGTGGGCCGCCTGGCCACCTGAACGGCCCGTCGTCAGCACACCCGCCAGCCGTGGTGTGCAGTGTGGTTGCGCTGGAGGCCGGGGGTGATGCTATTCGCGTTGCGGCTTTGATTCTAGTGATGGCAGAGGGTGTTCTCCATCTGACCACGCCCGGATGACTGACGGGGCAGTTGACGGCCGCCGCTGGAGGGGAGCGCTCAGAAGCTGCGTTGGGCAGCTCCAGGGCATACGAGTTGATTCTGTGCATTGCAACGGGCGCTGGGGACGCCGCCGGCCCTCCCACTGGGCACTCCCGTCGCACAACGGGCCCTGCTGGTTGCGATGCTGGCACGGTGGCGGCAGGATTGGCCTCGACGGGGCACGGCGTCAAGAATGCTCGAAATGTACATACGGTGCACCCGCAGCTGGAGTACGAGTCGCGCTGGAGTAGGGACCGGTCCTACTCAGGCCTGACGCTTCCTGGTGTCTCCGCGCTGGAGCTGGAGCTGGACTGGGTTCGCCCGATGGCATAGTCATGGTGCCGACCAAGGCGCTTTCGTCCTCGATCGCCCTCTCAGCACGGGGCCGCTGAAACCGCTCTTCTCCCTGATCCGCCCTGGTCACCTATCGGAGGGCCATCGCAATGCGGTGCGCAACGGTGCCAAAAATGCGACGGCGGGCTGACTGATGGCTGCGTCGTTGTGCAGGCAAATGGGGGTCGCCCACACGCACAGTGGCCACGCCCAGCCCCTTCAGGCAAAGGGACATGGTTTGCCACACGCCAAGGTACACAGATGGCGACCTCCTCAGCCCTTGTCACTCGTCTCTTGCCGCGGGTCCAATGCGACAGGTGGGACAAAATCTCGACGGGCCCCCCCATGCTTTCCACCATCCCCTCCACCTCCACGACTTTATCAAATCACTCCATTATTCCGCTTCAACCTCCAGGACATCCCACTGCATCCGGCTCGTCGTTTAATGGCTGTGCAGTCCCTTCGACCTATCCGTGGTTTAATACTCCGCCCGCTACACACGTCAATTGCCTGAACGCCCTCCACGTTACTGAACAGCACTTCGACCGTTACCAACCACCATGTCCAGATCATAACGCCGGGAAACATTGTCATTTGTGCGTACGTCTGAGGAAAATTCGGAGGAGCCCTACAAGAACACCTGCACCCACCTTACAAATTCTATCTCCAAGTACATATATGCGAACGCATTCCATGACAGGCTTTCACCGCTCTAAACCACCGCCAACTTCTATACCAATATGTCTCAATCTATACGAAGATACAATATCTCCCAGAGTACAGGATCAACCGATAGTGATGAGTCCCAGGACTCGCAAAGCACAGCGCCGACGTCGCTCTATAGCAGTCCCAGTCACTCGATACGATACTATGAACACCCAATCGATATCTCACCTGGCGCAACCTGCTGTCCTCGAAGCTCGACAGAGACCTATGACTCTTCAATAGACGAGGAGGAATTTGCTGAGGATCCAGAAGAGTACGACCCAGAATACCAAGTCCCCGAATATCGTGAGGTTGTTGAGACAAGTCTCCGCGCAACAACCCCTTCCGATTTTTCAGACTTTTTCCCATCAACTCGACGACTGTATATTAGACATGACGACACTACCTACGATGGAACCATGAACTTGCGCGTGGACGCCGATGGAAAGAGGAGAGGTGCGGTTCAACTCTTTCACTTACGCATGCAAGACTTGAAGAAGCGCGAGTTTTCTCTACGACGTTACGAACGCTCGTCGGGTCGAGAGGTTTGCCACTCGAGTAGAAAATATGTCAAGCCCGCTTCGGAAAAGAGACCAACGATGGCACGCTCAGTCAGTAATGCGCTTGCAAGTATCGTCAAACCAGAATTCAAGCGCTCTAACTCGACCGGTGTCCCATCTCTAAGTCGAAGCAGAAAGTCCCTCCAAAGACAAGACAGTGGATACATATCGCAGGATGAAGATGTCAAGACAAAAGCCTCCCTCATCCCAACCAACACCACCAAGCTAGAATTCTCGAACTACGCCCAAGTCGAGGTCAAACGTCGAGGAGCTAAATCAACCAAGCGATATGATTTTGAATATTGGGAACATCAATACACCTGGAAGCGAGTGAGCAAAAAGGATGGTGCCGGAAAGGAAGTTTCATATCATCTCTACCAGGACGATGACAGCACTGCAGTTGCACACATTGTTCCTGAGCTTCGATCGACTGCTCAAATCAGAGAAGAAGATTTGGCTGGTGGATGGGTGCCTCCTTGTTCGATGTGGATCAGTGATCCCACCGTCTTGGATGCATCCAGTGATGTCGCTGAGTAAGTTTCTACACACAGAATCCCCCTTCCCCTCTATTCATTCTAACGATATTTCTAGCGCTATCATCGCAACTGGTCTGATTGCCCTCGTTGACGATTGTATTAAAAGAAGATTCCATGCCAAGAAGAAGCATCCTCATGTGGGTGTTCCCTTCACACAAACAAACATGGAGTTTGTGACACCAAAGGCAATGGTGGAACATATTTTCAAGAGAAGAAACTCTGGAGGTTCAACAAAAGAAAAAGAAAGAGAAATGAGGAGCAGTCCCCTTCGTTACGGCAATGAGGTAGAGGCGTACTAGCACGTTTGAGATATCTTTTTATTTAATTATGAGCGGCTGTTTATACGCATGACGAAATCTATGAGGTGGAAATGAATTGGATGAATCGACAGGATCTACCTTGGCTCACACCAGCAAGGCAAGGATGGGAATAAATACGTTTTTCATATAACAGCTTATCGTGGGTTGGCTGGAAATGGCGTTTCAAGGTTCCTGGGGTTTTATGGTGGTGGATGGTATCATTCGTTCGTTTGGGAGGCATGGATTAAGGAACGAGCATTTTTGGAAAATATACTCTCCTTGATATGATGGTGTTTGGTGGCATTCATTTTTTTTTTTGGGTTAAAGAACAAAGGCATTGGGTGGATGCGAGTGATTGGCATGACTGGGAAGGGGGTGGAAAGAATGATTTTTTGAACTTCATAATGACACTTGTTTCATCTAGAAATTTTGTGGTTGTATCATATCATAGCTAATTTCATGAAATCTTCTTTGATGATGATGATCATATATATCCCAGATTTTAGAGGATATATTTTAAAACTGATTGATTCCTACTTTCTACCTGAAATTTCACGGTTTAGGAGGAGGCTTTTTGGGAGTTTGTCTTATAAGGTAAAACGGGGTATGGTGCGGTGATAGTAGTAGAGAAGACTACCATTACCCTCCCCTACCTACCTACCCTATCTCTTCCACCATCGTGGTGGCTTATGAAAGGCTGTGAGAAATTTTTGAAGTGGGGTTTGTAAGAAGATCTCGTGATTTCACATGAGAGAACATGGGGGGTTGGAATCGAATGGAAATGTTGTGTTGTGTTGTGTTGTTGTTTTTTAGCCTCAACGTTTTTTGGGAGGCGTGTGTTCGGTGGTGGTGGTGGTGGTGTTTAGGTATATTTTCTTGTGGATGGAGGGGCTTGGGAGGGTTGGAGGGGGGTGGTGTTGGGGTTGGGGTTGGGGTTGGGGTAGGAGTTGTGTATGATACTTTTTCTAGTGGGATGGTATGGGATGGTTCACGATAGTAGACGATTATTATTCTAGGTAGATAGATTTATTTTCAAAAAAAAATAAAAAGAAATTCAGGTCTATTCTTTCTTATACGTGTGCTTTTAATAGAAGGTAATTTTTAAATTTTTAAGTATGGGTAGGTTGTTAGATCTTTGTTGTTATTGCCGGTTGGGGTTTTATTTCCGACTATTTTTTCTTGACGCCTCTTTAGAAAATTAGATAATCAGTTCTTGGTTAATGCTGTGAACGTGAACTTAGACTGAGGGAAATGTGTGTAGTTTACCACGAGAGATATCTATAAGTGACTTTATCCTACGGTCGTTTCAAGATTTTTTGGTAGTTGGTTTCGAGTGCATGGTGAGGGGTTTATATACATATGAGACTTTTAGTTTCTCGTGTTCAATTTCATTTTCGCTTTAATATCCAGAGTGGAAATCTGGGGATGAAAAAAATGAAATAAGCGTCTTTAGCATTGCGTTAACATTTTCTTGTGCACTATTTATAAAAGTCCTTTCACCTTTTCTTTTATGGTTTTAGAGACGGAGATGAGGAGGCACTTTGTCCAGTAGCTATAATACTGGAGCAAAATATGTAAACCTCTTGATTTTCAGATTGAAGTCAGCAAATGTGTTTGAAGAGCAAAAAGGTATTCTGCAGGGTAAGTAGAAGGCGTTTTAATAATTTGTGTCTAGTTGAGAATTAACAAGGAGTTATCATCTAAGGTTTGGGATATTTAATGATTTGAAGTTAATAGGTAAGGGGAGAATTATAGAAAAAATCGTAGGCTGGCGTTGAAGTCTGTAGAGTTAGTCGGGGCATAGATTTTCTTGTTGCTAACTTGCTTATTGTTGTTGAGTTGGAAGAAGGGGAGAAAATTGACTCAAGAAACGATTCTGCTTAGGATCTTTATTGTCGGGTTTAATAGATGATGAACTCTGTGACGGCGGAATCAAAACAAAGGTCGAGGCTTAGAGATCAAAGGTTCGGCCATTTATATCTATCGGTCCATCACATGTGGGCTTGTTCTCTCCTAAGGGGGAAAACTATCACAAACTTTTAGGTGCTAAGAGAGGTGATTAAATAATAACATCTCTTTTATAAAGGTAAGAATATTACATCGTTATACTTGTTAATTAACCCTAGGACTTTAGTCATGAAGCCTAAGAATAAATCGAGGTGTGGGATTTATACCCGTCCCAGCTCTCCTAAGGCTCTGTCGGTATGCTATAGCGGGGGAACCAAGGTCACTAATCACTCTGCGCTCATGTAGGACGCAGCCTGATTGTTGTGGTCTTGATTCGTAGTTTATCCTAGCTTAAGTATGCCAAGGTCATGTGCATGGTCATGTGAGTAATCACATGACCGTGCACCGGTCGGGTCGCATATGGATCGCATATCGATTCCCATAGCGATTCCCAACCGTACCAACAGGCTCCTTTGTCGAAGTGGGCTTGAATTGAAAGAAATTCCACGGCTAAGGTGAGCACAGTAGTACTCTAAAGGTGAAAAAAAGGATCAAATAAAACTCGTCTCTTCCTCTTTCATTTTGTTTATTTGCTCTACTATAGGATAAAATAAGCTTTCTAGCATTTAACTTTTTTAAATGAAAAGTAAGAAGTTCTCCGAGGAGGATCTATAGGAGAAATAGTGAGGAGTAGGAATGTTATTTTTGGAAAAGGGCTTTAGGCTATAAGCTCTAACTATTTACACGTGGTATTATATCCCCTAGCATGTCGTGTTTCGTAAAAACCGCGAGATATAGGGGTTTTCATGTTCTTGTTATTAGTTTATGAATTGTTATTATCTTGTTAAATTAACTAAAACTCAACTTAACTTGAATGAGATCCTAGACTTTCTCTTAATTCTTATAGATCAAAACTCCTGTTAATGTAAATTGGGAAAATTATACTTCCATTTTCATAAGACGAGTCTTTCTATGTATAAGTGAAAAATTAGGTTTTGAGTGGTGTGCTACAAGAAATGTTTATATGCACGATCCCTCCAAAGATCTGGTTAGATAGTGAAGATAAATTATTAGGCTAGAGTTCAACGATATCTAAGATATAAGGGCGGAAGTTTGAGGGTATATAATTACACTTTGACTTGCTATGACAATTCCTTAGGTAAGTAAGCTGTGAGTGATATTTGGTGACTGGTGGGACCTCCATAATAAATGGTCAGTTGTTCGGAGCCCAATATTTATAACCTCTTCTAACCTTTAAAGATCATTTCCCGGCTCCTATTTCTTAAATCAAAGCCAGTGTGTAAAGAAGTGTTCAAAGATTTTCTACCGTCAGAGGGAATTGGTGGTTCTCTCAATTCTTGGCTAATAGAAGGTGAAGGAGAATTTCTCAAATATTCTCGCAATCCTTAATTTTCAATGGAAAAAGTATTAATACTAAACAAATGGCGTTATTCCCCCCCTCGGCGTGGAGCATGGCGGCTGTAGCCATATTGGCTTGTTTCTCACATCATGCCGCTCCCACTAGCTTCTGTGGCCAGCGGGAATCTCTATCTCGAAGCAAGGTTCCTAAATCATAGAAATCGCTTTACTCGAAGTTCTTGTTGCAACATAATTATTTAATGTTATGTTAAGATAGAAAAATCGAGTGAGAGGGAAGGGAAAGAAGTCAACATTGTTATCTTGATGACGGGATGGTGACTAGATGAATCTATCTCCTCGAACCATTTTAACAACATCTTGCTTCACAAACGAGGAATTGGGTACAAGGAGAAAATACTGTGATCACTCTTAGTGGGGACATTCATGTTGAGTCTCAGGTATCGAAATATATTGGCAACATATTGACTTGTCTGTGGAACCGTAATCGTCCGTCTTAGGATTGTAACCGTAATATAAAGTTCATAGAAACAGCTCGGTTGGTGATTTATCCGGCCCACCAAGGAAAATATATGAGGAAACCGCTGGGCTTGACCTTCAAGTCTCATGGAGATGACAACTTGCTCATATTGTTGCTCTCGATATTAATTGACTAGCAAGATGCACAATCTACTATGCATGATATAACGCCTAACTCCACACTATATCCAGCGTCAATGCCAAGATTATGCATTAATACACCCCGCTCCTAGGACCCTTCCTTGATCCATTACTAGGTGCTGAAAACTGATTGAGTTGTAAAGTTTGCAGGCCCTCCCTTGCAGCACCAACTTTACCCGCAACACTCAATAAGCTATCCTCGAAGTCCCTTAAAGCCCAAGTAAGTTGCTCCGCCGGATCTTCTTGTACCCCAGCTCTGCCGTTCCTCTTGGCGACCAAATCATTCATTTGCTTCACACTACTTGCTTCCACCCCCCTGAGATGCTGCTCAATATCTGTAATATGCCTTTGATAATTTGATAATGTGGCAGCCAGTTCATCTGCGGTTTTTGAGAAGAATTCCACAATATCTTGGGCATCACCCTCGGCATTCTGGGCTTGGTTATCATTTGATGCTGACTTTGCTGACCAGATGCTGTTTGTATGATATTGAGGCGGTAACTTCAGATTATCGATGGCTTTGAAACTCAGTTTGGCGTTTTCAACATCGGTGTTGATAAGCTTTTGGACTATATGGATAGATTGGGCATCTGCATCAGCCGCATTCTGAACTCCTATCAATTTTCGCCCACAAAATTCTACATCGTATGGAACTTGATTCAATTGGGATTCGTGGCTGGGCATGATAGCATCGCAGTCATTTTTAAGTTGGATTTGTGCTTGTATATAGGCATCTGCATTTATAAGGATTTTTTGGAGATCTTCGTGTAGATCATTGAAACGTGTTGTTCCGCGAACGTTGGATGCATCGATTCGAACTCCTGGGACTGTTTGTTGCTGGTTGCTTGTCGAGCCTCCACCCAATGTATTTCCAAACGTATTTTGGCCTGTCCTTTGATTAGCTGGGTGGAACATGAAACATTGCTGGAGCTGGGGCAGGGGTTGCTGACTCTGGATGTTTGCTGGACCGCCGCTGGAGAAGGTTAGAAAATTTCTGGTATGGCAAAGAGACAGCTTACAATAAAGATGTAGCTGGCTTAGCCTGGTTTTGGTTGTTTAAACCTCCTAAAAGTCCACCACCCTGGGTAGACTGCGCAGGTTGAGCAGTGCTTGTACCGAAAAGCCCACCTCCTGTAGCTTGCGCTTGCTGATTTCCAAGACCGGAAAACATCCCTCCAGTCTGTTGTGGTTGCGTCGTAGTTGAGGATCCGAACAGACCGCCCGTTTGAGCTGGTTGAGAGGTATTCGCCGCTCCAAATAGACCTCCCGTCTGCGGTTGCGATGTCGCCGTACTCGAGCCAAATAGGCCTCCTGTTTGTTGAGGTTGCGCGGCCCCAAATAAACTTCCAGTTGCTGGTTGTGATGCTGGTGCTGTCCCAAACAGACCCCCAGATTGCGCCTGAGTGGTAGTTGCAGTCCCGAATAGGCCCCCAGCCTGAGCAGGCTTGCTTGTTTGAGTATTTGCGAACATTCCCCCTGCCGCAGGTGTGGTGCCTGATCCACTGCAAAAATGTTAGGCTTGATGTTTATATTCGGATTGGTATTTGGAATGTATCTTGGAAAAGTCTTACAAAAGCGAATTGGCAGAATTTGTGTTGATACTCAGTCCACCCGGTCCGCTAGCAGATCGAGCTAAGGCCATCGTTTCCCATGTGAGCTCGTGCGAGGCAGCGGAGATTTTCTTTGGATGTTGTGAGCGTGGAGGGCGACCTGAATGCGACCTGAGGTTTGGGAGACGCGATTGGCGCTAGCGAACAAGCTCGGAGCTCTTTGCGCCTGAGAGTTTCTACACCAACTTCAATCCGCAGACACCAATACACAACCACCAAAATGGATATTGACGAGGACGACGATTTTTACTCTCCGGAGGAAAGTGCGCCAGTGAGCGGAGAGCCACCAAAGAAAGCCGACGAGGTTTCTCCAACGTCCAATGCAGACAAAGAAGATGAAGATTTGGAGGAGGGGGAGGAGGAGGACGAGGACGAGTCTGGAAGTGATTCGGTATGAGCATTATCAAGACTTAGGAAATGCGCGCTCATTTAGCTGTAGGATATAGACATTATCACAGAAAGAAAGGATGGCTCGAAGGCCCCTCCACCCACGTATGTTTGCTTCAACAGGATCTCGAGTCAGGCCTAACATGTATCTAGCCAAGCACGGTACAACGACATACGAAGCATTCCTTCAAGGACCAACACAAGTGAGGCCGTTTCTAAACTTGCGCCTAAGAAGGAGGCATCGAAAGTTACACCACAACCCTCAGGAGCAAATTTACCGGGGATAGCTACCTCAAAGATTGACGTCAATGCAAAGCCGATCTACGAGCCTGCAGGAAAACCCATAACCCTTGTCGACATCGACGAAGGTAGATACCCAAACTTTTTTGTTGAGGAAGCCCCTGACGTTTTACTAGATCTCCCCGGAAACGACAAACCTTGGAGGAGGCCAGGGACAGATGTTAGTGACTACTTCAATTATAGCTTCGATGAATTCACTTGGGCGCTCTATGCTAGCAAGCAAGAAGCCCTTCGATCTGAATACAACCAAGATAAGATCGCCCAGAACAACAAGAAAATGTTTGAGGATATGAATATGATGATGGCAATGGGAGCTATGCCGGGTATGACTGGAGGGGCTGCAATGCCGGGTATGGAGGCGATGGGACCCGAAATGCAGCAAGCCATGATGCAGCAAATGATGGCATCGGGAATGGACCCAAGTCAGATGGACCAATCTGCCATGTTCGCAGGTATGCAAGGGCAGGCTGGAGCCGCTTCTAGTGCGGGAGCTGGAAACCAAGGTCAAGGTTTCGGCGGGCCCGGATTTGGCCAAAGCCAGTATGGTTACGATCAAGGGAACGAGACTAGAAGAGGAAATTTCGGGAAGGGTCGTGGTGGGAGGAGAGGGGGGTGGTAGGATTTAAAACACAGTGTATAGACAGGAATCTTTTCACGGCGTTTCTGGCGGCTTTCATGAAAGAGGAGTTCAGGATTCTAGCTCTTTGAAGATAACAGAGCCGCGGTTGCTCGGAAAATTTTGGGGCTGGCATACACACTTAGCTAGCATCTTTGCATTTTCTTATACCCTATGAGAAAATGAATGGACAATTTTTAGATTTCTTTCTTCTTTCCGCGTTGATCTTTATATCGTTTATTCCTCGGTTAGTTTTCGGCGACTTGAGTTTATTTTCCTGGCCAATTGCATACTCTACTCATAGAAGCTGGAAGATCACCGTGCACCCGCGAGAAGAATTTCTTGGGAATGTTGTGCAGGTGTCGAGTTCGAAGCTGATAAATGATGCTCTATCTCATCTTGATCGCGTAAATCACCGGAATATTTGGTTGGCATTGCAATCATCTCCTTTGAAGCCCTGATTTATTGTTCTATGTGAGGGGAGAAGTGGAAAGCACAACCTTCAGATTATAATAATACTTTTTACCAACCCTTTACCTACCACGCAGGTAAGTGTAGATATGTGGCCCTATTTGATTTAGCATTTTGGTGCTGGGAACTCATTTGCTTCGATGTCCAGACTTTTTGGTCTTACTCGCGATTCAAAACTTTTACCATATCTCAAATGGCCGATTTTCGTGAAGCTTTCAGCATTTTTATTTGTGCTTCTAGGTGGTAATTGGTATTTCCCTTCTACCTTGTACTTTTGCGATGATATTAATTTGTTTCTTCGGTCGCCACAAGAACACAACTTCGCTCATTCTTGCTTTTTGCTTGCCTGAGTCATTTCGGCTGCTTCTGGACTCATTATTTTTCTAAGATATCATGTCGAGTAGTAATAAATTACAAGTCTTTGTGTACTTAGCTTGGGTTATATTATTATAAAGCGTTTTGTTCATAGTTGGTAGCATGTTATAGTTCAAAGACAGTAGACAGCTTGGGCCCCATTTGAATGTCGGCAATTAAAAGTCATTTTTGAGCTATTATCGACAATGAATAGCTAGTTGCCCTAGACGTTATACCACCAGCCCTTGTTTACCTAAGCTGTCGCTGATATATGATCGACAGTCACAAGCGAATCCCCCCTGACGGGCTCGCCTAATTTCTACTCCCAACAATACGATTACTGATCCGGCGCTGGCGCTACTACTATTTTTCGATTCATTCTGCATGTGGTAATATAAATAGCTGTAGCGACTGCGTAGCCAAGCTTTGGGGAATTGCTTGAGGTTACAAAAGCACCCCTTTGTAGGCTATTACCTATTATCCATATTCAATACGACTACAAACAACTCTCAATATTGGGCCCTCCATACAACATCCTCTCAGATCAATCCCTCACGGGAGTATCTTTCTCTAAGTCCCCAGCTAGATCTATTCAAGGCAACTTCGAAGCGAGTCGAAATGGATAACAAAACTTACCTAAATAACGGGAAAGGACCTGCTTCCAACAATACGGCGGAAGACAGGTACCACAGCCTGTATGAACAGTGGTTACCGGCTACTCCAGGATATCAAATCCCTGGTCTGACAATGCAAAATGTGAATTTGCAGTTTCACACGGCCAACAACTCAGGGCATGCTTATAATCATCTGCAACACTTACGACTTCCCAGCGTTGGCCGGACTGGAGTGCATCACTATGGCACAAGCACATCCGGTGGCACGAACAACAGCCTGAACCAAGGCCCTCGAGTACAGGGAGATCGACCACAATATGCGCCAAACCAGCCTCAAGATGCTATTAATACAGGGAGATTTATGGAAAACCAAAGAGCGATAGATCAACTCCACCCACATCAACAGCATGACCCAGCCCAAGGTTCTTACAGACACATTTTGTCAAGCAATCCAAATGGGTGGAAAGCAGGAGCATCCTCATCGACTGCCACGAGTGGAGTGACTAACTCTGGAATATATCGCACACCAATAAATACCTGGGAGCAATACTTGAACCGCCCGAATCGCTTGGAGCTGAAGATTGCTCAACTGAAGCAGAACAACCAGTGGATAGACATAACAGACTATGAAGCCTGGTCATATGTTCAAAGAATGTTTCAGGCAGTGATGAATCTAGAGGATCTCAAAGACAAACCTGTAAAAGGCAAAGAAAAATCACAGGCAGCCCAGCATATTCATAAGCTTAATGCTGATCATGTCTGGGAAACTTGCTGGGAGCTTCTTCGGCTTACCCTCGCTGCTTGGAACGGAATTCATCTCACCGAATTTCTATACTGTAAGAAGGAGAGACATGATCCAGGAAGAGCAAAAGGCCAAACTTTCGACGACAGGATGAGTGATCTCATTGAGTATCTCCGTGACTGGAAGGCCTCTGTTAAGCAAATTATGGATCCCACTACAAATGTCAGAATCGCCGATGCGCCATCAGTCCATCGAAGACAGAAAGAGAGTAATGCGGAGGAAATTTTCAAGCGCTCGATCGTGAATATTATAGGTCGCGAGTTCCTTGAGAACGACTCTTATGATCTTGATAACGATCCAAGACTTGACGAGGCGCAGAGTGAATTTGCAAAGGAATTGCAGAGAAAAGCCACAGAAGCCAGAGAATCTAAGAAGAGAAAATGTGATTCAAGCGAAGAAGTATTGCCTTCCAATCTCGGAGACAAAAGAGTTCAGCGGAGCAATACTCAAATGTTTGGGGACGTTCAATCTATGAACATGAATGATCATCAAAACCAGATGCCACATTCATCACAACCACCTGTCCCACAACAGCAATCTCTAAGTATGATATTGAGAGCCGATAGAACCAAGTCGGCGCATTTACATAGCCCTCGAGAAGAACTCTCCGGCCACCCGGGGTCCCTCTTGTTTTCGGAGCAAGGAGCTCTGACACAGCCTAATTTGTCCAATACTCAAGCTTCCAAGTCTCGGCAAGTAGCGACATTCTCGCTAAAAATAGAGAATCCGGGAAACACTCGCGCTGAAGAATTTGTAGGTCTTAAAGCCAGGCTCTCACAGGAGCTAGAGGCCGTTCTGCAACCAAATCCCCGCCTTAAAAGTGAGTGTCCTCCTCTTGTCAAAGAATTTAAGGGTCGAATTTGACATTCTTGGTGCACCCTCTTTTGACCACTCCGAGTGTTCCTTGTTTCAACTCCGGGTTTATTCACTTGCATATAACCAGGCAACATGCGAAAGACTTTTTACATCGAGATGGAGGGTTTGAAAGGAGTTCTTAGAGGCCCTCAACTTGAAGAAATCTTTCTGAATCAATGTTCATGGCACTATCTTTCCGACGCTAAAGAATTTAGACATCTACAACTACTGGCTGAGCTTCGTTACGATACAACTGAATACCGATCTGTGAACGCCGGACAATTTCTTACTAACGGAGACGAGGAATCAGACAGAGCTCTAGGAATGATTGTAAATTCTTGCGGTTTACTCTTTCAATCCGACCCTTCGGAATCACCGTTTGGCTTTTCTGCTTTCGGCTGATGCGCCTCATTTCGGAGATAGTGACCTCTGAAACGATCAAACTTCTTACGACGACGTAGATTGATTTGTCTTTTAAGGCATATTTGGAAAAAAAAAAATTGGTCGGGTTCGGTTTTGCTTTTGTTACCTCTTTGGAGTTGGGTTTCGACATCTAGGAGCCATAGTTCTCGGCAGACATGGCTACTGGTTAGTCAGGATAATACACTCTGCATTTTCTTTTAGAAACTTTTAGGGCTTTCCCTCCTCACATCTCACCTATCTTTTGATATGAGAACCTACTTGTTCTCAACACAAGCTAGATATTCGCTGTCAGCGATATTGTGGGGATAATGGGATGGCTGCGAATGATGACTGTTTCATGTTTTGATGTCCTTTCTCACCCAGTTCCTTGTGGTTCTTCTTCCTGCTCACAAACAATGCTAAAATTATCAGCTTTGTATATAAAAAGGATGAATCTATCTTTTATTGTGTGTTGCTGAATTTGCTCAAGTTATGAAATTAGGACTTTAGCATATGACTATAGGTCAACTTATAAGGAGACCTTGCCTCCGTGATTTTGCCTCCCTTGTTTTCTCAATACCTGTTTCTCATATTATTTGCAGCTTTTCTACAAATACTGAAAGAGGATCTTCGATCTGGTATCATTACATGCCTGCGTTAAATTAGTATAGAAACTAAGTGTAGGCTCCGTTGTATAATTAGGTCATTTCGGTCAGCGCTTGACCTCTGACGTATGAATACTACCCCGCACCTAAGTGAAAAACTCTGCCATAAAAGCAAATCTCTTTCTTTTCCCTTTTAATTTGCAATTATAGCAGTATAATCTAAGATCCTTCGAAAGGAATTAACATTAGCGCAAAGGTCTCGGATTTAGACTTTATATGAAGAAGCCCCACCTAAATTCACGTGAAAACTAGACACCCCCGCTCTATAGTCTCTTCCTTCCTTATTCGCCACACTTTATACCCTTATGCTTCTTATTAAAATAAGCTAGGAAGGAGAGGAGTTAAGAAACTTACTTTATGAGGAGAGAGGGAACTTATAAGAGCTGTTTTAGCCGACCTAAGAGTGCCCTTAAAAGTGCTTGCTACACCGTTAAAAACTAGCAAACAACTTAACTAAACAACCGGACAGATGACCGGGTGTTATGAAGCACAGATTATCATCTATAACAGTGCTAGTACTGCATAGAGGAACGTTGAACCCACACTGTGCCTCTTCGTATAAGCGGGCATTGGATCGGCTAGATCTACTCTCGCTATTCGAAGATTTATTTTTTGACCTTTTTTTTGACCACTTTATTTGTTTTTAATTTTTTTTGGGAAGATCTAATAAATTCGTACTTCACTTTTTAACAAGCTCGCTTTAATTCACAACCTAGGTTACTTACCTCGCGGGCACGAAGAAACGACTTCCTACTCATTCTCACGATAGCCACCTCAGAGTTATAATCATTACTTACTATACACCTTACCTGAAAGTAGAAATAAAGTCTCAATGTCCTGTTTATAAGAGATTTAGGAGATTAGGATCCACTTGATGTCTTAAATACGTGCTATTATTCTAAAATCAGTAGAGGATATTAAAGTTAAATTATCAAGGTCTAAAATAGTACTATTAAGGATAGAGGTGTGTAGTAATCAATGGGTATAACTCTTAAAAAGTTCAACCTCGATCGGATTTCATTTTGTGTACCTCCACTTAAAAAGGAAGTGGCGTAATATGGAAGTTTTCCCCGCAAGCCGCCGTCGGATATAACCTTGCATTCATAAAATGATCTACGAGTACTTATTAGTATATTTATGGGGCGAAACGTGGAACAAAGGTGAAAATTTCTCCTTAATTGCGCGGGCTCCTCGTCGAGACTACCTCCGTAGAGATATTCCCACTCATACGCCTACTTATAAATACGCCATTTTAAGAAGGTGTACGTCACTGGCGCACATATAAGAGGTGACCGAAATGAATTTAATTCGCTTCCAAATGCCGAAAGCATTGCCATATTACTTGATTACGGTTAAATCCGAGCGGAGCTACTTAAGTGGCTGAAATCGTGAGGCTCTGCTCCAAGCGAGGGTTTTCAGCCAGTCAGCGCGTGTGGGGGTGTGCCAAGTGACCAGTACTTGGCACGGCAGCCCATATGATGCGACACTTCGGAGCATGCCGTCCGATAGAAGACGACCACCGATGCTTCTATTAGAGACGCTTCATTATTGCCCACTTAAGCCCTAAGTCTAAGCCTGCTCCTTATGCAAACCCTCCTTTCACTGGCCTAATTCCCCCGTGCTTGAAAGTGTTTTATATGTTCTAACCCAGCACTGTCTTCTCCTAAGGGGAAGAATTTCTCTACACTACAAACTTCTTATTCCACTTATTTGAAACTGCTTTTCTCGGTGCGGCAGAAGGAGGTACAGGATTTGCATTAACATTTGTTTATCCGTGGCTAAATGTTTCCATTTTCCTTTTTGCAAAAGGCAGACCGCTTTCAAATATCAAGCATGCATACCTTCTCCCTTTTCGAAATCCTTTCAGCAAGCACCATTTTCCTACATCATGATTTTCTATCTCACCTTGCTGGCGTTAGGCGCCCCAGTAGCTCTCGCTGCCATTAATGTCAATGTTAGCACCACTTACCAGACCATGGACGGCTTCGGCTTTTCTGAAGCTTTCGGTAAAGCGACCAATTTGTACAATCTCCCTACCACAGAGAGGACCTACGCATTGGATCTGCTCTTTAATTCTACCACTGGAGCAGGCCTCACTATCCTTCGCAATCGGATTGGGTCAGGCGGATCAGGCGACAGTATCGAACCAACCAGTCCAGGGTCACCCAACACCACACCCACGTACGTTTGGGATAGTAGTGACCGTCACCAAGTATGGCTTTCCCAGCAAGCACAGTCCTATGGAGTCACCAGGTTCTACGCGAACGCTTGGAGTGCGCCAGGCTTTATGAAAACCAACGGCAACGAGACCAATGGAGGTTACTTGTGCGGCGTCAGTGGTGAGACTTGCTCATCAGGGAGCTGGATGTCAGCATATGCAGCATTCCTGATCCAGTACATCAAGTTTTACGCACAAGAAGGGGTCACTGTCAACTATCTAGGCTTCCTGAATGAGCCTGACTACAGGTAAGTATTTTGGTGTTCTCGCACAGCAACCGACTAACCGTTGGTTCATAGCACGAGTTACTCTTCAATGCTGTCCTCAGGGACGCAAGCGGCAGACTTTATTAAAGTTCTCCACCCTGCGCTTGCGGCAGCTGGGCTTGGGAATGTCGGGATCAACTGCTGCGATATGATGGGCTGGAAGAATCAGGTTACTGCGACGGCACAACTTATCTCTGCGGGTGTTGAGAGCATGGTTTCCCGCATCACCTCCCATGGCTACAGCAGCAATCCCACCTCTCCCATTGATACTTCGCGCCCAACCTGGATGACGGAGAAAGAAAACACCGACTCCTGGAATGGGGATTGGTACACGAGTGGAGCTGTTTCGGATGGCTACACATGGGCCAACAACATCTACACGGCCATCGCTAGCGGCGGTGTCAGCGCGTACTTCTACTGGGAGGGCATACAAACCACGACCGTTAACGTCGCCCTCATCCAGATTTCCGGCACCACAGTCATTCCCTCAGGCCGGCTCTGGGCATTTGCACACTTTAGCCGTTCCGTCCGGCCCGGTGCGGTCCGTGTGGCCACTTCCGGCGATCCCACTGGGGTCAAGTCGAGCGCATTCAAGAATACCGACGGCACGCTTTCGGTGCAGATGATCAACACCAACAGCGCCTCCACGGCCGTCCAAGTGACAACGACTGGCTTCTCAGCCAAAAGCGTCCAGGCGTATGTCACCTCTCAAAGCCAGAATTCCGTGGCTTCCCTGAGCGCCTCCATCAGTGGCGGTGCCATCAGTGCTAACATTCCAGCTTACGGTATCGTCACATTCATCTTGACAAGGGCGAGTATCTCGAGCGAGACAACCACGGCCACGGCATTGACAAGTACAAAGAGCGTGAGTGTAGAGAGCACGTCAACCACAGCTACGGCCTCGAGCAAGCCAACCACAACCACAGCTAGCTCATCGAGCAGCCACTATGAGCAATGTGGTGGAGCTGGATGGACGGGCCCAACGACGTGTGTATCTCCATACGTTTGCACCTACGCAAATGCCTACTATCCACAATGCTTGTAGGCATCCAAACGATTGACTACTTTATCAGGAGGTTTAAAATCCTATGTTTATAAAAGCAATATCTACTTGAGTGTTTTTGATTCCCTAGCTTAACCCGTCATCCTACCAGTAAGTACATATACGAGGATGTTATCGCTTGCCCCGGTGACTGGTACAAATAATCTAGTCCGAACTTGAGAATGGTCAGTAATTGCTCTTTGTCTAATCAGAAGGACTATTTTATACCTCCCGATAAGCCCGACTTCTCAGAAAGTCAAGTAGAGTATGAATCGGAGGAAGATTCGTCCTAATTGGAGAGAATTGCCAATGTCTTTGGGCTGTGATGTTGCTTTACCTACTAACATTAATAAACGATAATTGGAGAACGATAGAAGTGTAGATCACAATTTAAATTGGGGCGTAGAGTGGGATGTCGCTGGTTGTTCATATCAACTGTTAGTAAAACCGATGCCCTAACTATCGGGTAAATATGAAAGTGGGTCGCGAATGGCGACGTTTATGCAATTCCAGGAGTCATCGGATTGCCCCTGTTGCTTATACCTTCTTTGGAATTCCCCTATGGGTAGTCGTAGAGTTCACCGTTGCATTCACCCAAGTGACTTAGAGCCTTCGAGTGGGATGGTCATGAGACGAATATATTCAGGTGCTCGCGAGGTCGACCCGTTTAAGCATACGAATTTTAAGCTACCTTGATCTTAAGATGTAATATTTTTATTGAGTGGTTTCAAAAGTATTTATACTTCTATAATAGATATCAATAATTTTAAATGACTTAAATACTTATTCTTTTATAAGGGATATATATACTAAAATTCATATGCTAAATTTGGTCTCTTATTTCTCTACTTAGGTGGATGGTCTATATTTATATTAGAATATCTGTTGGACTCCCTGACCGCAGGCTACCAGAGCAAGTTCGTTTACAAGAGTTCACCAGCTTGATGAAATTAGATTTCTACCCTAATGGAGCGTGGCAAGCTTCCCAAAATTCCATTCCTTGTTATCAAAAAAAAAAAAAAAAAACACTTGATATGTGGACTTTGTTGTTGAAGGCTCTTCAGTGTCATAAATATTTATTCTGACGCTCCCTAAAATAGCGCAAGTAACCTCAAGTAAAGCGAATTTAAGATGGAATTGGCCATTGGGAGAAAGTAAACTTCGAAATTCCCAAAGCTGTAACTTCATTAGCTACAAGTGTTCGATACTTTTAGTATTAGCTTATGAAAAGGCACCTATTCACTGAGTAGTCAACGCGGCTACGTGTGGCGAGTATCTTGCTGAAAATGTCTAAAAGAGGCACGTATCGGGACATCGATGGAAGACCTTCTAATAATCTCCTTCAAGCTTTAAGCAAGGAAAATAGCCGCACTTCAATCTTTCTTCTCTATCTCTTCTTATCTTCCGAGAGGCATAGTCTAGTTCTTGGAGGTTCTTCTTCTCGAGGTAGGAGCTTGCCACAAACTTTGTTTCTCTACAAAGAGAACAACCGTCTTGTATAGCTAGCTCTTGCCCCAACAGGACCCGTGTCCGGCAACACTTTAGAAAACAAACAAAGAGTTCTCCTTATAATTGTTATCATTAATTATAAAATGCCTTGAGAAGGGTCGGACTAGCCCGCTGGTTAAATTTAACCACCTAGCCACACTCCACAATTTCCAATAACTGAACTACAATCCGAATTCCTGACAATAGTTGGATCTCTAAACCCGTTTTTATCACCGGTACATAGAAAATTTTGATCTGCCAACGTCATCTTTGCATATTGTCATTGTAGGCCAAATCCCCTCTAAACCCTACTAAAGTAGGTTCTAGGAGCTTACGTATCTACTAGAAGGTATATAGTTCTTTCGGTGATCGACACAAAGCTTTTGCTAAAAGACACTAGGGCGATATCCCTCGCACTTCATAGCTACCGTCGCGCCTCCATTGCACTATATTATTAGAATACCTTCAACCCAAGGTATCTCAAGGGCTTAATTTTTGTATTGTTCTTTTTAGTAATATACAGTTTAAGAGAATTAACGATGGAAGATAACCGCCCCATCAGGCATTATAGGCCTTGTGAGGAAGACGGATCTTTTACTCCCTTCAAAAGTTCCATTCAAGATAAGCAAGGACAAGAATACGATCAATCTATAAACCAAAATAAAATTATACAACCTCTTTTCACCAACAGAGTTGCTTTAAATCCTTCCACAGCCGTTGGAATAGGAAGACCTAACTCACCACAACCTATGCACACCCTACACCAAAGTGAAATTGGAAAGCACTTTTCCGCTGAGGGGGCTTTCAATCCTCCGGTGGTCGATAGAGTAGGGATATTTAAGTCAACACCATCTACGAACACCGGCGACTTGTATTTCGATAACGGTTCCTCCCTCCGAACGCAACAGAAAGCGGAGGAGACATCTTTACAACAACCTCTCTTAGCCAGCTCGAGCTCCGCGCTAGATCTCTCCCAAAACTTGGACCCTCGACCTTTGTCACCTACCCTAAACCAACAATACACCAATATTCATAGTTTTCAAGGACATCAAGGTGTGGGACAATTACCACAAGATCATAACTCAAACCTCCAACAAGCATCTGGAAATCAATTTCTAGCGCAACAGACACCTAACTTTCCCGTAGCCACATCACTCCAATATAGCAATGTTGTATTCAACAATTATCAAGCCCCAACAGCCAATAACGCTCAACCCCAACAATACTATCAGGGACAGCGTGAAGCTGGGAGAACACTCAGTACAGCCCAACCTGGAGATAAAAATTACTACGTTGACCGTCCTAAAGTACCTGCATGCGTCGATCCACTCACTCCCAACCCCATATCCAGGAGCACCTTTCCCGATAGATTTAGGGATATCTACGATTATCTCAACTTTATTGAACATGGAGAGAGTGCCCTGAAGGTAGCGATCAGAAACAGTCCCCAAATATTACCGACACCAAAG
Source organism: Neobulgaria alba (assembly GCA_003988965.1). Classification (NCBI taxonomy): domain Eukaryota; kingdom Fungi; phylum Ascomycota; class Leotiomycetes; order Helotiales; family Gelatinodiscaceae; genus Neobulgaria; species Neobulgaria alba. The sequence goes on from QYAM01000006.1 coordinate 254,937, forward strand.
CGCCAGCGAGAGATTACACGGGGAATATTTAATGCCTTCCTCGATTGCGACAAGGGTTCAGATATGTCGAATTATAAAAAAAAACCGTCAACGTCTGTGCATTGGATCCTGGGCCAGATATATGCCTCTGAGGACATCGAGCTGAAGTGTTGGGAAATCTTGGTCGAGAGCGTCGCCGTTCAGACAGGGCTACCAAGAGTCCCTAGCTGGTATAAAATAATGGCCGTGGAAGGTTCGGAGGTGTTTAAATCAACCGAGGAGCGTTTAAAATATATCATAGATCAAATGAGGGTATTTATTATTTCATAATCATGTACTATCTCTTCGCTAACAAAAATTACAGGAAAACAAAGTCGTGTGCAGAGCTTGCATGCATCCTGGATACAGCAGTAGAATGGCAACAGCACCCCACTATCTAAGCAGTTATGCAGACGTGAGTGTGCTAATTAGTATATATAGAAATAAGAAGAATCTTTGCTAACTTATTCTCTAGAGGAAAACTAATAACCAGATAAGAAACGAACATGGAGAGCAGCAGATCAATGCCGGACAACCTCAATTACCTCTAGTTGCTCCCCAGCCAAAAGGCGATGAAGTCACTAAAAATGTTTACGTTCAAAATCAGAGACATCGCAAGATCAATTCGCAGGGCCAAATCTCAGCTTCTGCAGAAGCAATGCACATAGGAAACACATCAAATCCGCAAGCTATAGGCTCGCAAAATTGGAATCTAGGCGGGAACAGAAATTTGTATGCCTCTAACCAAGAGATAGAAATGATGCCCCCCGAGAGCAACACGAGCTATCAGAATTTACATCACCAACATGGCCCCGTGGATTCGTCGATAAACCCAACTATACAGAATCCGAATGCAGAGTTTGGAAGTACGAACCAATACTGCGATACGAATTATCAAAACCAAGCGGAACAGTATGGTATCACGAATCCTACCTACTATTCAGAACCAAGTTACGAAGGGGGATGGAATGGTCGGTAGGAATATAGATAAGGTACTCGGGATGGAGAAGAACTTAAGTTTTAATATTCAATCACAGTATTGAGAAAGTAGTTGATAGTTATTAAACGTTAGTCATACTGTTAATGCTTTCATCCGAGCTACTATCCGGTAATTAGGAAGCAGATCCGTCCATTCATTCATACAAATTACCTACATATTCAAACTGTATAGCTCGCCACACCTGCTTCGGCCCAGTACCTAGTCAAATAGCAGATGTAGGCTCTTGCCACCATCAAATATAGAGTAATTTCTATAGTATTTATAGTGAGGTTTGCTCCTTATGAGCTCCTCAATCAAGCCTCATTCAATCCAATTCATTCGAATACACAAAGTCCAACATCAGAGTATAGATATTATTGCTTGCTCCAGGAGCCTTATGAGTCTGCTTCGGCTGAACACCTGGGATTATGGATTATTTGTTACCTAGGCTATTCAATTCACCTGTCTTCCACCACTAAAGTAGAGTGCATTTGCTTTTTGTTTTTTTAATATTAGATATACTAAGCATACTTAGCGAGATAAATAAGTTAATTCCCCCTTCTAAACACTGCTCATCTTCCTTACGTGAAATATATAGCTCTAGCGCTTTCTAGTATTTAAAAAGTTGGGAACTCGCTTAGGTTATCCTAGCAACTAAGTTAGGATTAAGAGACGCGCGGAGCCATTCTGATTGATAAGTAAGTAAATACGAAATTGACAGACTTGCTTACTTTTTTGATATTTTGCTTCTTATATACCGTTCCATTTAATAATGGCTGGAAATAGAAATTAGAACTTTCACCCTCTTATTCCAGTGTGTAGACTTGTCATAACTTACCATCGACTAACCCTTGCAAGAGAATTTGGTAGCGTCTCTTCGGGGGTGAGGGAATAAGTGTCCGAATTTTGCGTAAAGTTTATAGAACATCCAAAGCTATGAATGCTCCTTATATAATTAATGTATTGGGGTCATTTAAGAAGTAAGTATTCCTTATATATTTTTAGTATATTTAGAACACTTAGAAGTTAAACCAGTCACTCTAATTTCTGCTTAAAGAACAGAGCGCCTGGGACACCTTTTTTGTATTTTTAGTAATATATTGGGAATTGTAGTATTTTGTTGGTCTATCCTTCCTAGGCTCACCTTAACACAACCTAGTGGACGACATTAGAAGCGCGTTGAACTCGCGTTTATATTTCCCTTTCGATTCATTGGTAATAAACAGCAGCTAAAGGTGGTAGAGCCCAAAATTACGATTCACTAATTAACCGTTGCCAGCGCTCTGGCGCTAAGGCGGATTTTTTGTATATGAAGTCGGTCCTATAGTATCCATTGACAACCGTCCTCAAATTCCTCAAACGAGGAACATCACCGAGAATCTCCCTGTCGCAGCGCCACCCGCAGTCAATCAATACCACATACCGTTTTCGAACATCTACTATTTCTCCTCCACATCCTCAACGACATAAGGGCTCATCATGAATCACAACCCGCCCTTCAAAACGCCTCCCAGTAGCCCCGCTAGCTTCGACGGGCCTGAAAATGATGTAGCTGGACATGAAAATAAGTGGAGAAAGTTTGGTCCCGCAGGCAATTCACCAAATGGGAATTATACTAATCAGCTATCCGATATCCTACAACAAGGAGGAAACTATTCTTCGACATATGGTGGTTCGGTAAACCAGCAGCAACCACTACACAGCTACCAGATTTCGCCAGTTACCGGTCATTTTGGCGACTGGAGTCCACAAATAGCTACGAATTTTGCGACTGGCTTTGAAGTTGGAGGCCTTTCCGGTAACATGCCTCCAGTTTCAGCTGACGTATTCTTCCAAAGCTCTTCTCACCCATCGGAGCTTTTACCTCCTTTATCTTATCAATTCCTCCAAGTGGGAGGTGTTGGAAGTCAGGATGGAAAACAACATACATATCACAAGAGTACATCCAAATCACATGCACCAGCTGTTAGAACGATGTTTGGAGGCCTATGTAAGGACTGCTACAGATATCACCAAGCCCAGATGGGTAACTTTGAAAGTGGAATGCAAAAACAGGACCAAGGTACTGAAGACAAGGAAGTGCTAGAGCCAAAAAATGGGTATGACTTCTATTTTGAAGGCAGCCAAGCGACCCAGTCCGCCATGGATTCTAGAAGACGAACGGAAGGTGATTCAATCTTCTCAGAAACAAACAAGACTGCGCGAGCAATGGCCAACTCGAGCAAGAGAGATTCCACCAACTTAGATTCTCAAGATGAGATAACAGATCTTATCAGCTACAGAAATAGAGTTACACGCAAGTTAAAAGAACGTAGTAAGAAAATCGGGGAAGGAACTGTCGAACATATCCCCCCACCTGCGACTCAACGTCGGTATCACAGAATGCTTTGCGATGCCTTTGAATATACAGGCCCAGACGTTGTAGATAAGCCAACAATCAATGGTGCCTGTCAGGCGCTGAAAAGAATACGAGACGGGAAATACTACCCTAAGAAATATCTAGCAGACCTATGCTGGGAGATCTTAGAGCAAGTGTCTTTCGCTCAGCTTGGAATCCGAAACGTCGAAGCTCACGGAAAAAAGACAAAGCTAGAGGATTTTGATTCGTGGGAGGAGAGAGCCCAGAAATGTATCGAGCTCATGAGAAAATCTAAAGCTACTTGCAAGATGATTGCAGATGGGCCATTCCTTCCAAAATTTGTGGATGCACCCGAAGCAGTGCTTGAAGGTAAGGAGAAAAATAGCAAGCTGAACAGCAAGCGTGATGCCGAGGCGAAGATGGCTCGAGAAATCGCACGGCGGCGCCGAGTCGGAGAAGTCATTAACAATGAGGTAGTCAATGAAATTTACGAAAATGTCGAGTCTACTCGTGGTCGTGGTATCCTCGCACCACGAAATTTTACCTCTCAAGATCTCAGCATCATGTCGCCTGGTCAAGCATCTCAAGCACAGTCACCAAGCGAGAAATCAAGCGAGAAATCAAGCGAGGAGAAATCTTCAAAGCGGCAGCGAGGCGATCTCGGCGAAGACAAAGAGGAGGCAGGTAGAGTTGGCACACGTCCAAAGACAGAGCAAGGAGTCACACCAGCAGATCCCACAGCAGAAGCTGGGTCAGTCATAGAAGATCTGCCCACTTCAACACCTCTGCAAAGCGGGGGCGACGGACACCATGCTAATTCTCCAGAGTCTTTTACGCTTCCAGCACAAGAGCTTCCGAAAGAGTCTGCAAACCCAATCCTAGTAGCAGAGTATAAAAAGGTACTTTGTCAATTACTTCGCGTTAATTACGAAGATTTCAGGGATGTGCCATTAGCGGATCTCCGGTTATATGCAAGAGCATATAATACTAACTTCTGGCAACATATCTTTCCCCTGAATGACGCCTCTCACACTTCGCTAAAAAACCACATCGTGTTCCAAAAACTCCCAAATAACACGGCTACTATCGTCACCTGCCATTTTGCGACTCTCGGCGAGTTTAGAGTCTTCCAAAGTCTAGCAAGAGCAAGAGGTGACATCAAGGAAAATGGCGAGTGGGCCTTTCAGCAGTACAACGACTATGACAAAGCTGCAGAACACGATTTCAACACCGGATTCAACACTAGTGGCGACCCTGAAGAGGAGTTTTTCAATCAGGCTCTAGGTGTGGTTCCTAACATATTTGGCACAATTTGCTAGTAGGATCGGATAAGAGGTCCCGCGTGGCGCCAGCATTTGGGATAATTGATATTGGTCCACTTTTTTTTTAACACATACTTAGAGCTAGTTCGCGGGCGAAATTGGTGGTGGAATGGGGGTATGATTATGATTCAGTATTTGGGAAAGGTCAAAGGATACGCTCGATCGGGAAATTTGGGAAGTAGAGTAAGGATAGATAGTATCTCGCTAGCTCTTACGAATAAGGAAAAAAGAACTTTTCTACATAGACGAATATTTTCATATGAGCTCTTGCGTGACACACTCTAAAAGTGGAAAGAAGATCTGGCGTTCATTCCCCAAGTACAAAACAGACTAGTGGTTACCCATAACTATTACTTAGGGGACAAATACTTTAGTCAATCAAGACCCAATGCTCTCTCCACCCTCAGCCGGGATTTTACAACAAAGAATCAATATGATACCTGGCTAGTTACCCTGTAAATGTAAATTACGGAAAGTGAATGTTTGGCTATTAGACAATATGATTTGTTCAATGTCCTACTAACGGAGGTATTGTTTAGATAATTGGCAAGCTCTGATTTCTCTTTTTGATGTATCAGTAGTGTCATTAGAGGATTTGTTAGGTTTGTTTGTATACGATGAATGATCGTCAGTGTTTTCGTCAATTTGTCATAACTCCTCTCCTCGTGTGCAGATTATGATTAACATTTTAGATTACTCTTTAAGCATCGAATACGAGGACATGCCGAGCGTCAAAACAAGAGCGATTTCTACAGCTTGTAGAACGACCGATAAGACAGAGCCTTTTGAGTTATGGTTATTACGGCATCACAAATCACCCTATTTTAGGGACTGCCGGATGTAGCAATCAGGTGCTCAAATGTAACTCAGAGTTGCCATATTAACAATCATTCCGGTCTTAAAATTAAACCATATAAAATCTCCCCTAAGCCCTTTCTTTCAGAAAGAAAAGGCAATATAGATCTGCCCCTGTATCTCTAAGACTCCTCTTTTCTCCATAAGTATCTTATTCATCTAAAGATTATGGTTTTTATTTGGGACACTGGCATAAATATGATTGGAGTAGTTAGGAAGGGCCAAAAGTCTTAATGTTCTCCCATGTCCTGCCAAGAGAAATTCTCTATTATTAGAGTAATCTAAATGCTTGCGTTACTTCTATAGTTTGCAGGGGCCCATCCTTGCTATCTATATTCTAATAGCTTGCTAATTATATCACGGAGCGGCAGATTGTCGAAAAGATCGAAGCCAATTATTACCTAGTTTGTCACCGTATATATCCTTTAGATTTATACCCACTCTAGTGTACAGTGAACAAGAGAAAAAAAGAGGGGTAATATATACCCAAGTCTTTGATTGTCGTTGTCCATTTTCATTAGGCCAGGCAACTTTATTACAGCTGGTAATCTTGTTGTTATCAAAACACTCAAGTATTGATTAGAGTGGGAGATTGCTGACCACCGTATATGTTCGGAAAACATAAAGATATGCATTGCTCCAGTAGCCAATTTTTAGGAATGTAGGAGTAAATTTAGATCCAACAACTAGCAAGAGAACAAACTACTACACAAAACACTTAATTCGAAGTATTAGAGTCATCGCCCCCTTATCAATCCATCATATTATTATCGAAAGCTTTCCTTGAAAAGTATGGTTGGTTCTTCTAATTTCTGGGCGCTGGTTATGTTGCTCTTTCGGCCATCTCAGGATAGCTTTTTATTGGTTACGGGACTTCCAAATCTCATTTGTTGGAGCTGAGACTTCTTTTCTAACTCCCATACAAAGTTTCGGCGCAACCAACCGTCCTGCCAGACCCCCCTCAATAATAGTACTACTCGTCAGTGCTCCAGGGTGGGACTTTGTGGTTATAGTTTGTTTAGTTCTCATGAAACTCTTTACAGCCTTTTAAGATTCATCTCGAGGGCACGCCTTCTCAAATTGCGGCATATCTTCTTGAGATTCATGTTCGATATGATGATGGAGATCGCTCATCAGCTGTTCTAGGAGTAGGTCGGTCGTTAGGTCGGATAAAGATAAAGATTGAAGTTTGTAGAGATCTTCCTTAACCTAACGAACTAAGAATGTTGACTACGACCCTAGGCAAAGGCAAAGAATAATTTTATAGCTTGATGTTGAGCAAAATTTTCTTTGATAAGAGCTTTGCCTTCTTCTCCTAGCCACTTCTCCATTGCCGTATAGACAGTCAACTCCTCACTGATGGCATGACGAGCCAAATTCTAGGTAAGTTGATTACGCTACTTAATCCTATCTTCAAGAGTTTTAGCAGCTTTGGGATTCTCGTAGATCTCGTCCAGCCACTTATGGTCTACACCAATGGCCTCGGAGTTAAGCATACTGAAATGTTTCTTTGTGACGACGGGAGACGCCAAGAGTTGGGGGGGGGACGTTTGGCAAATAGAATAGAAAGGAGATATAAGAGAAGTAATAATCTCTAGAAGTCTAATAAACAATATCAAGCTTGTCATATCAAGATCCGGTCTCACTACTCACATAAGTGCAAACCACCTGTCCGCATTCATTCCCTCAATGACCCCATTAATCTCTAGGAATCTTTATGCGGATTAAGGAACGCATGATGAGGTCCGTTAATGCGAGAGCCCTTTCCCCAGATTCTCGGATATCATCCCTGCTAGCGGCCGCTCCCGCATCACCACAAAAATCTTGCCTCACGAGTCCGTCGAATCAATACAACATCAGCCTCGCGATCCCTGGGCAACAACAAGAAAATACCATCATGACATCCAATCCACCCTCAGGGTCTTCGACCCCGAATCCACGCTTCACTTCTCAAACTAAAACTGCCGAAGACCTTCTGAGCACCCAAACGGTAGGCCTGGTAAATCTCTCGGACTTCAGAAAGAGGCGTGCAGAAGCCCTCGAGCAGAAGGAGAGAGATGCACAGGAATCGTTTTTAGGGGGGAGTAGTGGACGCGTAACTCCAACGGCAAACTCTGACGGGTGAGTACTGCAACCTCTATGTAAGGAACGGGACTAATGGCCATAGTACAGGACTTCGACACCCAACCCTCCCATGAAGAAGAAAAAGCGGAAAATTGGAACACCTAAATTATCCTTCGGGGTAGACGATGAAGAAGATGGGAACAGCACAGAGGCCACATCCAAGTCAAACTCTGCTTCACCGAGAGGAGGGACACCAGTTGAAGGACTGAGCAAGAAGAAGATAACTGCCAATACGAGCGTAGGATACATTCCTAAGGCGATAACGAAAACGGCACTATTGAGAGAGGCACAGACCAGGGAAACGCTAAGAAAAGAATTCCTCGCGTTACAAGAGGCGGTCAAGGCGACGGAGATTTGCATACCTTTCGTTTTCTATGATGGTACGAATATTCCTGGTGGAATGTGCAGGATCAAAAAGGGGGATTTTATATGGGTCTTCTTAGACAGGAGTCGCAAGGTCGGGGCAGAACTTGGAGTCGGTGAGAAGGTAAACAGCAGAAGAGAATGGGCCAGAGTCGGTGTGGACGACCTGATGCTTGTAAGAGGCAGTATTATCATTCCTCATGTGAGTATTCCCAAATCCATCCATGTCTATGTCTAATTGTCCTAGCATTATGATTTCTACTACTTCATCATAAATCATACCCTCGGACCAAACAACCGAATCCTGTTCGACTATAGCTCCGAACCTCCATCTAATCCTATTCCTTCTACCGACCCCGAGACCCAGGACCTTGAAAATTATAATCCATTATCTATCCCATCTAAAAGAAAGGAGGAGAAACCTGCCGAGAATCTAGATCTCGAAGGCAGAGAGGACGATCCGACATTCACAAAGGTGGTTGACCGTCGTTGGTATGAGCGAAATAAACATATCTTCCCAGCCAGCGCATGGCAGGAGTTCCATCCCGAAAAGGATTACCAGAAGGAGGTAAAGCGGGATCTTGGTGGAAATGCCTTCTTTTTTTCTTGAAGAGCGTGCCGTAATTCGTGTATTCCATCAAATCATGCGGATGCACTAAATGCGTCGTCAGGTATAGAGGCATAAATTCTAGAACAACGTTAGTAATAGCAATATACCTAATGCTTTTGTACACACCTTTCATATAAACCAAATCTCATCGTCCGTCTCTCCACTAAGAGGCCAGCCAAATACCCCAAGCAACCCCCCCGATAAGTAACCATCCCGGCCAAAGAGCCAACAAAACCAATCCGCTTCCACCTCCGAATAAGAAAAGGGCAACTTCATATGCCAATCGCTTTCTTAGCCCTTCAGTGTAATTCCAGAACCAACACCATGCTTTCTCCAACGCCTGTTTCATCTCCCAAAACACGATACTGAGGAAGAAATATGTTTTGAATAAGATGATTTTGGTGGTGTGAAATATTTTTTGCAGAGCGATGAGGGTGAATTTTGAGATGTGATAAATGGCGGTGCTCAGGAAGTTGTGCCATAGCGTTGCAAAATTGAGGATGCTCTGAAGAGCAGGGGACAGAAGAATGTTATAACCATTGTTGGTGGACTTAGGAAGTGATCGTTGAAGCAGTGCTGCAGGGGCACTCGAAGGATTAAGAAGCGACATTTTGATTGTTGTGCGTTGTGTGGTGCCCAGCCAGGAGTTTTGCTGCTCTGAGGAACTGGTGATGTTGGTCAAATATTTATTTTCCTTGTCGGTGTTATGACGTATTGCGCAAACTTGGTAACGCGGGTGATGGGTTGTTCTTTTGTATTCCTTGGTAGATTGAAGGAGATATCTTTGGAAAGAGTCGTCGTAATAGATTCGAAGCTCCAATTACAAAAACGGGGTTGTTTTGGTACGCTAAGATAGGGATCTTATTTTATGATCCGAAAGTCTTAAATATAAGGGCCGATCAGGTGAGGATAAGGAGCTCGGGTTGCGAGTGGGTTGGAGCTTGAATCAGGATAATTTTAGAAAGATAGAGATGGCACGTGAAGCGGTCGTGAATAGGAGTGCGGTGAATGGGTTTTGGTCTCTTGATGGGGGTGGCTCGGGTGGGTATTGATATATCATCACAAAACCAGGTACGCATTCCAACAGCAGCGCCTCGCCCAAAACGGCATTTTAAGCCATCTCAAGCTCGAATTAGAAACCAGGATCTAATCTAACACAGGGTTTAGTCGCTGCATGTCCACATGTTGCGATGAGAAGGCATCGTTTCTTGTCGCCTTGCCAACTGGCCCCAGTTATGCTAGAAAATGGATCACAAGAGTCTATTGTAACGACTCGTTGTGAAAGCGGGGGGTGCTTGTCTTACAACATGACGAAATCATTCGCTCAGGGTGCTGTTCGAATCCTCAGCCGTGATAAGAGGGTGCTTCGATTTAATGATCCAAACCGTTTCCTATATGGCTTCATGACCTAGAGGCTCACAAGGCCGGGTAGAGGATAGTGATCCGTGGTGAGCTTAAGGAGAAGGATTGGTTGTCGCTTATGGCGGGGTACAATTGCCCCTCCTTTGTGTGAGCACTCATTGTAACATGTGGGACACCCTATGGCTGAAAAACATTCCGCAACCGCCCAACCATTAGGTTTATTGGGAATGACTTGATGTATTACAAATCAGTGAACCAAGGCTCATTCAATCTTCTGGATGAGCTCTAAAAAAAAGACAGGTGTAGTAGGAAACTAGGTCGGCCAATGCTTTTGTCTCGTAGTCAACTAAGTAGGGTTGGAATTATTACAAAGGCGTTTCAAAAGGCTCTCTGGTGTGTGATTCCACAGCCCCCAGCCTAGATTTTTGTCGTCTCTTCATAGGCTTTCCAAGCCACCTTTTGATACTGTTCTGCTTTTGCTTTTGCAATTTTTGAATTACAAATCCCGCGGCCAACGATGATAATGTCGCATCCTCGTAATATAAGATCCCTTGGAGTGACATACTGCTGCCCTAAAGAATCCTCAGCACCGGGTACGAATTCAGAATCATCCAGTGACTCATCTGGCGACAAAGAGCACCCAGGTGTCATGACGATAAACTCATCTTCTGGCTTCGAGTTCAGCGGCCCAAGAGCGATAAATCCCATGGCGAACTCTTGATATTTCCGAGCAATAGATACGCATGTCGAAGTGTATGCTGCATCCAGCAGGTTCCCTGTACTTGACATTTGTGCTAGAAGCAAAAGTCCTCTTTCGAATGGTGGCTCTCCGACTTCTTCAGATATTGGTGCAACCTCTAAAATCTTTCCAAAAGTCGACTCTCTTTTCAGGCCCATTCTCTCCCTATTCTCGTCCATCCACCCATCCGCAGTTTCCTTCAAAGCCCTCACCATATCTGGACCAGATATCACGTGTGCATTTACAATATGTGCCCAATCCAAAATGCGATAATCACCACCCTCATACTGGAGTTGAGCCGTGCTTCCAATATCTGCAAACTTTCTGTCTTCAAATATCAGGAATTTGTGTTTCTTTGCCAGTTCTGCTAACTTGGCGCCAGTTCCCGTCACGGGATTGGAATCCCAGCCACTCAAGATATCGGCATGGGTTTTGAAGACTACGATATGCGGCCCGACGGTGTCGGCGAGAGTGAGCATGCCAGAGGCCGTTGTAATGTCGGCGCTGACACAGAGGTTGGACTGCTTTGCTTGTATCAAGCGGTGAAGGTAGCTAGTGAGTGGATGCATGATGAAAGATGCTGCTTCAAGTTGACAACTGTTGAGAATCGAAATTTCGATGAGGTTTGGTTTCTTAGCGGACGTCTTTCTCGTCGCAACAGTCTCAAGTCCAAATAGCTTTTCCTAAATAAATTAAGCGAGCTGTATGTTTCAGGTTCTGCTCCTGCTGTTATTGGTCAAGCTTCGTCGATATTTCTTGGCTTGCTTCAAGAACCGTCATAATCCCTTTAAGGTCTATTCTTGTAGAGGTTGTTTCAATTGGACACCAAAGATACTCCCTGGCTTCGAGATTGAGAATTCTCAGTGGGCCCTTGACGATCCCCAATTTTCAAAGGCAGACTCTTCAACCTTTTGTTAAAGAGAAAGTTCAACTTGGATATTATCAGAACCTATCTGATTATGCGAGGAGCTTTATAAGCTCTACATTTCCTTGCCTGGCTGTTCTAATCCTCGGAACAAACGTAGCAGTACACATATACCTCTTCGTTCCCTAGATATCTAAATATAGCCCGGGGTCAAATAGAGAATAGTATTGGTGGATGGCGGAGCAAAGGGCGGTGGAAAATATTACTAGCAGTGAAGCCTGAAGCAACGGTATCTCTTAGAGAGCATTATCTTCTGGTCTATAATTTAGAATGTATAGTATTTGTCAAGAAATAAATCATCCATCTAGATTAGACTGGCCGGACCGGACCGGACATAAAAAAAAAACTCGTCCGGTCTCGATTCTTTAGACCAGACCGTAAAACGGTCCCTTTAAAATATTCCGGACCGGACCGTTATAGTCCGGGATTTAATTTTTAGACTATATTATATATATTTAATTAGTTACATTATAATAATAACGCTTAATAGTAACGGTTAAAGTATTTGAATCCTCTTTTAAATAATTTTTAAATAATAACCGTCCGGACTATTAAGACCGGACCATATACGGACCGGTCTTTTAAACGGTCCTCGAAAAACCTTATGGTCCGGACCGGACCGGACGAGCGGTCAGTCTAATCTAGATATCCAACGCCAGAACAATATTACCAAAAGAAGAAAAGCTTCAATCTTTAATAGCATTCCGATTTTTATTATCCAGAAAGACATTTACAAGGTGTAGTTTGTGGGTTTCTCCAACCCTTTCCAGAAGGGAATGTTTCATTTCTGATTCATCACTCAACATTTCTGTCGCCTAGATCCTTTGCACTCAGACTTGAAGTCTACAGTTCACTCTGCCATAGTTTTTATGCCTCCTTTTCTTTTTCATCCATTAGAGAAAATTCAGCAAGCTTTCCTAGCTCTAGTTCAGGTTCCGGGAGGCTCGTCGAGGGTTTGTCTCTCCCTTCCCCAATGCCCAGAGCTTCGTAGCTTATTGTAACTACTACTTGTAAAGGATCCCATTCATCTTCCCAACCCTCTTCTCCAGCAACAATATCCACCTCTAGTCCAACATCTTCATGTTTCGATCCAGTAATCATACGCACAACTTTAGTCCGTGGTAACTCCAAGAACCATTCTCCATTACTAATACTCGTAATATTCATGGGAATCGTAGTGGCCCTGGTAGAGAACATACCAGCTTTAGTATAATATTTTATCCACATGGGTTTTTAACTGCCTAGCTCCTTTTGCTCGTTGCTTTTCGAATCTCCGCGTTCACGTTCATAGCGCATATCACCCGCTTTACCCACTGCTGCCCATAGCCTCTTCTCATTCCGATCCGACAGCGCCCTCAACAACTTCTCATATTTATACATAGCTATATTTCCACGAAAAGTAGGTACGTTTCCATATCGTTGTTGGACTATTACAGCTCCGCGGAAGTGTTTGAGGTGGTACGCTAATTATAGAGGCATACTCTGCGTCGTGCCACTAATTATAACGAATATTGTTTTGGAATTGGACTAGAACTTTGAAGCTTTGGGAAGTTCAGCAAGCGGCAAAGTTAACGTTAAGGTCACCACCTAGTGGGGTATATCAAAGTTTTCAATAAGGAGTTAGGATGGGCCCAGGAGAAATGAAAGAATAAACGCAAAACAACTTTCATCGTCGCCTTGGCTTTGCTGGAGATCGATGATTAGGGTATCGGGATTCATGAGCATGCTTATCCTCTCTGCGACGGCTTCGCGAATCTCCATATTGGATAGAGGTTTCAATGTGACAACTTGGAGATTTGATATCTTCTCCCCAAGTGGATACTCAACGTCAGCATTGATATGTGTTGAACCCAGATCATTGTTTAGATAATGTCAAAGCACAGAAGAGAATATTTGTTAGGGATGAGACTCTGTTCTTGTATATATCTTAAGGCAGGCAAAGGCCTTAAACTCTCGGATATGGAACTCTGGTATATAACTTTGACCCCCGGATCATTGCCTGCATTCTACTCTGGTTTAGTTTGGACGACTATGGAAATGGGTATTCGACCTACTCGAAGATCATTATTCAAATCTTGAACGAATAATTGCATGTCCGTTTTACCATGTTGTTCGTATTTTCTAAAAGGTGTTGTCGTTCCAGTCTTGTTTCTCATAACTATCGCTTTGCGGGGACCAACGTATTCGTCCAGGAGTCCACTGGTTACTCTCACCACATGTCCCCATGGCTTTCTCCCCTTTTGGAAAATCTCCAAAGCCATATCAGAACAGTCGACATTGTTTAAACTATCATCGGTAATTGGGAAGTTCGATTCATGTACATTGACTTCCATCTGAATTTGCGCACAATACTTATGCTTTTTTACGATTAATAATGTTTTGATAGAGTGTTCGGTGTTTTCTATCATTTCTGTGATCTAAAGGTTACTAGTAAACCGGAAATATGCTTGAAATGGATCGGGGGCGTCTTTTAGGGTGTTGTTTGGTGTCATTAGCTTGTAAGTATGCTAACGCCTCTTAGGACAAACTGAGTTGCTCGTAGGCGGGGGTAAAAGTGGGTTGATTTTATTAGAGATATTGAGGTGGTTAATTTTGTCTTGGAGAAGAGTTTGGGGCTTGATAACTAAAGATGAAGCAAAGCGTACGCTGATGAGAAGGGTTCTAAGGAGGTTTTGCATTATGAGGATAGATTAGGTAGAATGATGTTGTCATTTTTATAATTTAGAATATTGTGATGTTTAGTGAGTAGTAATCGAATGGAGCTGAATGACTTTCTACACCCTTTAGACAGGCTACAATCCATTTAACTTCATTTAACATCTCATTCAATTTCTAACACCGATATATTCTTGGGCCTCCCGGTCGCGAGCCTCGTTTTGGACCCACATACGAGGTCGATAATGACTATAAAGGTTTGTAATATGATAATCCAGTAAGGGGTGATTGAGTCAAATCTGAGGCCCAAAAAGCATAAATGATAATTGTGTCACAGTCACGTGTTTGATCATGAGGAAATGAGAAGTAATTCTTGAAGGAAGCGTGTATCTTAATAGGTATTCGTCGTCTTAGGCATGGTATGCAGTAGGAACTTGCCTCATTTATTTGCCTTTCGACGCAGCGGGGCCCCCCTGGTTGAAATTCATACTGTATCCTCCAGTCTTCTCGTCCTTAACCATCTGAAAATTATCGGTGGAAAGACCAAATGGCTTTAGAATACCATTTCCAAGCTGTTAGAAAATAGTAAGCTTCAATTCGTTGGGATGAGGGATGGGGCTTACCGATTTCAACTTTCCCATCATATCTGCCATTTCTCCTTCCTGAGCCACTTTTATCCTTGCCGGCAGTCCCCCTAGCTGTATCTTGACAACATTTCGATCTCCCGTCGATAAGTTTGCCATTTTCGCAAGAGTTTTATAGTCTGGCGAATATTAGCTATGCCACGAGGTCGCCACAAGGTGATTTACCTTCTTCTGCGCCCTGTAAGGATGCCCAGCCCCCTTGCTCGCTCCTGGCCTTTGCCCTCCTCATTAATGCCTTTGCCCTGATTCTTTCAATATCCGCCGCCCTCTTGCCCTCGTCCGACGTATCCTCCGCTCTTGTAGCCCCTACACTAACAATCTCCTCGTCTGCCTCCTCCCCATCTTCTCCATCTTTGTTCACATCCTTTCCTTGATTCATCTTGACCCCTTGCAATCTGTCCAAACAGTCTAGAGCAGCCGTGGCAACCTTAACAGCTTCCTTCCAGTCCTGGAGCTTTAAATGACATGCCGCGATGTTGCTTTTTAGCACCGCGATTTCATATTCAAGATAGTTCGGACATGTCTCGAGAGCTTTATCGTAGGTTTCTATAGCATCTTTGAACTTGGATTTCGCAAATAGGCCATTTGCCTCTATCTTCTGTGCATTTGACTCTGCAACGAGGGCCTGTCATAAATTAGCAGAGCTACGGGTCTAAGGGCGGGGTTGACAAACCGCTTCCTCCTCCGTTGTAAAATAGAATAATTCAGTCTCCGGCTCTTTCACAGGTTCCTTAACAGTCTCCGGCTTCTCCCTCCCCTTTCCGTGTTGCTGGAATCGTTCTGATCGACTCGCCATTTTGTGGTCGCTGCAGCATGGAGGTTGAAGTGAAGAATCACAAGCGGATTTTGTTCCGCATCAGGAACAAGGGTCTCAAAATATTCCCCATGCTCCCCCACCGCTGAGCTCCTTCCTCCGAACATCTGTGGAACAATCTGGACTACAGGCAAAATGGGCTCAACGACGACGTAAGATATCATTCCTTCCTATTTAGCTTATGAATAGGACTTGGGATTCAATGCTAAGATAACAACAGCCTCCCACCAATACGATGCTGTCTCTTCGACATGGATGGTCTCCTCATAGACTCTGAAGACAAGTAATATGGCTTGACCGGTAAATATAAAGAGACTGCTAATCTTTCTGTGACATAGATATACAATCTGTACGAACACTATCCTAGCAAGATACAACAAACCTCCTCTCCCATGGTCTGTCAAAGCTCAACTCCAAGGGCGACCTGGAGGAGCAGCAGGCGCGATATTCCACGATTGGGCACAGCTCCCAATATCCCACGAACAATACCAATCCGAGCTGGCCGCCCTCCAACGAGAACACTTCCCCCAAGTCAAACCTTTACCAGGTGTTGAGAAATTATTGAAGGATCTTGAGGGGGCGAGGGTTAAGGAGGGAGGAAGGCTGCATATGGCTCTTGCGACAAGTAGTCATCAAGCAAACTTCGTATTGAAGACTGCGCATTTGGAGGATCTATTTGCTGTTTTTGAGGCAAGAAGGAGGGTTCTGGGGGATGATGAGAGAATTCCTAAGGGTAGGGGAAAGCCTTTGCCAGATATATACTTGTTGGCGTTAAAAATGGTCAATGAAAGCTTACTTCCAGGGGAGAAGGAAGTTTTGCCAGAAGAGTGTTTGGTGTTTGAAGATAGTGTGCCGGGAGTTGAAAGCGGGAGGAGAGCTGGTATGCAAGTTATTTGGTGCCCGCATCCAGAATTACATGTTGAATATGATGGAAGGCAGAAGGAGGTTTTAGCTGGAATGACTGGGGAGGGTGGAAATGTGGATTTACATCAGGTCGGCGAAGTTGATGATGGATGGGGTGTCCACTTAGAGACTTTGGAAAACTTTCCTTACGAGAAATACGGAATAGTCGTTTAGAGGGATACCTTGGGCAAATCATACTCTGAACATGAGTGGGTATATTCTGGCTGGGATAGAAAGCTTAATTCTTGCTGATGGCAATTAATAGAGCAAATAGAGAGCATATCGAAGATGGTTAAAGAGCATTTTCGAAGGCTATTTCGTATTTCAGATTATCTTTGGGCCTCAAAGACTTTCCTTCGGCGACTAGCAATTGATACTTCCTTGAAGCGGCTAACTTTAAGATCAATCCCTTTGGTCTAGGATCACCACCTTCTGTATCGCCTCTCGGGAAGTTAGATTTGTTCTTAAGCATAGGTCTGAAATTGAGGAAATATCCCCGCATATTGGAAAGAAACGCTCGAGGTCGCATCCCCTGAACGTATTCTCGCACTTCGTATCGCCTTTCCGAACCCGAACTCCCCCCCGAACTCCATTAGAATAAACCATCTCCACTCAAAAATTTCCAAGTTATGGAACATTTAATCTTCACAACCTCAGGGCACGATGCTTGGTAACAAGCATTGGCGTATTCGCCGTATCCCAAAGCCCGAAGCTACCATTCTCCGTCGCCGAAGCTAGAACAAAGGCCCCAACCCCCGTCTTATCAACGGGAACGCAGTCACAAGATCGTCATAATTCGCCCTACGGTTCATCCCGAGAATCCCTTTCATTCCTCGGTATGTTACCCGCATCATGTGGTTTTATTTCTTGGTCAGATTGAAGGAAACGGGAAAGAGATTGTATCCCACCTCCGGATCTCGGTCTAAAATAATCTTTTCTTACGGAATCCGTTAAAGCGGAGGGATTTGATAACTAATTGTTCATACTTATCCATCTATTCATAAAAAGTGCTTCGGATGAAGAGAAACCGCTTGGGACCTCTCTCAAGGCAGACGTTTTATGAAAGACTGGGACCAGACTCTAGTTTCGAATCTTTCCCTCCGCAACCAAGGGAGAAACTCACTTAAGATCTAGACTCTGAAATCCAAACACCCCAGACAATTAAACCTTCATTTTGCGTCCACATTTCATGCAACGACCAAAATGTTCATCCGTAAATTCAATACATACAAAATCCCCGGGTAAAATTACTTTCCGGAGAAAGACCTACGGAGTAAACCCCTCAAAACCAACGCTTATTTCCTTAGCGGCGCCGCAAGCAGAACCAGCCTAATCTAAACTCGGTACATGCAAAGTGCACTTAGCCACAATGTTCTGACAGACTCAGCCTCTCAGCCTTAACGGTTCCACACCCGCAATTACTACCACAGCCCTATCCATTCAAGCGTTCGAACTCTCCCCAAAGCGCTCTTCTACTATAATCCAAGCAAGCAAGAAATCTCTCAAACCTCTTCACCGTAACCTGACCATGCCAGATCCCTCCCGGCATTCGAAATGAATAAAGCCCGACATCACCAAGGGCAATTCCTCCGAATGCCGATTCCGCCACAACACATGCCAAGCGAACCACTCGCCGACCATCCCCTCGTCCCCATCCCATCCATCAGCAAGAAAATCCAAAACCTAAAATAAAGAAAACCCTCCCATACCCACATGGCATTGAACAACAGCCATCCCTCGCCCCCCGAAGCTGCCGAGCACCAACCACCACCCTGCATTCCACGTCTCTGGCCTCGCCAATCCCATCGTAAACCGCACTCGGTAATCGTATTTAGTACCCGCTTTAGGGTTATGTCAACATCCCAGGTCCAATCCCCATTTCCGAATCCTAGGTAACCAAACTAAAAAAAAAAGTACAGCCAGTGTCAGTCCATCATCACCCACTTAGCCAATAAAATCTCGAAAGTGAACAGCACATCCCGCTGAGGAACCAATTAGAAGCGAAGGACGAGGAAAATGACCACAGCCATACTAAGCCTTACATGATGACCCCCTCCCGATCAGCACCCCCTTCCCGTTAGCTTTTTTGTGGCTTCCCACAGAGACAGTAGGTAAAACGAGACTAAACTAGCATTGAACGAGTAACATGTGTTATGTGCATGTTCGGATGCACGGACTTTTCTTGGTTCCGGAACTACCTAGAAGCTCACGCCCCACCGTGGTAAGGTAAGGTGAGAATTGGGAGGAGAGGGATAGGTATATAGGATTGGGCCGTGTCCTTGTGGCTTGCGGGATTTGCTACCTTGACTTCCTTTATGATATCTGGGATGATGACCTGTTTTATAAGGGACTTATAGCGACTCACTAAACTACCAATTACTCTTCCCACAATAAACGATTTGAGATTATCTTGGCGGTCTTGCAACTCGAGAGGAGAAGAGAGAAGGGACACAACAATAAGAGAAAAGAACAGCCAATCCATCAAAAAATGGGTTCCGCATCCTCGCGCCAATCCTCCTCCACCTCCTCACACTTCCACCCATCCCGACACAACTCAACCCTCTCCTCCGCCTCAAAGTCATCCAACTCAACCAAGTCCACGTCACCCACCCCTCACGAGCTCCCCACCTCATCCCACAAAACTCCCAAATCAAAATCAAAATCAAAATCAAAATCAAAATCCACCTTAAAATCAAAACGCCTTTCACGAACAGAAACTATACCGGAAAAAGAAGAGAGTAAGGTGCCAGCTGCGCCGATTAGGTTTGGATATCCTTATTATGAGGAGGTATTAGTTGAGGCTAGGAAGAAGGAAAAGAAAGGTGGGAGGAGGAAGGGTAAAGGGTTGTAGGAATGGAGGATAAGATATGGCTTGATGTGGTTTTACGGTTTGGAGATTTGGATTTGGCCTCGGGTGGTGAGGAGCATGATTGTGTTCTACGGTATTAGGAATAGGCTTGGTTCATGGAGTTTCGGAGTTTCGATTCTCAACTTTGGGAGAAACGCTTACGTCTTATATATGGCGGCTGAGATTGATGGGCCGCTTGGTTTCATTTGTTAGGAGGGACGACCGATATCATTATGAGGAATACCCAAAGAGAGGAGGGAGAGTAGTCTAGAAGTAGCGAGGAAGTAGGCATTGCAGTGCACTGCGTAGGAAAGCAGCAGAAGAAAGGCTGGGAAGACTGTGTTCACTCGATAGGAGTAGGGGTAACTTACTCGTAGGTCATCAAAGAGGAACGGAAAGGCAGAGAGGAAGAGCGATTGGAAGATGAAGAAATAGCAAGGTGGGATCGAAGATGAGAAGCAAGGAAGAAGATGCTTATACCCTGGTCCACAGTTCAATTACAAATTTGCGATGATATCCCAATATCGAACTTTTCTCTTTTGTCAAATTTAACTTCACATGTACATACATTCATATTCCATCGAAACATATAAACCTCAACTCCACATTAAAGTTCTCCTCTTCCTCTCATAATCCTAGTACTTGTTTCTTGAGGAGCCTCGTGAGATTTTATAGTGATAACGGCCCTGCAAAACACGATTTTCTGGAATAAACATTAACTTTAATACTTTAAATTAGATAGAAAAAAGGCATCCCTCAAGAAGAGTTAATTATATATATATATATATATATATTTGTTTAATTCACACATCTAATTCGGATCATAGATAGGCTTATACACGAAGGGCCTATTAGAAATCTGAATTTTAAAGAATCCAGACCTCTTTTAAAAGTCAAGAAACAAAGGACTTAGATATACCTTTCTTCATTATACCTAATAATTCTGTGACCCTTAAAGCTTGCTCTTTGGGTTTAAAACTAAGATTTGTTTATTGTTTTAGGTAAAGGAGGGAGGGGTTGGTTATTTTGTAATCTACCCCGCAGTCGTGATAAGATCGTCAAGCTTTTTTGGAGGGGGTTCTTTTTGGCAGAGCGGGATCTTGTATGATGAGAGAGAACTTATTTTTACCGTTTTTTAATAAATAGTAATATTTTTTTTTTAACTTTTGCAAGGACGGCTCTTGGGTTGGTTGGTACTTTTGCTTGTGGTGTTTCTTATAAAGGCGGGGGAGAAAGGGTGAGGGTGTAAAGAAGGTGGTTAATAATAAGGGTGAGTGTGAAGCTATTCTTATAGAATATTATTTAGTATTAGAAATATTATAGAATAATCTCTACTCCTATAAATAATTTAAAAATAAAGTAAAAATTTATAATATAATAAGTTAACCCCACACTATTATGGGTCTATCGGAGTAGGAAGAAAAAAAATTGAAAACGTGGGATAACTTAGGAGAAGGTCTCTTTCGTGTTAGTTACCTAATTTGTTAATAATTTAATTACAAATAACAGGTGGTTCTTGGTTATAATACTGTGCGCGACTACGAGTCAACTATTATTCCAACTCGAGATTAAGAGTATTGGGTTGTTATGGTTAATATGTATATATTTATCAATGATTTAACTCTATTAAATACTTACGAAGAGCATTAATATCCAATTCATAGCTAACGCCACACATAGAGAGAGAAATCAATCTTCACCAACTTAAGATTTTACGATCCGTCGTTAAGAAACATTCTATGAAGTAGAAATCTACATGATAGAAAACCTCCCCTTCTCCCAGGTTAGAAAGAAAGAATAAACAGTTTCAACCAATCCAAAGGAAGTCTAAATCAAAGTCACCAATCAGCAATAAAGACAAAAGACAGGTTTTTTGAGTTCAATATCCTAGCCAATATTTCAGGCCGATATCATCAAATATTATTTATACACGCATTCAAGTCGCTCCTATATCCTCTAATGGTATAGAAAATCCGACTTTTAATCAAGAGGTGAGATTTGTCTTCCGCTCGCTTTCCGTCATTTCATCCATAAAACCTGGAACGCCACACCACGCCATCAACCCCCAACCCAACCAGACCCATGCCAACCCCAGACCATAAACTCTATCATAAAAAACCCCCCAAAACGCCATTCGCTCGATGTTATAGCCACACAACAGAGCATTAATTTTTATGTGACAAAGGAAAAGATGGCCAGCCGACGGACCATTGAGACCACATCCGATACCCAGTTCCACAATATCGAAATTTGTGCTTCTGCACGGGTATCAAGTTTGACAAAAAGGAAAATATAGCACTATGATCATCTATAAACAGTGCAGAGGACGAACCCAAAGCCAGTCATAGACAATCCGGATGGATAGTAGCGAGAATCGACTAACTAGGCGGTGTTCTCAGCATGACCACCACCCAATAGTTCGAGGATCTTATTGGAAACAGCGCCAGGGTAGCCTCTGCTCAACATTTCTTGCACGACAGTCTTAGCACTTTCTCTATCTTCTACGGTAAGATAGGCTCTTGTCATGGCTTCGTAAGTGCTTGGCTCTCTTTTTTCGCGTCCAACTAAGCCGAATATAACCTTACTCTTTTCAATGTTCTTCTCGTTAGCCCAGCCGTGAATGAGAGTATTGGCAATGTATGGAGTCATATCCACACCTCGCTTCGACATTTCACGGAGAATAGGCTCAGTCTCAGCAACACGATGATTTGCAACAAGCGATTCGAAAAGGGCTTGATACAAACAAGCTTGAGGCCGGATGGATCGATCAGCTATCACAGAGTCGAACACTGCCTTTGCACCATCCATGTCATGCAGAACGCAACCCTTTGCGTG
The DNA here is from genome assembly GCA_003988965.1 of Neobulgaria alba. Classification (NCBI taxonomy): domain Eukaryota; kingdom Fungi; phylum Ascomycota; class Leotiomycetes; order Helotiales; family Gelatinodiscaceae; genus Neobulgaria; species Neobulgaria alba. The sequence goes on from QYAM01000006.1 coordinate 277,292, forward strand.
AATCAAAGAAGAGTAGTGGACAGCCTCCGGGCGTTGCCCGGTGCTACGAATCACATCGAGAACGGCTTCTGCGGCAGCCATATTAATTGGCTCAAGAGTGGCGTGAGTATCGACAAGAAGTTTGTAGGTGTGGTTTGTGGGTTGGATGCCCTTGGTCTTCATGCGCTCGTAGTAAGCCAAGACCTTGCTCTTATCACGCTTGGTGGTAAGGAAGAATTGCATTAAGCTGTTGTAGGGTGCAGGTCGAGCCTTATAGTTGGGCATCGACTCCATCTCCTCGAATAACTCCTCGGCAAACTTCTCATCACTGACTCTACAAAGAGCGTTGACGATAGTACCGTATGTCACGCTGGTTGGTCGAATTCCAAGAGCACGCATCTCGGCAAAGTAGAAAAGACAGTCGTCGATACGACGTGCCTTTCCGAGCTTGCCGATAAGGGCATTGTAGAGGAATGAAGAAGGCTCAACACCCTCAGTCTTGGCACGGTGGAAGATCTTAACAGCTTCAGTAGCTTCGTCAAAAGTCTTGGTCGATTCCTTCAAGGTTGTGATGTAAAGTCCGAAAGTGTTAGCCGTGGGTGCAGCGCCCATGTCGAGGAGTTCTTGATGACACTGGGCAGCCAAAGTGCGGTTGCCGAGGGTCAGACAAGCACCCACCATGGCATCAAGAATAGAAACCCAGCCATAGCGAACAACTGAGTATTGCGGTAGCAGTGGAATATCGGTTCGCGCCATTCCAAGAATGTCATGAACCAAGTTCATTCGCTCCTCACGTGCCGCTGCTGAGATAAGCTTGGCATAGGTGATATATCGAGGATGGCGACCTGCACGACGCATATTCTTGAATCTACCCAGGGCCTCGTTAAGTTTTGATGCCTTTGCTCGGCCACCATTTCCCTTCTCAAGCTCATCAGCGATGAGCGCCGAACCCTTGAAGTCGGTTGACGCCGCGTAAGGGTCAAAGGTGTCCTCGTACACAGGTGCAGCGGGGTAGACTGGGGGAGCGAAACCCGGTGGGTAGATGTGAGATTCCGGAATGGTGTGACGTTGATCAGAAATACCTCTCAACGACATAAAGCGGTGAATAAATTCGATACCTTCTTCAATCTCATCGTGGATGTGGGGGTTGCCTGCGACGGCAGAATGTATGCGGGTAAACATCTGCTCCGACTGGTTTAAGCCATCTGCCACCTGTCCAGACCCAATCATGGCCACTGCAAACATAGCTGTGGGCTCAATGAAAGCTGAAGTTGGTGTCAACGCCGGGTTTGACAGGACATGCCAATATCGCTGGGCAGCTGGAACATCTCCTTCTCGGACACTGAGAGCTAACATGGCCATAGATGGCGTGGCCAAGGCGTGAAAGTCAGCTGGAACATGAGAAAATGCTGTTGAGGCGATTGCTTTGTTTCCCTTGTCTGCTGCGAGCGTAGCAATGTTGCTCATCGCAGCTCCCTTGAGAGGACCGGTAAGGTTTTCAGCCCACTCGAGAGCTTGGGAGAATAGTCCACGATCCAGAAGGCCTTGTACAAATCCGTCGCTGATGATGAACTCCCTGAGAGCAATGGAATCTGGAGGATATTCTGCTCCGATCCTGGAGAAGAATTGCTCAGCGCCGGCCATTCTGTCTGACACAACATAGGCTTTGATGACCGAAGCGTATATTTTGGCATCCTGTCGGTCATTCAAGGTCAATGTTCCTTGATCATGTGCCACGGCCAAGTCCTTGTACTCATTGTAGCATTCAACAGCACTACTGAGATCACCAATTTGGCTGAAGCCGTGGATCATGGGTGGAAACGTTCCAGCCAATGGAACAATCTTGTGAGACTCCATATGCTCATAGAGTTTGATCATTTCTGGTACTCGACCTGCCTCTGAACAGGCGCTGATGAGCTGATGGTACGTCTCGGGTGGGAAAGCACGATCCTTGCGAAGATTCGTTGAATCCTCGAAAAGCCTCACCGCAAGATCCAATCGGTCGTCTTCAGCAAGAATGGCGAAGTCTAGCTCGTTCGATGCAAACATGAACTTACCAGGCTCTTCCATACCACCAAAGCGGACCCTCTTCTGCTCTAGTGAGCGTTTTAATGAAGAAACCTCAATTGATCGGGAGGAGAGGAGGGTCATGAGAGTGTTGTATGTTGCCGTATTTGGGACAACTTTGCGTCTGAGCATATCAGAGTAGACATCCAATGCCTTTGGGACCACCTGGATGCGTTCGGCCGGTAAGTGGATAGCAGCATCCAGAAGAGCGTTGTAGGCAGCTGCAACAGGTTGGATACCTGCCACAAGCATGGCCTCGAAAACGGCAGGGATTTCAGCATATCTTCCACCCTCAGATAGCTTTGTTAGATGATCTGCGTAGCTCTGCGATTGAAGCTCTGAGTTGATGCTGACACTCGTGGCGTCAGTGCTCGCGGATCTCTCAGTGACAGACTCCGAAGTGGGCTCCGATATCTCAAATGTGGGGAAAGGTGTAGAGGCAGTTGCTTCCTCCTCTCTCATTGTCTGCTCATTGCGGAGCTTGATCTCCTCCTCGATTGCAGCATTGATTTGGGCGAGGACCGCTTTCTCCTCCTCCCCGAACTCTGTGGCTTTTTTGATATCATCCACCGCGCTTTCACTGTACACTCTCTCCAGAGTCCTCTCGAATCGCTTCGCCTGCACCTGTGACACCCCCTCATTATCAACCTCAAGTCCCAATGGCTTCCATTCTATCCTCTTGGCGAACTGGAACTGAGTCCATTCCTTATCCGACTCTCCCGCTGCGTGGTGCTTCTTCCATGCCTCGAAATATGCGTCTAAAGGCCTACCCTCGGCTGATTGATCTTTCCTGTCGGCCGAGATCTGGACAACAGACCTCGTCGACTGGGCACTGCTGAGAAATGCATTTTGGAATTGGTAGGAGGGAGTGTGTCCAAGTTTGCTCACTCGCCGATTGAATCCGAACCCAGGTCGATTGTTGTTTCCAACGTAGGCTTGGGCATGTGTCGCGGCGACGAAGGATTGGGCGTAGCCGTGTGTGATAGTCTTCGGACCCTGCCGTGCAAGAGTCGAGGCTATGCTTGAGTAGATGGGCATTTAGTGAAGGTTGGACCTCTCGGAACGAATTGAGAGGAGACTGTGCAACTGTGTCAGCTGGAAGCTCATTGCCGATGGGGGGGAAGAGTTGGAGGGGTGAAGCTCTAGGGGAGCTGCCTACGTGGGATCTCCAAAAAGTTATTGTTGCAGGTTCATTTGACAGCCTGGCCGTCAAACAAACGCGCTGGTGGGATTGAGTGGTGATTCCAAAGACTGAAGCTGCTGGACCTGGAGATTGAGGCCGCGTCCCGAGGATATAAAATAATTTGCGTGTGGTGGAGACGTGTGCGGCAAAAGCCAGAGTGGTGATGGAGGCCTCAGTGTCTGGCGGAAAGAGGGTTATGACTACGGACCAGGCACGCTAGAATTTTGGGGGACGGGTGGAGTCGCAGCGCGATTGGTTAGTCTCCACATGCAGTCGGATGCGGTAGGCGATGTTGCAGGGCCAATGGGGGGGAGCTGTCGCGGGCCAATTCAGGGCAGCTTGGGGTCAGCAGGCGGAAGGCGAAAACTGGACGGATGAGGGGAGGAGGGCGAGGAGAAGGGAAAGTGAGGATTGTCGATGCTCGAGGGAGAGGGCGAGGCAGCCGGGGCGGTCGTGTGCGTCGTCGTTGCTCCGCTCTGGGCGTGTGCGAATGGTGGTGCCTGGTGGAATTCGTTCGAAAGAGGCTGCGTTACATAAGCGCGACGCTGCCCGCGAAAAAACAACGGGATGGCATTCGCAGCGGGCCAATCACAGCGCGCGCCGACGCCGCGCCTGGTCGGCGGATGGCGCTCGGGGATTGGAAGCCAGCGACCGTCCGAACGGCCGCACGCTGGGGCGGGCGGGAAACGCAGCGAAAGCTTTTCTGCAAGCCCGTCCTGGTTGCCCATCGCGCAGGCCAATTTCGGTCCCTCCTCCAACCGCGCTGACTCACTTCCCCTCTTTCGCACCGCCGCGCAGGGGCTGGAATCGTTATCAGATCGACAACCCGGACTGAGCCTGCAATCGCGCGTGTTGCTGGAAGCTGGGAGCTTGAGCCCTTCTCCAGACCCAAGCAACTGCTCCTTCGCACCCCAATTCCCAGCCCCCTCCCAGGCCTCCATCCATTATGTCGACAGCCGTCTCCGCACCGGGTAAGGTACTGCTCGCCGGAGGCTATCTGGTCCTCGACCGGGCATACACAGCCCTAGTGTTCGGCCTCAGTGCCCGCATCCACGTCGTGGTTGCCGACACCTCCAGCACCGACAAAGAGGACTCGGAGATTGTCGTGCAAAGTCCGCAGTTCCGCGACGCTGTCTGGACTTATGGTTACCACCTGTCGACCCCAATTGGCGATCGGGGGGGGATCAAGGTTGTCCAGAGGCAAGGGTAAGCTATTCTGCTGCTTCCCTACCTGTTTTTAGACTCAACCAAAGCCCCCGCGTTTTGATGGCCATCACGTGGGTCCCTAGCCGAGGGGAAGTATATTTGCCCTTGGGTACTTGCTGCACATCTCTCTGGTCGGGATCATGTCTTGCGATAATTCAAGCTTTATCGCCATATCTGCTTACACTTATCTAGCTCTTCTGAAGGCCCCATTTCTCGCAATCCATTTGTTGAAATAACTCTCGCTTATGCCCTCACCTACATCTCCGCAGTCCTCCCAACCCCAGAAATCCAACCAGTCAGGATCACCATCCTAGCGGACAATGACTACTATTCCGCCTCCTCATCAAACACCGAATCCTTCTCTTCCGCAGCTCACAACTTCACCAACTTCGACATCCCCCTAAAAGATGCCCACAAAACAGGTCTCGGTTCCTCAGCCGCTCTCGTCACTTCCCTAACAGGCGCCCTTCTAACCCACTACCTCCCCTCCACCCTCTTCTCCCCTAACACCCCTGAAGGCCGAACAATCCTCCACAACCTCTCCCAAGCTTCCCACTGCTACGCCCAAGGAAAAGTCGGCTCTGGATTCGACGTCGCCGCTGCCGTCTACGGGACATGCATCTACCGACGTTTCTCCCCCTCTATCCTCTCCGCCCTCTCAGATCCAGGAACACCCAATTTCTCCACCCGCCTAAAAGAGCTTGTCAATAACACCTACCTCCAAAAATGGGACACGGAAATCTCCAAAGAGGGCGTGACTATTCCGAAAGGAACAGCCTTAATAATGTGTGATGTCGATTGCGGTTCTCAAACAGTAGGAATGGTAAAACAAGTTTTATCATGGCGATCATCCTCTCCAGCTGAATCAAAGAAGTTATGGGACGAATTACATGCCTGCAACACTACCCTCGCAAAACATCTTTCAGAAGGAAATATCAAGGATCTCCCCAGAGCATTCTCAGCTATACGATCAAACATCCGAGCAATGAGCAAATTATCTGGCGTGGAAATTGAACCAGCTGAACAAACGGAATTGCTGGATGCGATTACTCACGATGTTGAGGGTGTGGAAGGTGGTGTTGTACCTGGAGCAGGAGGATACGATGCTATTTGTTTAGTAGTTAAAGATGATGAGAAGACTATGAGAGACGTTAGGGCTTTCCTAGCAATATGGAGCCAGGAGAGCAAGAGTACAGTCAAATTACTCAATGTTAAGGGGGAACTTGAAGGTGCCAGAGTTGAGGATGCGGGGAGTTACGGGGAATTTGGAAATAACAAGTAGACCGATAGATTGTCTACTCTTGCGAGCAATTGAAATGCATGTTTTAACAAAAGATCCCAGAAGATTTACCCGGTCTTCGCATTACCATTATGCCTGATTTATTCTTTACATATCAAAAGTATTAACTAACCAAATTCCAAATTCATACCTAAAAATATATAAAAGGAGCTCCTATACGTCCCATAATCTTTCCTCGATAACCAGAGCATGACCTAAAGACCGTCTTACGCCTTATATATCATTTCTATCAAGTTTATCCCCATCCAATGAACAGGAGTTCTTTTTTTAGCGGAATACTTATCTTAAAAGAAATATAATAATCTACTAAGCACTTATTTCTTATTACCTCTAATATTCTTGTTATTAATTTAATTCTCACTGTTAAGTCTTTATATATACTTCGTATTAAACTCTCTTTTTATTTTAAAAAAGAGATAAGTAAAAAGGGTTTAATCTATCTATCTTCTTTATTTATACTACGCTTAAAGGGGATTTAGTTAGGAGTCTACTATATAATAAGAGCTGATGGGCAAACGATGAGTGTTGGACTATAATTAACATCCTGTCTGCTTGCTAAGTTATCTTATATTTATATTTCCTCATACTCGTTTATAAAATTACTTAAAACCTATTACCTCTCTCTCTCTCTTTAAGTATTTACCCATTTTACGATCTTCCTCTCTATTATTTAAAAACACTTCCTACTCTTTCTATTCACCTTTTAAAAATCCACCTTTCCTAATAATAATAACAAGTCATACATTTAAAATCTAATAAAATAAATAATTATCTCCTTTTATTCTCTCTCACTTTTAATCTTAATCCTTAAACCCTATTACTTTAATAAGGGGATATAGAGATGTATAAAAATAACTCCCTTTCTAAAATCTTAAAGGTACTCTAGAATAAAACATCGCTGGATATACAACGAGTATGGAAAGCAAGGGTAGTGAACTTTTTATTTGTTTTTATATTTCCTTTCGTTTAAAAATCATAGTGAGATCTTTTTATATGTATATATATATAATATAACCTCTAAAAAGTAAAATTTAACTAGTATACTATATTGATTTTTTATTTTATTATTACTTTAATTTTTGTTATTATTACTTTAATTATTATAATTACTTCAATTTTTACTGATAGTAAATCTTCCGCGGGACATCTAATATCGCATTTCGTCGAGTTTGCAATATTACTTCTAACAAAAGCGTTCGAGGGTTTCTGAGCACATGTGCGTCGTCGATAATAATGTGTTCGAAAAGATATTGACACCTCGAAGTGTAAACTAAAGGACTTATATTCTAATCATAGTGCTATGATTAGCATAATACTCTACCCTATGATTAGTATAGAGGGCTAATACTAGTGGTATTAGGAGGGGTATATATAAGGACTGTATTTAGATTTACGTAGATAGAGAAGAAAGATACCGCATTACGATACACAACTGACACCAATTGCATTCTAGTGAGCTAGAGCAACTGACGGATGCAAGGTGTTAAGTGTAAGTATTGTGACATTTTCTTATAATATTAAGTTTTCTTAATTTTCTAAATCTTTAAGAATTAGAAAACTAAACTTGTAACGACTTATCTAAGGTGAGGTAAGTATCTTAACATCCTTTAGACATATACCTTATATATTATATTATCCTATATAGAACGAACCTACTTCCTCCACTTATTATACTTTAGGATATTTATACTTTTTTTAGGCTCTATGTCTTTATTAAAAAAAGACGTCTTTTAATTTTAATTTTATTCTCTTTACTACTTTATATTACTTTACTAAGAATAATCAAAGTTAAAATAATATATTTTTTATTCTTTTAAAATAAGGAACCTAGAGAGCAAATGATATAAATTCCTTATTTATATACTAGTTAAATTCTATAAACAAACGACAAGTACACTCGCCAAGACTTTGGAAAAGTAGAACTAAGCTCTCTTAATTACCTACCTTATTTACCAACCACCTAATCTAATATTACCTTCTTCTTTTAAAGCTTTTAATCTAAGTTTAATTACTATAATTTTATCCTAACTAATAATTCTTGTTATTAACTTTCTTCTTATTACTACTCCTTTCTAAATTACTATAGGTACCTTCCTTTTAACCCCGATAATTTAAACCCTAGGCTTTTTAAGTTCTAATCTATCTTAGCTTCTAGAACAACTATCGACGATGGAGCAAGAGTTTTTACTTATTCGATTCTTTATAACGCTTTCAATTGACACAGAGATGATTATTTGGGTTGATTCTTGGATCGTGAGAGAGAAGAAGAAATAATCTACAAGGAAAGAATATATATACCTCCTACCCGCCCCGCTGACCAACCCTACGTGATAGGGGTGGATCCCTTTTATCAATGCTCTCTTTTCTAGTATTTATATCCTTGTTTCTTCTTCTACTTAGAATATTATAATTTCATCTTTAAATGTCAGTGATTTTTAAAGAAAAGTAGATAAATAATAAGGTAAATCATAGACTTTTATTCCTATTTTAAGTTCGTCTTTGGAAATAGGTCTTAGATCTATTTTCGAGTATTTACGGATAGGATAAATAGGAATAAATTTCTCTTTTAACACTTCTCTAACATTCGTATAGGTTTAAACAACTCCAGCGTTGATAAATCGCCTCCTTTCTATTTAGGATATTAAAAGTTAAATTTTAACGTTAGAATCTCTCGTTAAAGTAGATAATTTTCTCTTATTAGTCTAAATAGCTAGGGTCTAGTTTCTTCTTAAGATATAGAAGAATAGGTTTTAGTCTAAGATTTCTTATAAGAAGATTAAATATTATTATTATTATAATTATTCTTATTATTATTTAGACCAGTCCTTTCTTGTCCTATCTTTAACTATGCCAACCAACTGCAACTAAATTCTAAATCACTTACTATAGTACTTAATACCCCTAAAAATATAAAGGAGATAATCCTATCCTCTTTCTACCGTATTACGTTTATTATCCTTGAGTATAATGAGGGAAAAAACTTCAAGTCCCTCCCTTCCACTTTCTTAGTATTTATACCCTCTCTTTTAAGAACCTCTTAAACAAAACTTAATCTAACAAATTCCAATTTCCAAATGTCCCTTCTTTATAATCCGCGATTTCTTATATTTTAAATTAGCAAATAGAAAGGAAAAGAGGTATAAATAGCCATCCTCGAACATCTTTAATTCTAAAAGGAGATCGATACTACGGCCTCTGGAGTGGCATGTGGGACTCTCTGTAGGGTGAATCTTATAATACTATAATTTTAGTATAAAAGAGGTAATAGAAATATTATAGATAAGGAATCGAATTTCGAAAGGATGCTTTTTTTTAAAAAAAAAAAAAAAAAAAGAAGTTTAAGTAATCTATGCTTGCGGATAAAGCTCTAGATAATAACATAAACGTGTTTAATAACAAAAAGAAACAGGAAGTCATACTTTTTAATGTTAAAAAAGAGTTAAATTCACTCTTATATCAAGTTCTTTAATATAATAGAATAAAAATAAAAAGATAGAGTTTGTGGAAATTTAATCTGTAACTGTAAATTTTTGTTGAATTAATTAAAGGAGAAAACCCCTCTTTATACTTTTGATTTGTAACTTTTAATTAGGTGTAAAGGGGTAATTAATATTAATTTATAGAGTTGAACTTATGATTAAAATTAAAAGTGATAGCTTCTAATAGCTAGGAAAACAAAAAGTAAATCCTAAGACTTGTTATAAAATCGTCTTCGAGATAGAATTTAGATATTCGAAAGATATAAAACCCCTCCACCCCTACCCCCACCCCTACCCCCTATCTAAGTTGAAGTGTTGGATAATAAACATCAGCATTGGTTTCGCATTAAGTAGGCCTAGGTGAACATATCAAGGTCATAGGTCGGGTCAGTAGGAAAAGACAAAAGAATAAATAGTAGTAGAAATATTTTAAGGAAATGCTTATTCGAAAATGAGAGCGAAGTGGAACTTTAAATTAGGTCCGACTTATCTTTTGTTATTAAAGTTTCTCTTGTTGTTATTACCTAAAATCTTTTTTAAATTGAATGTTTATGCGTATAAAAAAGATTTTAGACTCGGTGTCGATGATACGGTAGACACTAGAGACTACTAGCGAGTAGTGAAACTTGTCGGCTGCTGTTCGTCTTATACGGCGCCGATATTACGGTTGTAGTTATAAAATCGAGCTTTCGGCTTTTTCAAATGGATTTTTGATAATTTTGCTCTTTGGATTTTGTCGTTATTTGTTTCTTCTCTTTATATGGTCCGTAGTAGATCGGGTGAATTAAGATTAGACGTTCGTAGTGGTGCTAAAATAATAGTATTAAAGGTAGGGCTTCGGAGCCTTAGCTCTTTAGATAATCCTTGGTAGCTTTACAAAAGGTTATTTGCGGGAGCGCCTATAGTCTTATCCTTAATCTTCGTTAAGGGTTGCTACTATTGTAAAGAAGACGGAGAAGAAGACGACTCTTACTATTAGCCCTAGAAGGAGCTCTTAAGGAGCGCCCCTATGTGTATTAGCTAATCATCTAGGACAGATTATATAAGGGTCCATCTAGTATGCCACGTGTGTAATCATATGATATATTCTCTATAAAGTATTATTTAACCCCTTTCTTTCCACTCCAAAGCTCTTTATACTTATTTTCATTATTATTAAACACTCCCTACCCTAGAATTATAAATTTCCCCATTCTCTAAACATAAAAAAAAAGCTTCTAAGAACCCTTTCTATATATAACTCTTAATTTCGTTTTATAAATCACATTCAAGTGGTCTATGTTTTTTTTTCTTCGACACTTAATACTTCCTCTATTACCCTCTTAATCACAGAGAGCTCACCTTCTAAATTTATAATTTCCTCGCTATATTAATAAACCAAGTCTTTCTTAAACATGCTATATTAACAATCTATTATCTCGCTTTTGCTTATCTCTTATAAATATTATGAAAGGACCTATTCTCCAACCAACTAAATCAGACAAATATTATATTTTAGATGTTTAAGGCAGGGTAAATATATAGATAAATTAGTTGATTTGGTTTTAATAGGAAAGGAAAGAGGTAGGATAAAAAGTATTTTATTATGGATTTATAAAAAGAGTTAGAATAGGTAGAATTAGCCTTTAAGAGGAATGAAATTTATTGTTATTATTTAATTTGTTGTTATTGTTTAAGACTTTAGGAAAGGGTAGGATTAGTAGCTTCTATGACGGCGAAATCAAGGCGAGGGTCGATGTGCAGGGTTTAATAATCAAAGTATCATTTAAAATACTAAGCTAGAGAGAGAGAGGGAGAGAGAGAATAAAAGAGTATTACGACCCTTTATCGCTCTCCACTTCACTTGCCTCTCCAGGCGATTCAGACGGGTTCCGGGAGTTTTGCGAGCGGCGTCACGAAGTTTAGCAACACGAAGAACTCGGCGAGCCTTGTACAAAATTATACTTGAGAATTCTAAGTCTTAAGTCGTAAAATCTTGAAAAATCCTCTATAGTATTATAGCGACTTCATACGTTTTTAAAGGTAATAGGATAATTACAAAAGGTAATCGAAGAGAATTTTAACTATTTTTTACCTAAAAGGCTTAATCCTTTCACCTTCGATTGGCTGTTCATAGCGGTTAAACATATAAAAGGATATCCTTCTTCCTAGTTTCATTTACTATATTTCTACGAAACAATAATGAGGAAAAAATCCACCCGTAATCTATTACTAGGAGCGGCTGCCAGTGCTTTTACTAGTTTCGCAGTCTGTATCTATATTAACCTTGTCGCTCTCTTGATTCTTTAGGAGGTATAGCTTATGAAATTAATTTCACTTAGCAAAGGCTACTATATACTAGAGAATTTTTTGTTATTAAGTCTGTTTTTGTTATCGTTTCTTATAAAGTGGAACATAAAGTATATGATTAATAGTCAGATATATCCCAAGACAAATGCTCCAAAAGATAAATTTAGTATAACCATTCAACACCCCCTTAATTTTAGAAACATATTAAAATATAAGGTCACTTAGATTATCGAACGGACGGTGTTAACAACCTCTCTAAAGATGCTATCTCGTTTCTGTTAATTGCTTGAAACAAGTGCTCTCGGGGTTATTTATATCCTACCCTCCTTTATTTTCAAATCCGAATTATATACTTATATCTAATCATAGACTCATTATTAATACCAACCTCAACTTAACAAACCACCTCCTCCCAAACTCTACAATTCCTTATTAAACCTCAACCCCCCAAAGTTCTTTTTACCCCTCCTACCTAATATAAATATAACCCCCTTTCTGATCTTAGATAAAATAATATACCCTAGAAAGGAAAAGAAAAAAGAAGCGATAAAAGATAGGTCCAAACATCCTTAGACATGTAAATTTACTTCTACCAATTAGAAATAAAGAAGGAATAATTTAGTTTATCTATAAAATAAAAAGATTATTCGTATAAACAAGACTAGTTACACGACGGTATGATTCACTTTTGAAACAACGCTCCCCAGTAATAGCGATATCATCTGTTCACGTCCTATATGCGCGCGAAGTAATTCGAAATCCCCTCGGTAAAGTTGTACTAAGAAGGAAAGTTTAAAAAATATTTTTTATTAGTTTTTAATACTATTATAACATTATTCTTATTACTAATTTCATCTTTGTCGCTATCAAAAAGGAAATATACTCTTACTAACCTAAGTTTTTACACTTAAACACGAATCTCTAATCCCTAGATAAATTATCCCTAATCCTATTCCCTCCATATATAAACATTCTAACCTCCTTAACCTTACATACGATATAAAATCAAAAGTAAGAAGGGCTAACGTGAAAGATCCTTCTTTTAATATCTCTCCACCAATCAAAAAAATAAAAATAAAAAGAAGTATAAATACCTCCCCTCCCCAAACATATATTCATCCAGTAAAACTATGAGAGCAACACCCGGGCTAGCTTACCGGGTGAAAGAGAGAAAGACAAGACTAAGGATAAATGTGTGAGGTAATACTTAAAATTTTTCTTCTATCCTATTTTATAAATTTCCAATTTTTTTTCGTGTAAATAGTTTTAATACAAGGGAAAATTTAATTTATAAATAAACAAAAGGAAAGAAAGAAAGATAGAAAGGAAGTTTATTATTATTATCAATCTATTTATTATCATCATTTAATCTTATTTCCTTAAGTTTTATTCATCACACTCGATATACTCCCTCGATTCGCCTTACTACCTTTAGTAACTTCGATATCGATATTTCTGACCTGAGGTTCTGATAGACCGGAATTGATGTCACTAGATACCCTTCCCTCAATTTGGATGGCTTCAGGTGATCTCCATAATAGTGCCTTGGAATTAGTGTCCTATCGATTTATCTTAGTATATATATAGCTTCTTCCCATATCACCTCCAAACCCCACGACTACGAAAGGTCCTCTCCAAGCTAGCTTTAGCCTCTTCCCTGATGACTTGTGGTCAAATAGCATGACCATTGTCCCGGAATAAATGACAATTTACGCATCTTTATATCATATTTTTCCTTATATAGATCTTTGACCTCATCCGATTTCATTAACGCGGCATTCCGCTGATCCAGCCTCTTGACCATGAAATCCAATACTAGATCAGCATAGAGAAGTGAAAATCACTTCCCTCATATTCCTCCATTTAAAACTTCCCGTCTCAACGGGACAGGGACAAATTGCCGGGCTAAAATAAATAGTTGCTAAAACCCCCTTACGATTGAGATATATTCAAGAATTCTTCATTGCTATTTATATCTACACAGTGAGAGAAGTAATTTGTTTACAACATTATATCTAGTATGTAATTTCTAAAGTGATAAATCCCCGAACTTGTATAAGGTGAAGGATGAAAACCGGAAGAAAATTTAAGTTTGAGATTAATAAATATCCCACAAACTGACTTTCCCATCTTTACTCCCCGCCGCAACCCAATGCGATCTTTTGGCTTTTAAAGCCCTCTCTTGATTTCCACTTTTTCCCTTTCCTTTCCTAACCAATATCTCCCCTTCCTCGCCACCCTCCTTTTCCTTCTCATCCTCGAAAACCTCGGCAAAATCGACGGCATAACAACCCACCTCATGCCACTTCAACACCGCCAATTCCCTCATCCCTTTACAGCCATAAATCCTCACTCTCCCATCCCAACCCGCAGTCCCAAAAATCTTCCCATCATTTCTAATCCTCAGACCTTGCTGTCCTGCATGTCCCGTTTTCAAAACTTTTAATGGTTCCCCCAGGCTATCTCCTTTTGAACCTATCATCATTTTAGGAGGATCAGAATCGAAATTGGGGATGGGATGTTTTGCAATTATGGCATCGGCGGAGGAAGTCAGGTAATAGTCCTTTGAAGGGGAGATGTCGAGGGAGAGGATGGGTTGAGTGTGGGGTTGGGAGATGTAGATGGTTGTCCATGTTGAAGGGAGGGATGTTAGTTGGGAGACTGTTGTGTGTCCGCTTTCGTAACCGGAGATGATGGTTAGGGTTTTGGTATTGGGGTGGGGAAAGATGGCGAGGGACATTATCATTCCACCTTTTAGGGTTGGAGGGTTGGGGATGGTGTGGATTCTTTTGGAGGTGGGGAGGTGGAAAATATCGACCTGGGGTTTGTTAGATGGTGAGGGGCTGGGAGGAGGATGGGATGAGTTACGGTTTCAGAATTCATGGTGTTGGGTACAGCTATAAGGAGCTCTTCTTCATGGCCTGGCGTGGATGGGATTTCTGACATGGCAAAGGGACAGAAGTTCATAGTGTTTACATTTAGTACGTGGAGAAGCCATGGCTGTTTTCTTGGTTCTGGGGGCGTATCAACTGGTAGGACAGCGCTCATCGAGGCCTCATCCTCTTCGGATAGTTTCCATACTATGAGTTTGTTGTCTTTGCCATGTCTAAGTCCTGTCAGTCACGATATAGCTAGTCGGCCAACAATACGGTTTCATCGTTCGTAGGAACATGATGAACGACTGGGTGATATCTGTTCATCCCATATCAAGCTGCACATGCAGTCCATGCGTAGCCCAGTACGCACCCCCGAAAATCCAACGCAGGATAGAAGAAAGATAGACCCACGTGATAACCTTATTTGGACCCCATTCTCTTGCGCCGAGGATGACGCCCTCATGAGCTCTCCAAACTGCAACGGGTCTTTTTATAGCTAGGCTCCATGATACTATCCAACCTTCCGCGTCCCCGGTTAGGAGTCCTGCGTTGGATCGGATCAGCGTGGTCGAGTGGATCGCCGAACTGTGGCCACGGAGGATGTAGGCAGGCTGTGCCGGCGGCAACGACATCGTGAGCTGGCGAATTTGGTGAAGATCCGTTGCTATGTGGAGGTAGTTGGGTGAGGACCCCGTGGGCCCCTCGCAAGGCGCGGGGTTGGGGTTGGTATGGCCAGCTGCAGTGTCAGGGCTGTTCCCAAGATCCTCCGCATGTTTGCACGTAGCAAATCGCAGTCCCAAACGAGCTTATCGATTAGGGGAGGACACGCAACGAAATCCTTCTGGCATCCTTTGGGGTCGGCGATGCAGGTACCGCGCATTTGCAGGAGAGGAGGTGCAGCGCTGTGGTGTTTTCTGCCTCGAAGGAGCGTTCAGCCGCAGACACCGACCGCCTAAATTTATCTGCCGTCCCGCACCGCCGGGACTGACCCAAACGGCCCCGCGATATGGTGCCTGACGGAATCGCGGGGAGGCCTCACTCGTCAGGCGGCCATCTCTGTCGCCGGCCAGTGGCAGATCAATTCCGTGCATGAGCGGGGAGCCGAGCGGCACATCCAGCACCTGAGACCCGCTCGCACACCAGGGCATGGACGTCGACTCGGCATGGGCTCGGCATGGGCTTCACTATGGGCTTCACCATGGGCTTCACCATGGCCTCTGCGTGCCTCCCTCCACACGCACACGTCCTTCACAGCACCGGTTCGAGCCCAACTCGCCGCTGTGCCACGGCCAGCTGTCGCCATTCTCGCTTCGTTCTCGCACATGCCTCCATGTCCGCATCTTCAGGGCCATGATCGGCGCCCTTTGCTGGCGGTCGCGGGGGTCGCTGGAGGCGGGAAACACCCTCTCCGACTTCTCACACGCAGCGAACAGAGCCTGTTTGAGTGCGTGTGGCGGTGCTCCAAATGCGCGGGCACACAGCTGCACGCTCCAATCCAGAATAGATCGTCCCTGGCTCAATCTTGGCTGCCCATGTGGCCCGTCCAATCGGACGCGTGCGACGCCTGGAGCCTGCGGTGGAGAGGGCAGCGCAGAGCTCTTGCGACGAGACTCTAACGGTGCCAATGCTGCAGTCGGGGGAACGTCGAGGGCCGAGGATTCGGTCTGATGCGATCATTTGGGCTGCGGCCACAACGGGCAACGGCGCGCGCGATGGAGGATTTCATCTTCCCCGTCTGCCATTCGGAGAGGAGGAGGTGGCTATCCCAAAAACAAATCCATTTCAGACCAGGAGCGTGGAGGGAGGCGCGAGGCTATTAGACGCCTCTGATGAGGGTCTCAGTCCCCAATGCGAGCCGAGGGCTGCCAGCCCAGCGTAGCCCCAGCCAGCATGCCGGCGAGAAAGACGTCCAGCGGCCCCAATGCTGGATAAGTATCGCGGTGCAGCCCCATCCTGCGCGTCTGGGTGGCAATTACCTTGTGCACGTCTTGTAGGACGCTGTGCCCACCCCATTCCGCTCGCTGGTTCGTTGGCTCGTACGCCGAAAGCTCCCTTTGCTGCTCACTGTGTCCAGGGAGCAGGTGTGCTTTGCGGTCGTGTTCCACAACTTCGGCAGGCCCCTGCCGACACATTCGCTTCAGCAGCCGCTCCCTCGAACTCTAAACCTGAACTCGCAGGTGCGGTCCGCAGGTGCTGGGCAAAGGCAATTCATACCGGCCAGGAAGCTTGTTGGGAGCCCTCTGTCCTCCAATCGACCATCGACCCATCGACACATCGACATCGACCTCCATTGGCATCTTCTCTCGCGACCACCCAAGACGTCGACAGCTCGCACGTCGACGACGCCCCGCCCACTCTCCATCCGCCATTCCCTCCACTCTACGGGCACGCAGCTGCACACCTCACTCACCCTCTACGCCATCGCGGCCGCTGGTCCTCTCGCCTCTCGACTACTGGTAGTCTTCTACCCTTGGCTAAAAGAGAAGTTCTAGTCGTGGAGAGCTCTAGTCTCGACCCCCGGATCACTCCCCGTCCGCAGACTCTGAACCCAGAATTCTCCGCCATCCTCTGCAGTCTGCAGAGGTCCCTCTAGCATCTTCTCGGCTCCCCATCTCCCGCCCTTGCTCTGAAGGCATCGTGCTTGGCGGCAAATGTCAGGGAGAGATCCAATTACTCTAGCTGACAACTACTGGGACGAGTCCCAGCATCTCCAATCGTGGCGGCCTTCGATCAAAATTACCTTGCGCCTGGGTTCGACGCCGACTACCCGTACCAGCAATCGCCATTCTCGTCAACCGCCTCCGACCTGACGCTCATTGATCAGTTCACTCCACCTGGCTTCCAGTTCAGCGATATCACCCCGCCGCCCTCGAAAAGGCAACGAACCTCGGTTTCCATCAAGCTTTCCAAGCAGCCCAAGCAGCCCAAGCAAGCCAAACCGGAACCCAATCCAAGTGGGATGCCCACACCTGATACAGTTGGAGGGGATGGAAGGGACAATCCTGCCGCGGGTGCTGGAAACAAGCCAAAGCGCGTCCGGACAGGATGCTTGACTTGTAGAGAAAGACATTTGAAGGTACGAAAGATATTCATCTCTACGTTTAATGAAGTTCTGACACGAAATAGTGTGATGAAGGGCTACCCAATTGCCAAAATTGTCGAAAGTCTAGCCGAGTATGCAAGAGGGGTGTTCGTCTTAACTTCATTGACACTACAGTCAAGAGTCCGCCTATAATCCCACCTACTGCCGATTGGAAAGGTATGCTTTCTAAATAATTTCACATCCCATAGTCTAACATTTGATAGTCAATTTTCAAGATGAATCGAGAGAAATTGCTTCCGAGTACGAAGGAGGTCTAAGTCGATACAAGCATATTGATCAAACTATTACTCCCCCCAGAGAGGCTGCCCCCGAGATCTTAGTTAGGACAAACAATTCGGATCAGTATCACCAGAATGGAAATATCCAGCCTCCACAACCCATGCACAATAATATGCAACGGCCACCAAACAATTCCAGCGATCCTCCGGAACAGCCTCGTCAAAGACAGGGTAGCCGAAATATGTCTCAAGCAGGTATTGACAATTCTCACATAAATGGTCCTCCATCCGCTTCCTACAGCAACACAGAGCAAGGGTTGACACCACCCAATGAAAGCCGGCGGTACCTCAACTCTCCAGAAGAAGTCTTGTTTATGCAAGTCTTTGTTGAAGAAGTAGGCCTATGGATGGACAGTATGGATGAGCACAAGCACTTTTCGAGATTACTACCCTTTCATTCTTTGGGAGAGCCTATGCTTCTCAATGCTTTTTTGGCTTGTGGTGCACGTCACCTGGCGCTGGTCAATCCGAAGTACCACGAGGACAAGGCGCTATATTATTATGATACGGCGACTACCCAGCTGTTGCGCTCTCTTCAAAATCCCGATCGGAACACAGTCTGCTGTGCGACCACGGCTGTCATCCTCAATGTCTACGAGATTATGTCAGAGAGAGCAATGCAACGAATGAATCACATTGCCGGTGCCCGAGCCTTGATCAAGGAGTGCGGATGGAACGCAAGAAGCACTGGAATCGGAGCTGCATGCTTTTGGCTAAATGTTGGGATGGAACTTCTCAGCTGTCTCCATTTCAATTGGCAAGTGGCTTGGGACCCAGATACATGGGGCGTGGATATGAATTTCCAACGGGAAACTGAATCCGGGCAAGAGGAAGTTTGGGTCCATCGGATGCTCTACATTGTAGGAAAGGTTGCTAACTTCCGGGCTTCTATCCCCCGTTTTCAAGAGGCGTCGCCGCATGACGAGAATATTCGACTACAGTCTAGACTCGCAGAATGGCACCGGGTTAAAGGTTTGTGCGACAGTTGGAATGATAACATACCAAGAACGATGCAGCCTATTGGATTTTTGCACCCATCCCAAACAACCTCGAAGTCTGCATTCCCGGAAGTGTGGTATGTCAGCCTCCAGATTTGATATGGATTGGACTAATCGGACATAGGCTTATCAAACGTGCTACAATCGTCGGCCGTCTGTTCTACCACACGGCGATGTGTCTTCTAGCCCAGATCAATCCTGTCATGGGCAAGGGGACCGACGAGATGAATTCGATGCAAATGCATCATGCTCATCTGATCTGCGGCATCGTTGCACATGTTAAGGACAGAGGTGTCGCAAGTGTAGCACTCCGTTCTTTGGCTATTGCGGCTGAATGTCTCATCGTCCGTCGAGAGCAAGAAGAAGTGATCGAAATTTTCGAGAAGATTAAGAAGGAGACTGGGTGGAAAGTGGGATTCATCTCCAAGGAGCTGAGAGTCAAATGGGGCTGGCCAAGTGAGGAAGCACAGAAACTCGCTGCACAACAAACCCCACTTTCACTGTCCCACCTCTTTCCGCCAAGCCAGACACCCACAACGAATCTACCACCCGCACCCCCAGCAGCTCCACAACCCACTCGGCTTGCCATGCCAAGTGGTATCTTGAACCCACTCCTAGCGAAAGCTGACTTTTCACTACCAAACCACCCTTATCAGCAATATTACCAACCGCCGAACCACCACAACCACTTTGCTCACTCCTATTTGTGAGGCGTCAAACTTTGGAGTTTTTTTTCTTCCGCTACATAAGGATCGATACAACGTTGGGGATTGAAACCCAACTCTTGGGGGAGGCCTTTTATGTGCATTTTAAATTTATTTTATTACTTTTTTTTGGTTGCTGGATGGTCTAGCAGCACACATATGCGAACAAGGCTATATTTCTTTCTCTTTTTGGCTTTGGGACTGGGGAGTCACCAGACAGGAAATTTCGGAATAGACAGGCAGGCGTCTTCTATTTGTCATTAGGACAGGGCAAGGTTCATATTCATGATGGATGGATGTGTGATAGGCTTTTCTTTCTTTTCTCTTCTTTTTTTCAGGGATCCGGGATTTTTCAATGGGTTTTAGCAGTCTTTCGTGGGAGCATGTTTTGGCATTTATTGATGAGCATGGAGTTAAGGTTTTAGGGTTTCACAGATGGATGCGTTGGGATGGGATATGTTGACTGAATGACCATGGGAAGAAAGAAAGGAAGGAAAGATGTATTTGTAGGAACATGCTTTCCCTTACATGGTGAGAAAAGCAAACATGGGTACGGGATGGAGGAATAGGTTGTCGGTCATAGGTTGTCGGTCATAAATTGGTAGAAAGAGAATGACTTTTGCTCCGTCGCTATGTCAACGATAATGTACAATGATGAATGAATGAAGAGATGTATTACTTCTAGAAGGCTTCTCGAAATTTCTTTTGGGAATGGGAACCTTTTTTTTGGTGTGAGGTGGTACATGTAAGTGAGCTTATTATTGCCGCGTTTATCCCAGGCTTCTGTTTGTGGTTGTACCTGCATTGGAGAGGAAGATGAGACGGGTCATTTTCTGGTGAAATGGGTAGGATCGGCTTCGGATGTAAGTAGACTTTCTGGGATTGTGACTTGGTGGTGTGAGGAAAGGGGAAGGAGGGACAAAGTAGGATGTGGCTGATGACTTCGTTTAACGTGGATTGCAGCGAGGGGTTTGAGTGGCCAGTTCTGGTTGAGCAAGATAATTTGGAAGCCTGCAACGGAAAACTTCTTTGTTGTTATGGATAGGTAGCGGTCCTGAGGGTAAATTTCTTATCATGTGGGCCTGGGGATCCTACTCTACCCTCGTAGGAATGATATAAAGATTTCTAAAGACGCCTCTTCGGGATCCTTTGCTGCAGGAACTGTTCCCCTTGCGGAAATTATTGCCGAATTTTCCAAGTATTTCATCCGATTTTTGGAAGCTTCACATTGGTTTGGGGACAAAATGACGATCGTCACTGATGAGATGGGAGCTGTCATTTAGTCATAACTGCACGTGCCCTGATTCGGTTCCGATTTTTTGGTTCGCCCGGCTTGGGACGGGGATAGCTACATATGGTTGTTAGGAAGTTATGTGCCGGTTCCGGGACGAAAGTGGTTCGTGTTACAGATGTTGGCTCTGGGAAGAACTGGCGGGGTCGGGTGGGATGTTGAGCCGTGGTTGCCGGACAGCGTGAGTTCGGCCTGCTACTTTGGTCGGGTTGAACTTCTGTTCAGGTGGAGTGTTGGAGAAAGGTGTATGACTATTTAACCTTCCATAGTTTCATAGATCCTTTAAGAAGTGAGTCTTGAATTTCCGGTTTGATCTGTCTGCTGCCCTGAATTCGAATTGGTCTCCGTGTAGCTCAAATACTAGTTCATTTGCTGAGGTTTCTTTCTTGTCTACCTCTTTTGATGGCTCACCCTCCCCGTTGCTTTCATTCTTGCTTTCCTCTCCATCTTTCTTAAAGATTGGAGCTGGAACACAGAATCTAAATATTGTCCCCTCCTTCGGCAAGACCTTCACCGAGTTATTCTTCGTAACAACCTCGAAAACGAATTTGCAGTCCTTAACCACAATGCCTTTCACTCCTACCCTGCTAACACACGTACTCCTCACAACCTCCACCTCAGCCCCATGAAAATCTGCACTTGCTAACTTGGCTGCCGTTTGTGGCGTAACCGGAAAGAATTTCCCACTATTCCATAAAATTTCTTGAATATATCCTATCCACATCTGATGTAAAGGCTCATAGATCTCATATTTTTGCGCTGATTTCGGGATGTCATAAAGACCTAAGGCACGCTTCTTTCGAGCTGACAGAGGCGCAGGCTTGAGTTTCCGTTTCCTAGAGGCAAGTTTGTGGAGTCTGGCTTGGCGACGAGCATTTTGGGTGGTTGATGGTCGTTCGCTCGCAGAGGTTGGTTTGAGACGGAGGGGACGTTGTTGGATTTTCTCTTCGTAGATTTGTTCGGCTTTATCGGCGGGGAAGGCTTGCGAGAGGAGAGAGAGAGCAATTGGAGCGTCGTTGGGCGCCATTGCACTGGTAGGTTGTGTAGGAGTTCGGACGTTACGAGGCTGGTGAGGTTGTGAGGTCGCATTGAAGTTGAGATTCAAGATCAAAAAAAGGTACGTCGGGGATAAGACACCCTAGTCTGATCACATGTGCCGAATTAAGGTTTAGCGCTTCTCGGCGGAGGTTCATATCAGAATCCGGGGTTGACATGGCCACCACTGGTGGGAATGTCGGACCTTTCCTACTTCACCTGTCATATTCTTTCTTACAACAGAGGAATTGACCTTGGACAATGAGGTTATGATACTTCAACAATCTCTTTACTCTGTGGGATCTTAACATACGATTGGCGCAATGGCAGACTCCAGGAACCCTCCGTCCCCTCGTACCTCGGCTCCCGACTTGGAGATTCTGGGAGACCAGGTTACGCTTCATCCCAGTGGTTATGTCGAGAATGAGGGCAAAAATGGGGATAGAGAGCGGAATCTTGTGGAGAACATGGCAAGATTTAGAAGTAGTCCTTTGGAGTAAGTCCATGGTTTTAGGCTTGGATTATTTTAGTGGGAACTAAGCTGTAAACATAGGTTTCTGAGAGAGGTTTCTCTTCATGTATCTGGCTCTGGATGGCGGGCATACGAAAACTTTATCGGGCAACCGATTTTCTATCCTGGATTTTCAGATAATATGATTGCGGCGGTTCTTTCAGCACCTATCCTACAAAAACGAATCAAGGAACTGGCAGCGAAGAGGGTGGATGTGGAGGAGAAGGAGGGGTTATTGAAGCGGGATGACCCGCTATATGCTGCGAAGAGGAGTCAAAGGAAAGCTGTGATTGAACAGAGTCTACAAGAGCTGAGCGAGAAGTTGACGGGAGATATGATTTGCAAGATGGAAAGTAGACCTTTCATCCGGAGTGCATACTATCTCTGTACGCAGCTTTTGACAAGGGCATATCATCAAGGTAAATCTGGAGCATTCAATCGGCAAACTTGTGCTAACAGATACAGGAATCCATGTTTCAAGTGAGGAAGTTATCCGTTTGAGAACAGTAGCAGAAAAGGCGGAGAAAAATAAGCAGAGCATTATCTTTCTGCCATGCCATCGATCCCATGTCGATTATGTTTCACTCCAACTTATTTGTTATCGACTTGGTCTGGCTCTGCCTACAGTTGTAGCCGGGGATAACTTGAACTTTCCTGTTGTTGGGAGTTTCTTACAACATGCTGGTAGGCTAGTATCCAAACATTTACATTTACAATCCGTCTGACTCAAATAGGTGCGATGTGGATTCGGAGAAGTTTTGGAGCCGACGTACTTTATACTACTCTTGTACAATCATACATAGATACATTACTACAAGGTGGTTTTAATTTTGAATGTTTTATAGAAGGTGGAAGGTCGAGAACTGGAAAGCTTCTCCCTCCTAAATTCGGTATCCTTAGCTTCATCTTAGACAGCATCCTTTCCGGGCGAGTAGAAGATGCTATTATATGTCCCGTCAGCACGCAGTACGACAAAGTCATAGAAACGGAAGGCTATGTCACGGAGCTGCTTGGTGTGCCAAAAAAGAAGGAGAACCTAGCAGATTTCCTCTCTGCTTCTTCCGTTTTGTCCCTGAAGTTGGGACGTGTAGACGTTAGATTTCATGAGCCGTGGAGTCTGCGGGAATTTGTCCAGGATCAGCAAAGCCGAACTACGGGCATTCCGAAAAATGTCGATATGAGAAGTATCACGGATCCTGCGACACGCCAGAAGCTTTTACGAACGATGGGTTATAGAGTCCTCTCGGATATCAACGCGGTTTCTGTAGTCATGCCAACTGCTCTTATTGGGACAGTTCTCTTGACCTTAAGAGGTAGAGGTGTAGGAAAGACAGAACTAATTCGTCGAGTTGAATGGTTAAGTGATCGTGTCCGGTCTAAAGGAGGTAGAGTAGCTCATTTCGGAAACTCTCCCACTTCAGTGGTCATCGAGAGAGGTCTCGATGTCCTTGGTAAAGACCTTGTTGGACTTGTCGACAATTTACCGGAGCCGACATATTTCGCAGTCGACAGGTTCCAGCTATCCTTTTATCGCAACATGACTATTCATCTCTTCATATCCGAAGCACTCGTTAGTACGAGTATGTATATGAGAGTCAAGCGTGGTGGAGGACCAGATAATCAGAGGATAAATTACGAAGCACTGCGGAGCCAGGTTCTTTTCCTTTCCCAGCTGTTCCGAGGAGAGTTTATTTATCCTACCGAAGGATTGGCTGTCAATCTTGACAATACCCTACGAGGCCTGGAAACAGACAAGGTTATAGAACTCACAAAGGATAATGGAGATATGATCACAGCGGTAGGATTGGCAGAAGCTGAACGTGCTGTTGGACGGGAGAATTATGATTTCTATTGCTTCTTGATCTGGCCGTTTGTCGAAGCTTTCTGGCTGGGTGCAGTGGCCATGATGGGCTTGACCCCTCCCTTGGATCACGAAGGAGACGGGTGGTTGGATGTCAAGAAGTGTCAAGATAGTGCTCAGTTGGCAAGTTGTATTCTTTTATTGTCTTTGAATTTCATTACTAACTCAGCCTCTAGCTTGGCAAAACTCTTTACCATCAAGGTGACCTTTCTTACTTCGAGGCTGTCAACAAAGAAACTCTCAAAAATGCCTGGCAACGTTTTGAAGACGAAGGAATAATCTTGATTGCCAATTCCCGCGATACCAAGATTGCCCCCAAAGCAAAATTGGCTCCAGAATGGACACCCGAGCGTGATTCAATTACAGGGAAGATTTTACCTGAAGGGAGACTGTGGGATTTCATCGAGAAGATTGCGTTAAGTAGGAGAGAAGGAAAGAATAGGAGAGATGGAGCGACAGTAAGTACGAGGGTTCTAGGACACACGGAGACTATTGGAAGAGAATTGTTTAGACAGGCGAAAGAGGGGTCGTTGAGTGAGGAAGCTAAGAGCTTATGGAGGAAGAAAGAGAGAAGAAGGTTGGCTTTGGGAGCGAGGGCGCATCTGTAAGTTTGGGTTTTGGAGGGATGTCTTGATACCACGATTGGATGTATATGAGCGTAATCTCAGGTAGCTAATGCGCCTTTTTCTTTTATTTTCATCAACAGAGCTATGATAGCTATCATTGTCTCCACCCCACCTGAAACTCCGCACTCTCCGGCCACTCTATAGTATAGGACGCAAGATGATGTTATCTATCAATCTCACAGGTGGCCCACCAGATAATCCCAGATCTTCCTTTGGCTGGGGATCTTCTACACCAGCCATCCAGACAGCTCCGCTTAAGATTGCTCCTTTGGTTTCATCAACTTCTTCGATCTCCTGCATCGTTTCCGGATTCGCAAGAGAAATGTAGTCAATGTTGAACTTCACGCGCTCCTTGGGTTCTAATTGATATTGTTCCAATGTAAGTAACTTGACGAGCTCATTCGCCGGACCAAGTAATTCATCTCGAGATCGACACCCCTTCAAGTAATTTGCCTCAGCTACTTTCAACGCCTTGGCCAACACTGTTGCAACCTTCCGTCTTCGAGGTCCAAGATACACATTTCGTGAACTCAAAGCAAGGCCATCTTCTTCTCGTTGTGTAGGAACAACAATAACGTTTGTATCCATACAGAAATCTTTAACCATCCTTTTGATGACTACGGTTTGTTGGATATCTTTCTGGCCAAAATATACCCTCTCGGGTGTCACGGTATTGAACAATTTCATACAAATTGTAGCCACGCCTCGAAAGAATGTTGGCCGACTTGCTCCTTCCAATAATTCCCCAATTGGAGTAATTGTCACGAAACTCCCCTTTGCATCGATTTCCTGACTGGGGGGTCCACTAGGATACATTTCTTCCGTTGTCGGAGCAAACACTGCAGCAATTTTCCCAAGATTGCCTCCATCTTCTGCGAGTTCTCGGTCGAGATCTCGAAGCATATCAATGTCCTTCTCCCATGTCTTTGGATAGCTGTTTAGATCTTCGTTTACGCCGAATTGAGTTGGATTGACATAGATACTAACAACCACATTCGAATTTTCCTTTGCAGCTCGACGAATCAGACTGAGATGACCAGCATGAAGAGCTCCCATGGTAGGCACAAGACCAATGGAACGATATTCATGGAATTGCTTGCTTCGCCATTCTCGTAGGGCGGGGATATGGCGGAAAAGTTTAATGGAGGTTTTCGGAATGACATGGTATTTCGTGCTATTCAATTGATTTGTTGTCGAGAAGGGGGATTGTTGGGAAGATAATTGGAGTCGAGAATTTAGGGAGGAGAGGGGAAGGAATGGTTTGGTTGGTTTGAACATCTTGGCTGGTGATCCATCAATTGATGTGGTTGTTGGGGGGGAATGGGGTGGGCAAGGAAATTCTTTTGTTAATGACCCACTCAAGGGCCATTGTAACGTGTGAAGTAAAAGAGAGTCATACTGTGATAGTAACTGCAGCGTAGCTTGAAGCCCAGCGGTGGTTGAAATTTTGAGTTTCTATTATGCTGCATGCGGTTAGACTTCCCGCGTTCTGGCGGGGATTCTAATCGTCCGTGCGGCGATTATCAGAAATTATTTTTTGCTGCGGTTTCTGGGAGAACGATGCAAACTTCACGAAACTGACTGAAATCCGCGACAATGGCTGACGATGGGATGCTGATGAACTTTGAGCTGGGGGATGCGCCTATATTACCGAAGACTGTGTATAGTGGAGGGAGATGGCAGGATAGGGTGGCTGCGAAGAGATCTGCGACGCAGAGGATGAATAGAGTGAAGAATCCTGCATCAAGGGAGATTTTCAATGAGAAGAGACACAACGTACAAGAAGAGGAATGCATTGGACCAGGACCTTCGCAAGGACCACCGAAGAGACAACGAGTCGACGATAATTTCGATCGAAGCGAGAGGACGAATTATTCTGCTCCACCACAAAGATTCAGAAAAGAACGATATGCACCCGTCCAAGAGGAGACAAGGCCTGCATATGTTGCTGGGAAACTGCCCCCGGGGAGTATCAATATCGGAGGGCCAAAGAGGAGCGTTCCTTTACAAGAAGAGACCAGGCCCGCATATGTTGCTGGAAAACTGCCGCCAGGTAGCATAAATGTTGGAGGACCAAAACAAAGCATACCAATTCAGGAGGAGACGAGGCCTGCTTATGTTGCCGGAAAGCTCCCACCAGGAAGCATTAATTTTAGTGCGAACAAGAGCCAAAGATTCCACGATGATTGGCAATCTACCCCCCGGACGAATAATAGCTACAATTCAGCACACAAGAATGAAGGTCCCAGGCAATCTGGACAATTCGTTTCTTCATTATTTACGTTCAATCCCTCTGTAAAGACGGCTTTCGAGGAGTCAGAAGAGCCCATCGAGCCAGCAAAACCTTCAAATGCACCTCTTACGGAAGAAATGGAAACCTTCACAGCTCTGGGACTTTCGGCCAGACTAGCAGCACATCTATCAACCAAACTAGACATGAAAGCGCCAACAGGTATTCAAAAAGCAGCTATTCCTTTGCTAATAAGAGACGACGATGACGCATTCATCCAAGCTGAAACAGGTTCGGGAAAAACGTTGGCATATCTATTACCCATAATAGAGCGAATCATGGCTTTAAGCAGCGACAGCGTTCAGGTAAAAAGAGACTCTGGACTTTTTGCTGTTGTTCTTGCCCCCACTCGAGAGTTGTGTAAACAAATTGCTGGAGTGTTGGAGAAGATTCTAAGGTGTGCGCCATGGATCGTTAGTACGACTGTTATTGGAGGAGAAAGTAAGCAGTCGGAGAAAGCCAGACTTCGGAAAGGAGTAAACATCCTGATTGCCACTCCCGGACGGTTGGCAGATCATCTCGATAATACGGAAGTCTTGAATGTTGGCACAGTGAGGTGGCTAATTCTGGATGAAGGTGATAGATTGATGGAATTGGGTTTCGAGGAAGAGATCAAAGGTATTGTGGAGAAAATTGGAAAAAGGAATATAACTATGGAGAAAAGAAATGGCCTGGAATTCAAGACTCTCCCCAATCGACGTGTCACAGTCCTTTGCTCGGCAACGATGAAAATGAATGTTCAAAGGTTAGGTGAGATCAGTTTGAAAGATGCAGTGCATATTCAAGCAGATCCATCTGATGAGGATGTTGCGAAAGATGAAGCGGATGGCACCGAAGGAGACGATAAGGCATTTTCAGCTCCAGCACAACTCAAACAGGCTTATGCTATTGTTCCGGCAAAGTTACGTTTAGTCACTCTAACTTCTATCTTGAAGCGGGCTTTTGCTCGTCGAGGTTCGGTTATGAAGGTAATAGTCTTTATCTCGTGTGCTGATTCTGTCGACTTCCACTTTTCCATATTCAGCCGAACTGAAGAGTTGTCGGCCGAGGACAAGGAGAAGGAAAAAGAGCCAGCAGCGGTTGGACCTCTTGAGGTCAAGAAAACAGAGTTAACCAAGGACACTATCGCCCATGGCACTTTGTTCTCTAATAAAGCCAATCCGGTTATCGTCCATAAACTCCACGGGTCTCTCGCCCAGAACATCCGGACAGCAACACTAAAAGCATTTACTGAATCCACAGAACCTTGCGTTTTAGTCTGTACCGATGTCGCGTCTCGTGGTCTCGATCTGCCCAATGTTGACTATGTAATCGAGTATGATCCTCCTTTCAGTGCAGACGATCATTTGCATCGTGTTGGAAGAACAGCAAGAGCTGGTAAAGAAGGTCGTGCCCTTATATTCCTTCTTCCAGGTGAAGAAGAGGAATATGTTTCTATTCTTGCTTCCGGATATCGCGAAGGAAAGAGAGCTTTGACTCATTCCACCGCTGAAGACTTACTTCGGAAAGGATTTGGTGGAACTGGTCGAGAATGGGAACATCGCGCTACAGATTGGCAGCTTGAGGTGGAACGGTGGGCACAAGACTCACCGAAATACCTCGAGATGGCACGTCGTGGCTTCCAAAGTCATATTCGAGCATATGCAACACATGTTGCTAACGAAAGGCAAATTTTCAACATGCAAACATTACATTTGGGACATCTAGCAAAAGCATTTGCTTTGCGCGATAAACCTGGAAGTATCAAAGTTCCAGGACTAAGACCAGCAAAGATGACAAAAGCGGATAGAAGTGTAGCAGCAAGGAAAGCTAAGAGAGGAGATGTAGAAGACAAAGCTCCTGAGGGAGAGAGGGCTAGGAAACAGAAGAAACTAGAGTTAGATTTGCCGAAGGTAAATGGGGGTGATGCAGCAACGAGGATGAAGAAGAAGATGAAGGAACATATGGCTGCTGCTAGCGAGTTTAATATTGGATGAGAATTGGTAGCATTAGAAACCAACAAGACACTTTAATGTCTTTAAAAAGAAATAATATGTGCGCACGTAAAGGCGTTTTAAGTGACCGTGAAACCGCAACTTCCTTTTTTTGTCAACGCATCGCGTCTCCCAGCCTCTTACTTGGTATGGGGACGTTTTGGACCTACATCTCAACCACAACTTCACTGCCCTTGCATGTGCAGAACCTCTCTTATCGAAGTCCTGATTTACGATTAGCACAAATGATTGAGATGCCCTGCACCGTTCCCCCTCAAGCCTCCTCCCATACCGTCCAGGCCACTCAATCCTTCCCCTCCAAAAGGGACCCCAAACTCCACAAAGGCCCATACTTCAATGTCAACAATGCAAATCTCAAGGCATCGCACACAAAAGCCAAACTATATTCCAATCACCTAGGGAAAGATAGAATGAATAAGTCTTCTGGGCTTTAAGTTTTAATGAATACGCTTGCTTTGCCTGGAAAACAGATGGAGAAGGTTAATTCGGGTGTGGGCAGCCAAGCTGCATTAGGGAAGACACAAACTCTACTATACCCGAGATTCCTAAATCATGGGCCTTTGATGCGGATGTTCGCAGATTCATTGCAGCGCTGGGTTTTGAAGTGGCGGTGGTTAAGCAGATGATTGGGAAGATGACTGGATCGCAACTTCGGATGACCCTAGACCTTTTGGTAAGGTGATTCGGGACGGAATATTGGATGTGCTCCACCGAGATATTGTTTTATAACTAAATACAATGTTATGATTGCTCTGGTAAAGCTTTTGCTGCTTCTTATGGACTAATATTATGTGTTGGACCCCACAGGAACAGCGATTGCTTCAAAAACTATTGGGGCTCTTGGAAAGATTGGGCGAATACTCAATAGTGAAGAAACTGACCAAGTACTTAGCGAGCTACAATCGGAACCGGAAACGTCATCCTCAACATATCTAGACAATTTCCAGTCGGAGATGGGTCCGCCTTTTGTGAAAGATCACCCGAGTTGGGCGATTGAGGACCATATTTCAGACAAATATAAGCTTAAGCCTCTGGTAGATGCTTAAAGGCGTCGGAATCCCTCTTGCTATGGCTAGGAAGGGTTAATAATCAAGGTACTATATATACAATGGGATAAGTGTAAATCAAAATATCAAAGCTTTTGGGATGAGTTGCAAAATGTAAGTCTGAAGCTAAAAACGTGACTTGCTAATCCTGCCAATGATGCTAAACTACTGCCAACGGTGCCAATGAAATACATTTAGCCCTTAGGAATACATTTAGCACATTTAGCGTATTTGACCACTCATTAGCACCATTAGCAGGCTCCTGTACCAGGTTAGCTCTCGCGTAATAGCCGATAGCGCGAAAATCAGGGACTAACCGTTTTGGCGCCATTGGCGCCAGGCTGGCAGACTTACATTTTGTGGATGTTCATTGGCAAGTCGATACTAATAAGGGATAAGAGCTACCTTGACAGAATTGCCCAAGCTCTTTACGGACAAAAACTATCCATAGTGAGGCAGATATGACTAGCACTCGAACTCATATTGACCGTACCATCAGACACCTTCTGATTCGAGCAGCTAGTAGAGCATCTCCCGAGACGAACTTCAGTGTTCTTATCACCTCGACCAAGATTGGACTTCAAATACTTGACTTTCTGGCGAGCGATCATATTTATTAGAAACGCATTTTATTCCAGGACCATATCACTGAGAATCTTCTTACAGATGCTATGGAGGCAGTCCGCCATTTGCTCATAAGGAGTAAATCAAAAGAAGCACTCTCAAATCAAGATTTCTTGGATAGGATGAAGGAATTAGACACTCGACGAGAGAAGCTCCCGGAGGTCTTCGAGGGTTTGGATGCTGTTTTGGATTTGATCAATAACCCCTGTTTTACTACACACACGTCGAAGCGTGCGAAGGCTGTGAAAGTAGTGCCTATCATCGATCTCACAGATGATTGAGATTTGCTCATCTGCGCTTTTATGAATATTTCTCTATCTGCTCTTTTGGAAGAAAGGGCGCAAGAATCGGCTTCAGTTTTAAATAAGCAATATGATGGATACCTCAAGTCTGAACATCATATATCACCTTCTTCGTGTCGGGCCATTTCTGACTTATTGTTAATGTAATCTCGTTTGGCCTTACTAGACTATAGCGCGCTCCTCAATGAACAGGGTGTTTCCTCTAATAATAATATAATTCATACTCCCACCGCTTCTATTGTGTGATAGCAAACATGGCATGTGTCCAACATTGTTCTTTATTGCTAAGATTAGCTTCCATTTTTTATTTTAGCGTGCCGGACTTTGATATTTCCGTTATTATAATTATGCTGAGTTTCCCTAAGAGATTTTCTAACTTGCAAAGATCAACTGATTTAGCACACACACAGAGTTTTTCTCGTATTAACACTTGATGCCTATCACTATTCCCAGATTGATCGATTATTAAAGAACTGCAATAGGTGTGTTCAGGGAGGAGCCGCATCTTCACTTTACCTGGTTCGCTTAGCTAGTCGGCTTGTATAGCGACAAGATCTTGTTGCATATCGACAACTTTCAGGGAACAGTATTGGAGCGTGGCAAACTCGGCTCGGTCCGACCTCAAATTCACAACCCAGTCGGATAATTTAATATACGTACCCTATTCCCATTACTATACTACGTCTTCGATCTGTAGATGCACGTAAACATAATATTGCATACAACAGATTTCCATTTAACATTGCCTATACCAACACCATGGCACCCAAACGTGAGAAGAAAGATGCCGCCCCCAAAGGTAGAGCAGAAAATAGGAAGCTGGCACCAAACAACGGTGTCAAGAAAGCATCTTCCCAAACAAACTCTAATTCGATGATTGACCCGCGTCTTCTGGACCCAAATTTGATGGCGAATATGGAAATTCCGAGCAATGACAAACTTGCACCAAATAATACTACCACTGTTCCGCCCGAATTCAGAGCTGCCGTTGAAGAGTATCAGACAGCTTCTTCTCAATTGATAGCTAACTCATTGCATGACCATATCTACTGGTCTTCCAATTCACCTCAACAACAGAGTAATGATTACATGATAATCTCCCCTAATATCTCCCCCACGGAAAGTCCGACGAATTTAGTAGGAAGTAGGTATTTCACCGAATGGTTCTAAAATTCAAAGCTGGGTGTTTGAACTAGAGCCTGAACTAAGTTCTCTAATAGTAGCAAATGGCGAAAATGGCGTTCTTATCAACCAACTTAACCTGCTATTCCGACCTCAAAATCATGTTCCGCTGCCAGAAACCTCGAACCTCACTCCTCCAATTCGAAATTCACCGTGTATACCAACAAGTGAGTATCTTGAATAGTACTTTTCATAATTTCAAGCTGATTGTGTGGGCTAGATTTGCAACCTGTAACAAATTCTCTCAAAAGTTCTCTCATGAGAGAAAATCCATCATTGCAACATCAGAATAATAGCCAACCGACAGCAGACTCTAGCGTCGCCCCCCAAACTTGCAACTCGCCAATCCTAGCTGCCAGTAGGTGTTTCTAGTAAAGTTTTGACAATTGGAAGCTGAATGTGTAAACTAGATCCTTCCGAAAATAGCCCGACCAAGTTACAAGGGAATAAGTTGGCTGCCTCTCTGGGTATTTCAACCGAAGAGCTGGAGTTCCTTGTCACCGTCGAAGACAGTTCTGCAACGCGGAACAACGAAAGAATCTTGATTGAAGACATGAACCGAAATGCTGCTACAACCAACCCCCAGACATACACGCCCTCTCACTCTCGGTGTCTTCTCAGTCACTCATACGCTGACATAGAAGCAACACGATTTAGTCTTGTTAGCCGTTCACGTATTGATGAACCAGTACAACCTGATTCCTCCAGCCATCCACGCGCTAATATAACATCAATACATATTTCAACCGAGAACTCTTTACTTCAAAATCCGACGCGCCAGAATAATCCATTGTCGAATGCACAACTTGGCGTGTTAGAGAATATATTTTCACTTTCAAATAGCAACCCACAATCTATCATGAGCGAACCAGAAGCCTATCTCGCGTTTGTTAATGACGAGGAGCTCGCTGTGGCTCCATTTATCGTTAAGGGAAGTGTCAATGTGAATGTTTTCACTCAAAAGGAAGGAGGTGATAGCCAAAACCAGGTCACATCCGGACGACCCTCAAGACCACCATCGCAACGCCCAAGATCTATTAGTTCTCGACAACTTCCAAGCAACGACAATCCTCGAATTAGCGAAACCACTCAAATGCAACCTCCGCTCTCGAGGGGCAAGCCAAGCGTACCTGCATATTTCGACCTGCGAGCAGTTGCTGAAATTCCACCTTGTTCTCCCCCCAAAAATCCATTCAAAGATCCCAGACTCTGGAATATCCGGTCTAGAAACGCAAATGGCCCAGCTGCAGCAGCAACCTCACCAAAGGCTTCTCTAGCTCCTAGATCATCAGCGAGGATTCATCGAAATATAGAATTCTTAGCCAGTGATCCACCCATGGCATTTGGCGGTTTCCAACATCCAGAAAATTTCCAACATAACACCCATCCCTATGAGGCGTACGAGGAGGCTTACGAGCGGAATCTGCGGGAGCTGGAGAGTGATGGGTTGGGTTGCCTGTTTAATTGTATGCGTAAGAAGGCAGCTTGGCCAATGAGATAGGTTCTAGTTTCTTGGTTCTTTACAATACGATCGTGGAAATGGTTCGCGGTCTCAGGGTGAATGCATTTCTGGTGTTTGTGGGTTGGATGAGTCTCTATGGGTTGGATTTCAGTCATGGGCAAAAAAGCATCGGAAGGCGTTGGATTGTGTGCTACGAGGCACTCTTTGATACCTAGTGTAGAATACTTCTATTCCTGTTCCGATCTTAGAAAGGAGGTTCGTGCATTGCGGGCGTTGTCTCTTCGCAGGACACCCGTTAATTTTGTTGATTGATACCCCGGTGGGCTAGGTGGCTGGTTGGTGTTATCTTCAATTTTCTCTGGCATCTCTAAGTGCATCAGTCTATCCGATTGCGTAGTAAGTCTTAGAGCCCGCAATAAAAACAAAGTCAAGCCTAAATGTTAAGATGCTGTCGTATTTTAGAGCTTTACCTGCTCCGTAAAACTCGCCCCAGAAATATGTATGCCATATTTCAATCTGCAGCTAAGAATACCTTAAAGCGCTGATAGAGCTCATACAAGTGTGCTTATAGGAGGTAGTTAAGAAAAGTTTTCTCTCAATTCGCACCTTAGCCCGTTCTGGCAGGTGTGAGTGAGTAAAGGTATGAGGTCCGACCGGCGTAGGCGCAAAGTTTACATAAGCTACTCGAATAGCACAAGAAATATACATATAGTTGTAATTCAATCCCTTGATTTTCAGAGCTTTCGTCATCATCAGAAAAATATACTCATAGCATGCTGCATCTAAACAGTGTGTTTTCAGTAACATCAACTGTGATGACGAAGTTGAAGCAATCTCGGAAAGCAAATTTTCCTCTTCAAATAGCTAGGCTTTACATGCTAGTGCTTTTTACTACCGATAATCAATAGCTAGTGCAAAAGTATCATAGCGCTAGGGAAAGTCATTTTCGTCACAAGAAAATCGTGATCAACGCTACCATTTAGTACGCCCCAGTTTTCCACAGTATATATTCCTCACCTCCCCCCCTCAATCCCTCTTCTCTTCTCTCCGTCGGCGTCGCGCCGGCATCTACACCCCCATACAGCGTTCAGTGCTATTCTTTAAGCACGACTTCAGGTATGTTTTCTAAATGCAACTTTCAATTTATTCACTCTAACTATTGAACAGCGATTCATTTCCAGCGTTAAAATCACAAAAAAAACACCAAAAAACTTCAAAAGTCGTCATTCCACCATAGCTCTAGCCTTCAGCGTTGCTTTTACGTCAAGTTATCAACTTCATCATCATTACTCCAAGCGTTAAAACAACAAAAACACTTCAAAATCGGTCATTCTATTATGGCTTTGGCCTTCAGCATTGCTTTTTCGTCAATTTTACACCTTCATCATTATTATCCCTAGCGTTAAATGTACAAAATCCAAAAAAAAAAATACATTTGCGACATTTGAATTAGCGAAATTCTCCAATTACACACAACATCCTTATTGGCAATACTTGAGTCCAAAGTTGTCATCGGGGATAGCTACGAGGAATCGGATGAAGGCGTTTTACCCAGAGATTATGCAGCCCAGGTCACTGGCCGGAGGGGTGCGAGGATGTCGATGATGGGCGCGACTGGATGTGGAGTGGCTTGAGGTGCTTTGGCTGGTATTGTTCATCTTGGATATTCGATAGGTATGAGTGTTCCAGATTTGATTTCGAAATTCCGAACATTTATACTGATTGTTCTATAGCGTTAATTATATTGGGGATAAAATGAGGGGATGGAAGGTACAACCCGAAGATAACTGCGATGATACAGAGGAAGGCGTTTTACCCAGAGGCTATGCAGCCTAGGTCACTGGCCGGAGGGGTGTGAGGATGTCGATGATGGGCGCGACTAGATGTGAGTGGTTTGAGGGGCTTTCACAGGAAGAAAAGGGAGGAAGGATTATTACTTTTGCACACCAATATCACACAACACTACCGTGAATAATGACTTCACTTGAGCAACACCTACATAGGTAGTTCTTTTATAGCGATTCAATTCAATTACCGTTATCAAACTCTAAAACTGTTTCTTCTTAAATGATGACTCGTATTTTGTGACTTGCATTGCTGGTGACTCCAAGTATCTGGAGGTGTATTACTTCCAAACCAAAGGTTCCCTTCCTCTCATACCGTATTTGAAAAAGCATATCCCAGTAAAAATACATTCAATAATCCTGATCTAAGCAATTTTTGTTCTAATAACTGACATTATCATCCGGCCAACTTCGAACAACAAATAAATCTCCTCATAATGAAAGGGTGTGTAAACCAACTTCTCATTATTATGTCAACCGTACAATATCCAACAGACTGTTCTTACAGTATCTTATCAACCGGCTCGACCTTCCATAACTCTGTTCTATCCAAAAGTGCAATCTTGTCCTCCCATATCTTACCCACAGATATCCACCCAAACTCCAACCCCTTCATAATCCGTCACACCTCCCAGCCCTCAGCCCCCAACTCCCACAACACAAAATTCCACACGAACTATTACCAGCCAGACCAGCCCATCGTACAGCACACACAAAATTTTAAATTCAATATTTCAGAACTCGGATCTGAGCTGATTTTTCAAGCCCAGAACTAATGCTTTCTCCATGCCATGATCATGAATCTGATGTAAACATCCTCGACTGACCCTTCTCGCATGATAGACTACTTTCCCTCCGAGGCCGCATGTGTATGAATTTGAGCCACCAGCTATTAGTGTCGAAGATCTGGAGGGAAGTTCCAAGCCGCGTTCCGATGAGATGGCTGTAGAAGCGATGGCTTTTTCCTTCATTAATGAAATGCTAGAGAGTTCCAGTTAGATATTTTCCTCGATTGACTCATACGAGAGAGGAGGTTGCAAATTTGAGACTTACTCATCTTCACTGTACCCAGGAAAGATCATTTGGGGGCCGGCTTTGAAATCAAATGGTGCACTCTAGAAAAGATTATTTAAATTATTTTTCAACGTTTCGTTCTCAAACAACATACAATTTCGAACCGTTTCTCCTCTGCATCTGGTTTCAAGCGGAGAGTTGTCAAGAATTTGTTGCACACTTTGGTGAATATATGTCGAAGTTCAAGGCAGGAGGACATGGTGTTAAAATTCGGAAATCAACGGAAACGAGTTCGAGGCGAGTTCGAGGTTGGGGATCGAAGAGTTTAACGAGTGGCAGTGAGAATAAAGCGATATATGTTGTCAAAATATTCAGATAATAGAAGGGGAACGCACACAGCAGAATAAATAAGACAAAATCAAGAAAATGCAAAACTAATAAGAACAAAGACCACCAAGTTGAGTTTGGCTGCAAGAATATAGATGTGGACTCAACAACTGTTTGGTTTCTGTTGTCCTGGGTGAAGTCGACCTTTAAGTATCTGGTAGTACAAGATAGGGCTGCTAGGGGCAATGATGAGGTTTTCGAAATTAGCAAGAGTCAGTGAAACCTAGCAATAACGGGTGACGCCCGGCTTTCCATTTCCATTGTCGTAGCGCGACGGCGATAACGTGGTGAGGGGATCATATCCTTGCCTTAAAGAATTTGGCTGTGACAGGAAAGCCGATGGTGTACATCAGGAATGTCGAAACCCTGTGATGCCTTACCGAGATGGTTCCTTGAAAAGGACACCACAGGAATGGTTCTTCTGACTCGAAAATCAAATGATTTCTAGGATCATTTTCTTTCTTTCCGAAATTAGGTACGTCGAGGTGCGAACGGCGCGAAGGGGTTGCACTTGAACAATTGCCTATGAGAACCGACAAAAGGAGATATGAAACGGAAAGCTATCAGTGCCCTTTCTAAGAGAAAAAATGGTTCTGTCATGTAATACAAACCTTCGCCAAAGCCTTTTCTCATCTCTTGCAGCAAGGCATGTTTTGTATAAGTGGTTCAGATACTACATCCAGGTATGGTTTAAGGGATAGTGTTCAAAGGGAGCCAATCGCGACGCGTCGACGTAACCTCCTAAAACTACCTTAAGACACATTCCTCCCTTTAACGCCCAACCCAACTTTGGTATTGTCTGCAGGGGCCTACGGGGGTATTTCTAGGCTTGCGCGCGTAGAACATAATCCAAGACTTCACCTCCGATCAACCTAAGTGATCTCGAAGACCCCCCAACAAGCAAATTCCGGTCATGATCTAGTACAAATCTAGTCCGTAGTGGTGAAAAGGTGTGGCAAACTTCCGAAACCTCGTGCTGCAGATGATCTTTGGTAACAGAGGCTACACAGATGTCGGGAAGGCTCCGAAATTCTGACGTGAGACGTGTAGCCTGTTTTATAGGTGGCTCTTCACGTGGAAACTCTTGAGTTTGACAAACTGATCGAAGCCAAACTTGCTAAGGGTAACACCTTTGCCAGAGTTTTTCCACCCAGTCCAGGCAAGATCCTAAAATCTAGGTCAGGTAATTATTGCCGCTTCAGAAGGGAGTGAGCTTACTGGGCTTGGGAAATCGCATCTATTAACAAACACTGTCCCTGCGTCTACCTCCTCTGCGAGTGCAGTCCCCTTGGCTGTGTCTCTAGTCCAAATGGAAGCGGTTAGGCCAAACTCGCTATCATTCATCAACCTAATTGCTTCTTCATCGTTTTTGACTTTCATAACTGGGATGACAGGACCGAAAGTTTCTTCGGTCATAACGGTCATGCTATGGTCGACATTGATGAGCAGTGTTGGTTTAACAAAGTTTCCGTCTGGCGGAGGAGAGGAGAACGACGCATTCTCCGGAGTCGCATCCTTAGCCCCTTTGTCCAAGGCATCTTTAATGTGTGCTTCGATGGTCTCTTTCGAGCGCTTAGAAACGACGGGACCCACGTGGGTCTCCTTATCGAAAGGATCACCTAGCTTGTAATTCTTCAGGACCTTTTGGACCTCTTTGACAAATTGGTCATGGATTTTTTCATCCACATAGATACGCTCCAAGCTGCAACAACTCTGGCCAGAGTTGAAGATGGCTCCGTCCACGATCTCTGCCGCAGCCCACGCTACATCAACATCTGCTCGAATGTAGGCAGGGTCCTTGCCTCCGAGCTCCAGCCCAACATTGACAATCCGATCAGAAGCTGCCTTCTGCACAGCCAAACCGCCTGCTACCGAACCCGTAAAGCAGATCAAAGCTATTCTCGAGTCTCGAACAATTGACTCGATAATTGCGGGCGAGCCGCAATGGAAGTATTGGATAACATTCTGAGGAAGACCAGCCTCAATGAAAATTGAAGCCATATGTTCGACAATGGTGGGTGTTTGAGGGGAGGGCTTTAGAATCACCGAATTACCTGAGAGAATCGCGGGTATGAGAGAGTTCACTAGGATCAAATATGGGTACTTTGTATAGTCAGAAAGTTTCTGATAAATCACGGAGTAGAATGGCTTACATTCCATGCAAACAATATAAGGACCGGTCCAACGGGCAAC
Source organism: Neobulgaria alba (assembly GCA_003988965.1). Taxonomy (NCBI): domain Eukaryota; kingdom Fungi; phylum Ascomycota; class Leotiomycetes; order Helotiales; family Gelatinodiscaceae; genus Neobulgaria; species Neobulgaria alba. Next base: position 316,416 of record QYAM01000006.1, read on the forward strand.
TTTCGAATATATCTCTTGAAGCCCTTCTCTGCTTCGCCATCTGTGTCCTTCAGGGTATCTTGGCTGATCTTCAAGAGATACTCGCCCCTCTTCACAGCTGTGGCCACTTCCTTCGCAGTATATGCAATTGGCCTTCCCATCTGCTCTGTAAGCTCCTTGGCCAGTTCGTCTTGCTTGCTGTTCAACAGTTTCAAGGCCCTCTTCACAATTGCCTGTCTTTCCTGCAGCGTTGTCTTGCGAAAGCTCAGGAAAGCTTCCGTTGCCACTGCTGGCAGATCTTTAAGCTCGGAGGTAGTTACGCCATTGCGGGTGATAATGGGCTTGTTAGTAGTTGGAGAGATAGTTGTGAGTGTTTCTACAGACATCGTGAACGTTGTTTCGACTTATAAAGAACTTTTGAGTGAGTAATGAGAGAAGTAGGAGAGAAGAGACGGTAAAGCTTCAATTTCTGGCACCACGCCCGCCCGCTATCGCGATTGCAGGGGCAGTCGTTAGCGCAAACCTTAAACTTTTATGCCGAAGAACTTCCATTCCAAAATTCTTCAGATTTCAAACCCAGGGACCAAATACCACAGCACAAAATGTCGACTCGAAAGCACAACGAGTTTCTCGACTCTGACCACAGCGATGATGGTGGTAGCGAAGGATACAACTCCGAACTCGACGAGCTGACGAAGGGTGGCAGAGGTGCCAAGAGGCGTAGAGTGCAGAAGGACAACAGCGACGATGAGGAGGAATACCAGAGCGACGACCAGGAAGAGGAGAGAAATATGAAGAGGAAGAGCCTGAATGTACCCCAAGCGCCCAAAGTAACTGAGACGGAAGAGGCCTCACCAGAGCCTGAACAACATGAGGAGGAGGAAATAGAAGAATCCGGGGAGCTAGGAGCACCGGAGATTCCCAAGAAGAGGTCGCGGCGCATGTCTGAAGAGTCAATGCTTCCAGAAATCGCAAAGACCCTCACAAAAAAGAACCTCGTCGCAACGGCAGAAGCAATCAAGAAGTCAGGCGTAGTCTATCTCTCTCGAATACCTCCTTTCATGCAGCCAAAGAAATTGCGAGAACTGCTCGAGCCTTGGGGCGCAATCAATCGCATCTTCTTAACGCCAGAAGATCCTCTTTCCCGCAAAAAGAGACTTCGAAACGGAGGCAGCAAGAAACAAACATTTGTAGATGGTTGGGTTGAATTTGTCAAGAAGTCGGAAGCCAAACGAGCTTGTGAACTTTTGAACACTCAGATTATTGGGGGGAAGAATAAGTCAATATGGCATGACGATATTTGGAATTTGTTGTACTTGAAGGGATTCAAATGGAACAACCTGACGGAGCAGATCGCGTCTGAAAATGCGGAGAGAGCAAACAGGATGAGGGCTGAAATCAGCAAGACGACCAAGGAAAACAAGGAGTTTGTAAAGAATGTAGAGAGAGCTAAGATGCTGGACGGTATGCAGTCGAAGAACGCTGCGAAGGAAGAACGGAAGGCCAATAAGGAGGGAGGAAAGAATACTGGCACTCGGGCAAATAAGCAGGCTGCGAGACGACCAATGGCCTTCGACCAGACGGCTGTTATCACAAATAAGGTAGGGAATCAACCAGATCAGGTCAAGAGGGTTCTAAGCAAGATCTTCTAACTGTAGACTAATTTAAACCGCATCATCCACCTTATACCAGGTTTGCCTCCAGCTGTCTACACAGTTTACAAAGCTCAACTGCTTGACTTGAAAGCTGGTGTCCAGTGTACTATCCATTTATTTCCTGTTGTAATTCATTGAACCTACAAAGGCTCGGTGCTGTTACTATTATGCATTGTTACTCCCTTCATATCGCCTGTATAGCTTAAATCCCTAATCAGAGATCAATTGGTTGGAATGCCAAGCCTCTTCACCTAGATAATGCTTATATTCATCCACTATGTTATACATCCTTCTATCTTCCTAAACGGAAAATTTCGTCAATGCAGAATTTCTTTTACAAGGCTGCCCCGAAAACTTAGTCTACACAAAAACCTTCTGCATTCAATCCTCCTTCTTTTCAACCACACAATAGACCTTTACCACATCCTCCATATCCACTCTACGGGAAACCACATCTAGAGGATCAATCTTCCCATCCTTAATCATCTTACAAAATTTCTCCCAATACATAAAAACTAGTGCCTGACCATTTCCAATAAGTCGGATACCGCGTTCCATGAGTGCACCAATATTAGTCTGTTCCAATTAGAACCCCGTTACTTATAAAGCGGGCAAAGGGAGAAAACTTATAAATCCAACATAAACCCCTGTAATACTACACCCCCCGAAATTCTTCACCTAAGTAATCATCTCATTAACAATCTTACTCGTATCTGTCTCTAACCCTGAAGCCACCTCATTCGGATGACCCCACCCCTCAGGATACTCCCCCGCCACACATTCCAAAACTTACTCGAGACACTTTCCCCCTTTCCTAACTTTCCGAAATCCACATATTTTAACACCTTTAACTTTCTCTTTGCACCAACCCAATCTCCAATTATTATCAATCACAATAACTCGTTTGGCACCTTCCATAAATGCGAATTCAGAGCAGATTTGACCAATAGATCCTGCTCCCCAAATGGCAACGATGTCATCTTTGGCGACTCCGGTGTCAACTACGCAGATAGAGATCTTTTTCGAAGGGGATATTGAAGGGGAGTTTGAAGAGATTGGCTGAGCCGTAGCGGGCGCTAACGTATTCTGCTTGTCCCCCTTCGAAACCTCCTGTGAAATGGGAGTAGCTGAGCATACCAACTGTTGTGCCTCCATACTGTAAGCCCTATGATCAGAGATAGTTTTTGCAAGAGAGGGGAAGAAAGGAAAAGAGAATAACCATTCCATTCTCAGTCATATTCGAAGTCGTCCTCACACTGAGAAAATTGTTTCTTCTTACAATAATAACACTAATTCCCCAAAAAGGTCAGTCAAACCATCACTTACTGCCTCCCCATTCCCCATTCTCTCCACCCCCTTCTTAACACCTAAGGAGAAAGTAACAAACACATCTCACCACAAGCAATCTGAAAACTAGCCACAACCCTTATCCCCCTTCTTCAACCCCATAACCCCTTCTGCCATCTTATGCACAACCCCACAAAACTCATGTCCCAAAATATCTCCTTTTTCCATTTGAATCACACTTCCATGTAATAAATGTAACTCACTTCCACAAACCGTTCTTCCGGTTACCTTTAAAATTACACCTTGTGGTTCGACGACCCTTGATTTAGGCACTGTTTCTATTTTATTCAAATGTCGTTAGTTTATCTATTATTAAGATAGTAGGGGGAGAAGAGGAAGACAAACTCATTTCCCTAATATTCCTCCCCATCCAGCATAAAGCCTACATCATACCACTCGAATCCGCATATTTCGCTCTATTTCTTCCTGGATTCCTGACATCTTGTTCAGTAATAGAAATATCTCCATGTCCGATTACTTTCTCCAATACAGCTGCTGCTTGAGAACCTGCAAATTTTCGAAATAAATTCAATGGTTTCAAAACCACGATTTCGAGTTCGGGAATTATGATTTCGAGGATGAATAGATCTGGACGTGAGGGGGGGATAATCTATGGAGGGAGGGGTAGGGGAGAGAATGCTCCGTTTAATATGTATGCGATTGTTGAAATCCAATGTTCAGTTATGTCATTCCTCCATTGTTCTAGTTTACGTCACTATGAAGACAGGGGTAGTTAATAACGTTACGTTTTCGGGACTTGGAAAATTAGGTATGATTAACCTAGTATATCTTTCAATTGAGATAATTCAGGTTTATAAATGCAGTGGTGGTCATCGTATCGGTGTTTATAATTGAGGAAGGCTGAGTTGTTATGTGTGGAAGTTCCGGCAGTTGCTAATTTTGGTGGCGTTCGTTTGACAACCGTTGATAAATTCCGGAGTCATCCTGGAAATCCTTCCCCCTCAATTGGAAATATATTCCTGCTTGTATGATTGGATGTAAGCAATTAATTTTCATACATTATATTTTGGGACATTAATATTAATATAGTAGCGTTTGAATCCCGATGCCGCTCCAATGTCAGAAACATTGGTCATATATTTCAGACACAACCAGGAGCGAAATCCAGCAAAACAAAATCCACATTACCAGAACCTTTCCTCCAAACACTTCGCTCTAAGCCTTCTGTCTCCAATTGGCACCTCCCCTTCCCTTCACACTCTCATTCACGCTCCCTCCTCTTCCTTTTCCCATCCCAACAATAGGTGGTGCCTTGCCAGGAAAGAAAGTCACACCTTTCAACACTACGTTCTCCGGCACAGGGCCGACATCCTTCCTCTCCACACTAGGTTCCTTAACTAACCTCAAAGCCAAAGCTTCTGCCTGGCCAATAGCTAATATTGAGTATCCCTTCTGAACACTAGACTTGACACAATTTCTTAAGAATTCTGTAAACCAAGCCGCACTCGGCCTCGCCAATCCCATTTCCTCGAGGAAATCTGGAAAGTTCGTAACTTTATGAATTCTCTTGATTCCCTCAGCGAGTATCTTAGTCGATCCTCTAGGAGGTGCACCATGTCTCGCAAAGGCCTCCTCACGAAGCTGCTCCAGAGATTTCCTCGGCGAACCCATAGCTACGGTTCTGAAAATATTGAGAAACATAAGAAGGCGATAAGAAGTCTTACTCGCATCGAAAGTTTTCTGAAGTCGATAAAAAGAAACTGGCGAAGGTTCCATATACATCAATTCTGGCATATTCGCTCCCTTGGAATCTAACATCCATACAACATTTCTAGTTACGCTTTCTCGAATTATTGCTTTTATTGTTAGTTCTGTCATTTCGACATCTGAGATTAGGGAGGCAACGAGCAGGTGGCCAAGATTGGGATGGGTTTCTTTGGATGTCTGACCGGCGGAGAAGGATTGGAGAGTTCGATCCGCGGATTGAATTATTACGGGGTCTTCGGTTGCGAGACAGATAAGGAGGTGGAAGAGGTGGAAATAAGATTCTACTGCCTTTTCTGAAGCGTGTGTCAGCGAGCTTTTAGGGAATTCTTCGTAGGGATAGTAGGGGGAGCGGATGGTAGGTTTAATGACTTGTTTGTTGAGTTTTACCATTATGTCGTTCATGAAGTGGTAGAGGACATGGTAAGGGGGGATGACTCCTAGATTTGCTATTTTTCTGAGTTTCTCCAGGGAGGGGGTTACAGCTTCTCGAACGGTTTCCCAGTGGTCTGGGGACAGGGGTAGTGGAAGCCAGTGTTCGAATAGTAGACCCTAAACTAATCGACGGACACCGTAGGTATACTAAGCTTCAAGAGAAATAAGATCGAATTCGGACTCGAGCATAGGAATTCTTCCATCGGGTGTCATGGTCACCCCAACTCCAAGTTCGGCTTCCATGTAGTTGTATCGAAGGCAGAAGCATTGGAGTTCCCGAATTCTGATAATATCATATTTAGTCATGAGCGCTCCAATCTTTGACCAGGCTTCTGCAAGAGGCATGAGCTCTTCGGTTTCGAGTTTTTCGCATATTTGTAATAGTATTTCGTCAGGAAGATTAAATTGCTCCACGTTCTTCGTCGGGGCGCTTGAAATTTCAACCTTGGCAAGTGATTCTACCATTGGACCTAGGATCTCTTCCTCCTTAGTATTAATAGCTAAGTCATCGCCAAGAGCAAACCAGTCATCCTCAAAGTCGGCAGTCCACATTGGAGGCGAGGAACTTGATGTGTTTTCGGTAGCCAATGTGATAAGAGTCCCATTGAGAAGCTCTTTAAGCTCATCGGACATTCCAAATTGGCAGCTATGGCATACATATGGTGGGCCATGTTCCTGATCGCGGTAGCCGTTGAGCTCAACAGAGTATGTTCCACCAGCTTGCTCGACTGTGTCGCTGCTAAAGAAACTCAGAAGTTGAATAGCGATTGCCTTGAGTGTATAGGCAGACGTATAGCCCTCTTGAGTGATAAGGATGGAGGCGCAAATATAATTTCCTTCCACGTTTGGATGACTGATTTTAGAGTCCATGCGAATTTTTGGGGGGATTATAGGATAATCGGGGGAGAATTCTATGGTCAGATGCAGTTGACCATAGCCATCAACTGTGAGAATAAGACAAGCATTGCTAAGATCTTCGTCGTCGATATGGAGCTCAATATTTGGGTAAGGTACAGCCTGAAGCTCAGCTATATCTCTTAGAAGGCGATGCTCCAAGCTATCAGCCATAACTATTGAGGGCTGGGTAGTAGTAGACTTTAAAGCTTAAAGTTCCAGTTAACCTAAGGGCCCGAGTTCAATTAGCCACCGTGAGACGTTATAGAAGCAGCCAAACTATCTCAATTTATATTCCCATAAAATTCTAATTGAACAAGATTCAAAGGCACTTCCACAGGGAGATGACGATGGTTCCAACGGCATACAAAGACGGAGATTTCGACTTTATCGGGACCAGACAGTCAAACAAACGAAAGAATGATCGAAAATTTGCCAACAGCCAAACTCGCCAAGGAGGCACTTCAGCCCGGTTGTGACATAACCCCACTGACGCTTGAATGCATGAGTGGGAGAGCACCCAGCCTAGGGAAATACGAAACGAATACGGCTGTTGCAAACAAATTCTCGGGTTGACTTACACAGTACGCCGTAAGACTTATGCATAAATTGGTTTTCCAATGCCGAGTCTAGTCGAGGAAAGAATGCCGGGACGCAAGTATTTTGCTCAATTCACTGCTACCTTCCGATTTCCGTATTTCGCAGAACAATCTAGAAGAAGAGCTCGAAGGCCACCTATTAAATTAAATAAGTGACTGAAATAAAAGGGCTTAATTGTAATTGGAGCTCTCTGTGGGTGTACACATGATAGCAAGGGAAGGTGACAACGGCTTTTACCCATTTGAATCCCAACGTGTATTACGTACCTTTCGAGAAGCTTCCGGGGGGCGTGGGTGTGGACAAAAACCTCTTTCTCCAATGTTTTTCTCCAATGTTTTTGTCCAATGTTGTGTCTCGTGTCAACCGTTAGCGAGGCACGCTCGAAAAGGGAAGGTACGTTTCTGCCACTCCCGAAAAGGAAGCGGTGAAGATTACGGCAGCCGGGATGTACTCTTCATTCACACTCCGTAATCTACCTGGCTTGAGGCCTTTTCCGAAGAGGCAGACATTCTCCTAAAGTATTTCTAAAAACGAGTTCCTTCGTCTAACAGCTCTTGCAGTCTCGTGTACCACTCCTCCCATGTTTCAACTCTGTCCTCCTCCAGATCCAGATCTCCAGTTCCCCCCAGACCTTCGACGGCAGGGTCTTTGCAGCCCCCCCGACAGAATGCCATCTCTGCCCGCGTGCTCCGATGACGGTGTCTCCCACTGTCTCCCACTTCACAAGCCAAATTCTTCCCTCTGTTGAGAAAAGGCGTGCTACGCTTGACCCTGCAACCCGCTGCAACTTGCATATTGGGAAGGAAATCGCGTGTTGGCCCTCTCACATCTGCTGATCAGACGACCGCCAGACATGTGCCTCCAGATTACTTTGCCCAGGATAACTGGACAATATATCCTCAACGTTACCCAGGCTCGATCCAAGGTCTGGCCAAGTGACGCCTCACCTAGGACCGGCCAGAGAAGCCTGCCGTTCACTGCCCAACATCCCACCCCAATGCATGTGCGAGGTGGGAATCTGCCCTTGACCCCCATTCGTCAATGGTGCGCAATTGTGCCATTCAATGTGGCCTCTTCCACGCGAGTTGTTTCTTGGGAGACAAAGCCCCCCGCTCGCATGGCGTCCCTCCACTCAACTTTAAAATAGCCTCACAACCCCCCAACTCTCACTCAACCACCCTCAGTAACCCTCGCCAACCGAAGGACAGCTCTTACTAAGCCCCGCGTTTTATCAACCCATACCCCTCATTCTCAACGACTTCGCAGTGCGGACTCAACTCCACTGCTTAGCCTACGATGAGCGCAGAACCTCTTCCCCCCCTACGCGCGGAGGGTCTTCGAGCCCGGATTAATGCGCCGTTAGCCATTGTTGAGGGGAACTCTGCGGCGAGTAGCGGACTCGAGACACCGGTAGACGAGGAGGAAGAAGAAACGGGCAAGGCGAAGAAGACCTTTGGCAGAACCCCAGATGGCACAGGTAAGTCTCATCTGCAAGACACAAACGGCTTGCACCAGTTTCTTTATCGGGGCTGACCACAATTCTAGTTTTTACCGTACCTCAGACCCATGATATGGTCTCCCAACTCCTCGATCCACGGCAGCCCAAGAACCTCTCCGACGTAGTAGTTCTCGTAATCCTAGCTTTACATATCCTCGCGCTGTACCTTCTCCCTAGCCACCTCAAACGCCCTGTATTCGCTGTCATATTTTTGTTCTGGCGGGCATGCTATAATGTTGGAATTGGATACCTCCTCCGCATACAATCCAACCATAGACGGATGGTAGCATGGGCTAAGAAGTGGTCTCTCTTTGAAAACCCAAGCACCGGGAAAAATCCACGCCCATGGCTATATGCCCTGCTAAAAAAGGAATTAGAAACAAAAATCCCAGAGGGTTACAAGTTTGAGGAGGCTCCAATTGAGTACAATACCTGGCTCGTATTTCGAAGAGTGGTGGATCTGATTCTGATGTGCGATTTTACCTCCTACTGTCTCTTCGCAATTGCATGTGGAAACAGTCCAGCTGAAGAGGGTCTTCTTATGGCCATAGCTCGTTGGGGCACTGGCATCATTCTGGTTGGCTTCAACCTCTGGGTTAAGCTCGATGCCCATCGCGTCGTCAAGGACTACGCTTGGTATTGGGGTGATTTTTTCTACTTGATTGACCAAGAGCTGACATTTGATGGCGTGTTTGAAATGGCTCCACACCCAATGTACTCTGTGGGATATGCAGGGTACTATGGTATTTCTTTGATGGCCGCAAGCTACAACGTACTCTTCATTTCTATCATCGCACACGCTGCACAATTTATCTTCCTCGTGTACATTGAGAATCCTCACATTGAGAAGACTTACAATCCGCCACCACCACGAGTCAAGGAAGAACACCCAAGCCCGAGCGACATCGAATATGCCAATGCGTCAGCAGCCCAAAGAGAAGGCATGGAATACCACAAGACATCCTACACTGCACCCCCAATTCCCAAGCAGCCCGCAGCCGTACATAACCTAATGGGTTTTGGCAACATGGACTTTTTCCGGAACACAGATCTCGCCATCCTGATTATGCAAGTACTCATGATTGCGCTGACCATTGTTTCACCATCAACTCCATTATACCAAGCATTATTCGTTCTGCATGCTCTTGCTTGGCGTTTGTGGTATACAGTCGGCCTCGGGATCATTCTTGACAGACAATCAAACAAGAAAATGTGGACCCGCCACTTCGTCAAGTATGGCGAAAGTACCGACGAAGCCTGGAAGCAATGGAAAGGTATGTATCACTTGAGCATAACCATGTGCTATGCAAGCTTCATCGCGGCCTCGTGGAAGATGTATACCTTCCCCGCGGATTGGGCATACGGTTTGGTTCTTCTTAAGCACGTGGTTGGAGCTGGTCTTGTTGCTCTTCAGGTTTGGACTGCAGTCAGCATTTTTGATTCCCTTGGCGAATTTGGATGGTTCTTTGGTGATTTCTTCTTCGATCAAGCACCAAAGTTGACCTATAGTGGTATTTACCGCTATCTCAACAATCCCGAGCGTATCATTGGCACTGCTGGTATCTGGGGAGCAGTCCTCATTACCTGGAACCCTGCAATTTTCTCTCTGGCTTTAATCAGCCATTCCTTGACTCTTGCTTTTATTCAAGTGGTCGAGAAACCCCATATGCAAAAGCTTTATGGACGAGAACTGAGACCAGAGGCTGGACTTACCAAGAGTATTCGAAGATCGTTACCACCACCACTCAAGAAATTCCAAGGAAGTGTCGACAAGGTTCTAGGCGACACCAGCCACTTTGTTGAAGAATTCCTCGAGGCTGCTCGACCAAAACTTGCGGCAGGTGTTTCTACAATTTTCCGAGATACTACCGCTCTGTTCAGCCAATATCCAGCTCGAATCACGGTGACTCGGTTAGCACCAGACCTAGCTGGCTTTGACCCGAGAGACTATTCCCTGGAAATTGAAGGGACCCCATCTTCTGCGTTGCCTGAAAATACTCGCATCACCAGCAAAGAAGGATTCTCTGGACGATTTCCCCAAGAACGAACAGACGACTACAAACCCTCAATGTTCGAATATGGTGCTCCAATCAAGGTCAAATGGACAGCCCCAGTGAACCACAGTAAAGCAGACTGGGTCGGCCTCTACATGGTTGCAGACAATGCCTCTCGAGATACAACTCGCATCTCCTCAGCCGGTCGCTGGATTGCAACCGTACCCAATGAATATGAATCCACACCTGCGGATAGTGGTATCCTTATCTCCAACCAACTCGTCTCCGGTGTCACGCGTGAAGATGGCACAGAAGGAGACTATATGCGTGGCGAAATGGTTTTCGAAGGCGACAAACTCTGGTGGACGCAAGGTGTATTTGAGTTCCGATACCACCACGATGGGAAACACAACGTTATGGCTATCTCGCTCCCATTCGAAATACGGATCGGCCGCTTCGATGAAGAAGAGGTAGAAGTTGATGCTCATGGCATGGTTAGGGAAGCAGTTGAACAAGCTCTACTACCTGTTGTTCGGAATTGCTTTGATAGAGATCCAGATATTGCGCCCAACAGCGTCGAGGAGAGTTTCGGCAGCTTAGTAGAGAGAGACGGGAAGTATGCCAAAAGAGTCGTGTTCGCTGTTCAACAGATGTTTGGTATTGAGCTTGCGGCCGGTTGTGTACTTGCTGATGGCAATGTCAAGAATTTGGCATGGAGAATTTGCAACGCTAAGATGGTCTTGGTGAGTTTTTCTTCGGCCACACTCTCTTGATACCCTTTTATTTTATCTTTTAGGTATTATATTTTGGTGAGATTCAGTGAACTTTAGACTAATGAGATTTTGATAGGCACCATATAGTATGTCTCACTCAAAGGGAACTTCGACCCCTACCGAGAAGGTATAGATTTGCAATTGGATTGGTTGTAAGACGTGGGTCAATGAAGGGCATTTGAGAGTCGGGATATGGGAGGGGAATTAAATATGCTAAATGCTAAATAGGCATAAATATAGATACCCCTTTAGAATAGACGGAGAGATTGGACTTCGGGTTATTGACCCTGTCAGCATTTGTAGTATGCATTGCATAGGTTGGAACAAGCATCGGTATTGGGATGGTATTGGGATGCATTGATGATAGCATGAGGCATGAGACGGGAATATAAAATATAGTTTTTAGGTCGAGAAAAACTAGAGTGTTCGAAAATTATTTGTTATGACCCATTTATATCTCACACCAATTCACGGCATTATTTCCCCTTTATCTTCTTATAAAGTAGGAAAGAGCTTAACTCTTGAATATAATTCGGCTTAAGGTCTATTTTAAAAGAGCCTTCCGCAACCTATATTAATTTATTTAATCGCCTCCTAAAATATAAGATCAGGAATAACAAGCTTAGGCTCCTTAGACAAATTGATAACTTCCAACAACCAACACCCTGAACGGTGGAACTTGCCATACCAGTTACATGTCAAATTGTTTAATTTAACCTTTCGTCGCAGTAAAATTTAAAGAATTTGACTCATCTGGTCATCAATCCTGTCATAGTTTAAGCGAGGTATTCAATTGCTTGTATAAGGTACACAACCCTCGATCATTCCCACTGAACGGTTAGAAATTGGGCAAGAGTCTGGTGTGTCGATGCAACATGTCTTGTCAATGCGCAACTACGCCTTTATATTGTGGAGGTATGGCTTATAGGATGAAGCTTGATGCTTATTCCCTCCAGCCCTTCTCCCGCAAATTGTGGCCCTGGGCAGACGTAATTATTATCAAAACTTGCTCTTAAATGAGATTCCAGAAATCTATTTTTTCTGTCGCTGGCATACAGTCCAAGCATTGATCAGTTATCTAGCAAGAGTCTTACAAAAGAATCTATTTGACATGAAAGTCGACGTCTATTCAAATCATGAGGCCAACCAAGCTAGGTGGCCCTAGTTACAGACGGGAATGTCAGCCCCGAAAGACAGTCGTTTTGGTTAGTTTAAATATCATTGTTGGGGATGAAAGCATTATGGCTATTTTTGATTGGAAGAGAGTTGATTGACATGCAGGTTATTAAGAATATACTACAGCAAAACAAGTAAGTCCTGTAAATTAATGTCGGAAGAAGGAGGCTCGAAAGATTCTTGAGGAAAGAACTATAGAGCCGGGGATTATAGATAATAGTATAACTAAAATTTATTGGGTTAATTGTGTTTGCCATAAAGATACTCTCCTTCGGGAAGTCCTACGGGCAAGTTGATTCAGGGAAGCTAGGAGTAGTTAATGACAGCTAAGCATAGCTCATTACCTTTAGATTTTCTTAGAACTTTTCTCTTGCAGTAGTATTTCTAAGACAATAGAACCAATATAGAAAGTGGGGATTTAATTTCCTTGAGATAATAACTTCATTATGGATTTGGCTTTTACTTATGGGGTTGGAAACCGTCATATTCGAGTATCAGAGCCATCTCACCTGTGATCTTTATGATTAGGTGAGCACTGCCTATTTACAGAAAAATAATTAAATCATACTCAAGACACCTCAGACTTCAGACCCCACGGCTCCTCAAACTCCAAACCTCCACTTATAACTAAAATTTCGTGCTTTCTCGAAACAATGAATTGTCGTGTAATGGGCACATATTCGATAAGAAAACCCCCGTAAATGCTTTGCCATTCTGAAAGTAGGAAAAAATGACGCTTTGCTCCCCCCATAATTGTCGATGCCGATAAAAGATCCAAACTGCAGATCCAGAGATCAGTATCAAGGAAGAAAAGTACAGTGTTGGTGATGGCAACGATTTGTCGTACGCGATGTATTTGACTGCTAAAATTTCCCAATGATATGGGGAATTCGGAGCTTTCGAGACTCGATACCGACCAGACACTAAGGCTTTTAGGAGGATGTGACTCTGTCTTCGAGGCTTGGTTGAAAAAGCCAGCCAGAAACGGTGGGCCACCAGGAAAATCGTAATATGCTGGGGGCATATCTGTGAACGGCTCTTGAATTGTTGGTGTTGGGGGTGTGATCATGACGTCCACTTCCTTGCTATTGAATACTGTCCCATGAACAATTTGGCTCCAGGGGAACTTTTGTAGACTATCCCGGCCGATTGAGACAAAGAACTCTGGATATGATGGATGATTAATGAATTGAGCTTCAGGATCATCATCTATGATATCCCTGACCTTTTCACCATTTGTGCTCCAGATCTCGGTTGAAGTTGTCCCTCTCAGCAGTATATAAATACCGGAAGGATCATGGATTAATGACAATAATGACTGCTCGGAACGAATCTCAGCCACGCAACTCAAAAAGTCGAATCCAATATCAGATACAGCCAATTTGTTTATTAAGACCCGGCCAGACTCGTCACCGGTAACCAAAAGATTCTCCTTTTCAATAAACGTGATGCAAGTCACCCCAATATTTGCTGCGTGGCGGTACAGAACTTGTCTCAGAGTTGCAGTCTTGGTGTCGAAGAAGCAAACAGAGCCATCCTTCTTCCCACAAAATACGAAGTTCCCATTCGAATGAGAGCACATTGTAGTGATCTCAGGATCCAACGGCCCCTCGAGCATTCCAACTGACTTCATCTCCACAGATACTGGATGACTCAATTCGCTTTGACTACCTTCATCAATATCATTCCGAGCAAGCACAGCGGGCTCCCACACACGATATTGAGAACTCCGAATATCAGCAAATCGCAGACTGTCGGTAGTAAAGGAAACATCCCGAATGCCATCATCCTGGGCATTGATGGTGTAAAGCGGTAATACTCTTTCTCCCCTGGCACCAGCAAACTCGAAGATTCGAAGTGAACCTCTTGCACTACCAGTAACAAGAGTTCGCCCATCTGGCGAGCACTTCAAACAGTGAGCAAAAACATCTGGCATACGATATAACACCTGCCTTGAGCTTATGTCGTAGACCACAAGCTCTCCGTCGCCATAAGATGTGATTAAGGTATCGATTTCCTGGCTAGGATTGAACGCCAAAGCCTCGACAAAGTAGTGGCTAGTAGTCCTACTGAGTGGTGTCTCGTACTCCCTGTGGAAATGTCCGAGGAATTTCTGGTTATATATATCGAATAGATGAAGTGGCAATCCGCGGTAATTAACGGCAAGCAATGGTGATTTCGAAGAAAACGCTGCCTTGCTAGGTTGTGGCAACTGTGTCTTTGTATTCTTCCCGGTTGTATCGCGAATGCTATCAGGCCACCGCCATCGGGTACTTTCCAAACCCTCGTCCAGGTTCCAGCTGATGAGATAGTTTCCCTGCGTAGCACCAATGAGCAGTGATTCGTTGTCCATGAAGAGCGCTAGAACTTGGTGACTAGTGTTGAACGACCACAGAAGAACCCCCGCTGATGGACCCCACACCCTGACTTTCCGCTGACCACTAGAGACCAGGTATCGATCTTCACCACTGAATAGCAAAACGTTGGCCCTTCCATCATGATTCAATGTGAATTGAGGCTGCACGGAATTCTGGAAATAAAGATTTATTGAGCCGTTCGACAATGCAATAGCTGAATAGTGTTCACCACATGCTATGGAACTTGCTTGCTGATTTGGGTAGTCAATTCTAACAAGACAGTCATCCCATGTCGCGTCTTTGAGTCCTTTGATTGAGAAGTCGTTCTCACCGGGAGTGGAATACAAATATCTTGAGACGTTTGACTGAGTTGGGCACATCGAAGGGATCAAACTATGAATAGACGAAGGGGATGTAATTAGTACCTCTCCGAACTTTGCGCTTAGCCGAAACAAGTCGTATATGTAAGATTCTATAGTCGTCTTTTGAGGTGATAGTGGAGATAGGTATTTGATCCGTCGTCTGAGATATGTTTGGAGATTCTGAGCAGTTCGTGAAATCGTTCTCAGCCGCCTCTTCTTAGCTAGAACTTCAATCCAGAACAAAAGGTTGCAGGTAAGGAATCTAAGCAGAAGATCCCAGTTCTCATTATCTTGGGAGAGGCTCTTTTGGAGATGATCTGAGAAGTATTCACTGGCGTATTCTGTAACATCAGGCATCGTTAATAGTGCCGAAAAGCCCACGGATTTCTTCATGCTTTGCAATGGCTGGCCTTTGGCGGAATCTCCGGCCAATAGAGACAAACAGATATTTGCTATTCGAGTATGGCACTCCGGCTTGCATATTTTAAAGTCTGGATGTGTGTCCTGCCGCAGTAGGTAGGATTTGGCTGTTTCATGTATCACTTCTGGCTCACCCTTCCGATTGACGAAAATAAATCGACCAGAAATTGCGGGAACTAACTTTGCTAAATTATGGACTGTTTGGTTTGTGTCCAGCTTCAGGGCGGATTGCAGGGCATCGAGACCCAATGGGCGTATTGATAATAATGTCCACATGAAGAGGGACCTGGCCAGTGCAATAGCACGCCGGTTCTGGACAATCACCTCCAGCATCTCACCATAAACATCATTCATGTCCGTAGGAACCTCGTTGAGGATTTCTGCGGCTTCTTCATCGGAATACGCCTCCTCGAGCTTTTGCGTAACAAGCGACACCCACATGAAAGATCCAGACGACTTCTCGAGGATTCTTTGTTTTAGATCCTCTGAACCAATGTCGTTGCATGCTGACACAATAGCTAATCTGTAGTTAATAAAGATTTTTAGGTCGCCATAGGTATCTTCGTTCTGCAATTGATAGTGTTTGGTCATCCTTGCCAGGCTCTCCGAATTCCGTTCGTTAACAAGACTACTACGACTTGTGCAAAATATTCTCATCCATGATGGAGCACTTGTGAGGAGCCCTAAAAGCGAAAGGCTCTTTTGGCATTCATCCATGGCATCAATAACCCAAAACCTACGTTGAACATTCTGAGCATTCGGCTCTTTGAATATACAGCCAAGGAACACCTTCCGCCACAGAGTCTGATCGTCCCATTTATCCCAAGAAACTGGATTCTTCAAATGCATTTCCAACAATCTCTGGAATATGGAACGATCTGCTTTTGCCATTTGATTAGCTAGAGACCTCAGGCACATGATAGCAGAAGACTTCAGTGCGTTTCCCTTCTTGAAGAAGAAATAGCTACATCCAGCCTCTCTTCCCTGAAGATCACTAATAACGCGACTAGCAAGAAAGGACTTGCCGGAGCCAGCATTTCCAGCGAGCCAAAAGAAATGCTGACCATCTGTGGCGGCTTTCTGCCAGGATATATAAGCTGGCGTGTTGATCAACCAGTCGCAGGTCTTGGGCACCCGAGCACTCTCTAGCGTCAAGAAATCATCTTCTGGTGTGGCTGATAGGCCTGTCAAGTGATCAAGCTGCTCATTCTCAAGCTTCCTAATGTTGGACATGAAGGCTGACCCTAGTTTGAGTTAGTAATTGGATGCATATATCAATTAGCGAAGTCTCTAACCCTCTGATGATATTCTGTCAATAGTAGTGATAAAGCTCTCTCGAAGGGTTTTGTAATTTGGATCATTCTTGTGTCTAAACTTGCAGACACTACGATGATCTGCGTTAAGTGGCACACATCTCTCTATCTCTTCTGGCAAACCAATGGTAGCAGAAGCCTCCTCCACAATAAGGCCTTGTATTCCCGGAATGTTTACCATTGGTTGCATTTCATAAAAAGACCATAAGTGAATGTTCTTCGCAACATTCCTGAAACTATCGTTGACCAAGCGAATGGTTTCCGAGTTGGGATTGAGCTCGTCGACGAACCGCTTCTGGCCACGGGAAATGGTGAGTAGATTTTCGAGAAACTTTGAATAGTCCGACCCGCGGTGAGGAGTTGCAAGAAAATAAAGAGTGTTGATTCTTTTTGAAAATTCCCCAAGACCATCGCTTTCTCTAGCTAGCATGTACGCCTATACTAAGTCAAAACAATGCAAATAATTCTAGTTGCATCCGTGTACCTTCTTGATGACAATTCCACCCATGCTATGCCCAATGAGAACAATCTTAGTCTAATTTCCGTCAGCATCTTTATTTTGAACCTGCAACCGCATCACCCACATTACTTCTGCGTATTGCCTGATTACAGCTAATTTCACCTAATAGAGACCGCGCAAAGTCAAGTATACTTGTACGATTACTCCTCCATTCGGTCCAATCTGAATTATATCCAAAACTCCATAGTCGAACGCAGGAAAATTCCTCATCTATACTCAGCCATTCTTTTGGCCAGAATTGTCCTGGGTCCGCAGACGATGACCATGTTTTCCGCGACCCTCCGCCAAGACCATGTACGAATATAAATTCGATCTCAGGCTTAGAGCGATCGTAGAGAAGATTGAGACCCAGTGGACCTTTCACCTCTACTGGATCAGAATCTTGGATTTCTTCCTCATTATTGGTTGTAGTTGATATTGTTGTTCTACGGGACGGGCCAGGACTAAGTTTCCTCCAGACGCTTTTCGCAGTACGGTCAAGGCGAGTAAGGCTTCTATTTGGTGATTTTAATCCCGACTGTGATGGTGTCAGCCTACGATCTTAGGCGCGCTTTGAGAAAGAGATACCTACCGAGGCCATTCTCTGCGCTATAAATTATTGTCGGGGAGCAAACTTTTATGGTTTCCATGGGTCAGAGAAGCCCAATAGTTATCCAAACTAAGTTTAACAAGCCTGGCAAACATTGCATGTCCAAGATCTCGGAATTAAAGAGGGTCCTGTTTCGCAGGAACGAGGCTGTGAGGTCGTCAAATTCGCCACCTTCACACCATTCTACAACATAAGCCACGAGACAGCCGAGCAGTAGCAAGGGGCTTGAAGCACTTTTAATAGAGCGAAGTAGAAACGGGAAAGGGTTAGACCTAAAGTCATTCGGTGGGCTATTAGGACCGGCACCCGATATAGTTGTCCGGTGGCTTGGAACACGCCGACGGGAGCTCCCGGCTAAATCAGTGGGGGCATGGGTTATTTCCATATCCGGAAGTTCAAGCTTACAGTCTCATCAAGGAGGCTGCTTACCATTGACGTGGCAGCGGTAAGAAGCTCGCTTTAATTGGATACGATTGTTTGGGCACAGTTGGGGTAAGCACACGGGGGGGTCCTTTTAACTCTACGATAAATCCACGCGCGCATAAAGACTTAACAGCTTAAGTCCATCATTATCTCAGAACTTGGTACCTGAGCCCTATTAAGGCTCTGGCACAAGTATTTCTCATTATGCTTTAATAAATATTTACTCTTCGCGTTCAAGCAAGAAGGGGTATATTATACTCCTTTGATTAATAAGAGAGACCAACTTTAGAATTAAATCTCTTGCGTAGGTATCAAAAGAGCTGTTTAAAGCTACTTTGATCGAGAAGGAGTGTCGCAAGAAAGGTGTGCCCAAATACTGTAATCGTACCCCTTTGATTCGCGCCAATTCGTGGTCCTCTCGGTGGGGAAGCGCAGCACCTCAGCGTAGCACTATCACTCCCAATCAAGGGCAAGTTTGAGAGTATGGCCCTTGTATTGGGGTCTGTTTCAAAATGGACTGCATTGCATATAATACTCATTGTCTTCCGGTAAAAATGGGTTGGGTCCAGAGCTTGAATTTTGTGTATAGCATCTTTTGCAGAATGTTGAGGGTAGGGATTTGCGACGTTGGCGCTATAACAGCCAATGTGCTAGAATCTGGTTCGTATCCCTCTCTTGGATAGAATGCCATCTTGTTGGAGCTAATATCTCGTCGCAGACATATCTATATTCAAAAATCCACTCACAGTCTCACCGCATGGCTCTTCGGCGTGGGCACGGAGCTACAGAATCGATACCACGAATAAAAATGGGGAGGAAGAAAGCTACTTTATGAAGGTAGATAATAAAATATTAGTTTGGAGTAGCTCGCTTTCTCAGCTAAACTTGTAGGTTTCACTCGGTGAGCATGGAATGAAAGCTCTCCACGGCGAATTCGAATCTACAACCTCACTTCATGCTATTGTTGGCGACTTTTGTCCCAAGCCTCTTGCATGGGGATCTTTCAAAAGTGTCCCCGACGCCCATTATTATATTTGCAAGTTCTATGAGCTCGCAGAAGAGCTTCCTGAACCTTCGGATTTCTGTGCCAAGCTTGCAGCCCTACACCAGAAAAGCCAGGCGCCGAATGGAAAGTTCGGCTTTCACATTGTTACATACAACGGGGACCTTCCGCAAGAAGTCGGCTACACAGACACATGGGAGGAATGCTTTAGCAATGGATTCAAACATATGTTGAATTTGAACCTGGAGCGGGGCGGTCCTTGGGAAGAAATGGAGAAATACAGGAAAGCAATTCTAGAAAAAGTCATCCCAAGACTTCTCAGGCCAATGGAAGTGGAAGGGCGATCGATCAAACCATCACTGGTTCATGGGGATTTGTGGTGTGGTAATGCGGCTATCGACCTTCAGACTGACAGCCCCCTCATATACGATCCATCAAGCTTCTATGCCCATAACGAATGTCAGAACTTCATATAACTTATCAATAATGCTTTTCCGCTAATAAATTTGCCAGATGAATTAGGGAATTGGCGGCCAGAGCGCAACAAGTTCTCTCGGTCCTACTTCCATGCATACCACTCCCACATTCCCAAGTCGTTCCCAGAGGAAGATTACGACGATCGAAACGCATTGTATTCCATGTAGGCTTTGTCTTCCAGTGATTTTGGAGGCTTTCGCTCATATATGTAGGAAATTCAACGCACATGCTGCTGCAATGTTTCCAGAAGTTAAAAGTTTTCGAGAATCGTAAGTCTGTCGTGATCAAGCTCAACAGCTATAAATTAACACTGCTAGTGTCGTTGATGAGATGAAAAGATTGGCGGAGAAGTATCCAGAGGGGTACAAAGTAAATAAGACCCCACTTGCTAAAAAGGTGGGAGATGAAGACATTAGTGTTGGGGTCCAAGGAATCCGTATCTGACCGACTATTTGTCGCTCTTGGATACAATTCGTATGTAAGAGGAGACATAGTAAGATTATAATTCCTAACTTCGTAAAGCGACCACCAAAAGAGTATGTAGTGATACCGGAAAACCTTGCCATCCCAATAAGTGCTTTTTCTGCTTAATTAAGAACCCGAGTCAATATTTGTTTTTGGATACTTTTTGGTTTCATTTATATCTCCGACGCGCCTAAATCGTCCTAACTTACACTGCATAAATGCACGCAGCATCACCAATATGTGCCCAATTGGGCACCTAAAGAAAGAGCGGGGGATAGTATTACTCAGCAGCCCCCAACAACTACACGCCATACCAAACTCCTTTATTTCTTAGCGTCATTACTCCTTCATTATCTCATTCCATCATAACCCAAGTAGAAACACCGGGACGGCATACATATTGATAATGACTGACACGAATCAACTTCCCCGTACCTTCGATATCGGAGGAGCCCCTCTTCCGGCGGTCGGGTTTGGCACATTCCAAGGTGGCGCTGATAATAGTCAAGTGAAAGACGCTGTTATCACTGCCCTAAAAAACGGTTACAGACACATTGATACAGCGGCTGCATATGGCAATGAAAGCGCAGTGGGTGAAGCAATCAAAGAGAGCGGGGTCCCGAGAGCTGAGATCTTTGTCACTACGAAACTGTATGACCATAAATATCTAAACCCTTGAAGGCATTGCACAATGACTGATGAATACATGAATACTAAGAGGACAGACATGGCATGACCCTAATGACGTTGGAGAAGCTCTTGAGCTGAGCTTGAAGAATTTGCAGCTTGATTATGGTATGATACTAAAAACTCCCCTCTCCCACAGCCTTTACGATACAAATATAAGTTCTAATTTACCCCAGTGGACCTCTACTTAATGCATTGTAAGGAAGTCCCTAGCTAGCTTCAAGCACATTATTGACTGCAGAAAGTCTCCTATGCATATGTTGCTGGCCCAAATCATAGCACATTACGACATACTGATGGAAAGGTAATATCTTTGTGAAAGTATCTAGTAGCATTGAAGCTAAAATTCTAATGTTGGCCTAGCCCATTATGGATTTCAAACTCTCCAGAGAATACACCAAGACATGGGCTGCGATGGAGAAGTTAGCCGATAGCGGAAAGGCACGATATATTGGTAAGTCGAGACAAACCCCAATAATATTAAAATGGTCTAATATTATTCCTATATAGGAGTGTCTAATTTCAATATCGACAAGATGAAAGATATACTTGGTGCTGCTAGAATTCGACCAGCTGTTAATCAAGTAGAACTGCATCCGTGAGTCTCCTAACCTAAAGACACCCGCTTCTTCCAAGAACGAATCTAAATCACTGCTCAACCCAGATATCTTCCACAACACGAACTCCTAAAATTCTGCAAAGAAGAAAAAATACATCTCGCAGCACATCAACCTCTAGGCGGCAGACCGGTGGCAGCAGTAAATCCCAACTCTCACCGTCCAGGCCCACTCTCAGATCCCGATGTAGGTCCACCATAATTCTAACCAAACACTAAAATCTCCCACCTAATCATTGTCAGATTCTCAAAATCGCATCCGAAAACGGGAAATCTCCAGCTCAGGTTCTCATTTCCTGGGCAGTGCAAAGAGGAACATCTGTAGTTCCAAAAACTGTGCATGAAAATAGGATGAAAGAAAATCTGGAAACCTTTAAGCTTCAGGATTCTCAGATGAAGGAGATTGATGGTTTGGCTGAGAGGAAAGGTGAGGTGAGGTTTTTGAATCCCAAGAACCATATTGGTTTTGATGTTTTTCGGGAAGAGAAGGATGAACCTCTTGAGTAAAATAATGGTTGCTTTCAGGGTATATTACTTCTAAAAGATTGAAACCATTTTGCAAGGCAGTGTGATTACAATTTCGATACTTACAAACCCTATCAGGAAAAGACTTTTGTTCCGACTCCAAAATTTTAGGAACTGCTACATTATTGTTTTTTTTACCCTGAATATGAAAATTAAAGTATTCTTTCCGATTCGTACTAGTAAATAATATACAGAATAGGCACAACGTTCAGGAGGTAACCATAATTCTGCTTATTTAAAAGCCTCTCTGTTATATCAATTCCTTTCCAACTCCAATAAGAGAACCCACAGAACTGCCAGAGATAATAAAGGAGCAGATTTAAAATGTACAAAGAGCGTGCAATAAAGGAAATCCCTACAATGTTGCATCTGGGCTTCTAGCTTTATACTAAGATTGACGATAACAGCAGAGAGACAGAGATAAAGATTTGGCAAATCACAGTGTGGTTTCTTAATCCGTATAATAATTAATTATCTAGCAAGTTGAACAAATTATCACGTCTGCTCATATTGTAACTATGATTTTCAAACTCTAACTATGCTCCTTCCACACATTAGGCACGTGTATTCTACTCTTTTGGTCATTTCTTAAGACTATTGTATTTCATAGAATAATAAAATAGAGATAACTCGTGTATCTCATAAATTACCCTCAAAGTCCCTATATACGGCCCTCAAGCCACTATGGGGACGGTGCCTGCAAAAAGATTATATAAATAAACATTCAATCCTCCTTTTAATACTACTACTTTGATTCGGACGCACGTGCAACCACTTCCTAATTTATCTGTCATAGTAGACTTGGATAATAGACTCGCTTGAGATCAGGCACAATACTAGGTGCTATTCTAAAAGAATTTATAGACTCTCGAGCTGTACCTAATAAAGACGTGGAAATGATTGTGGAAAGAGGATTATTTCAAGAGCAGCCCTTCGAAAAACTTGGTGGGAAAGACATACTGAGAGGTCGGAATAAATGGATATTTGTGTGATGAGTGTGATTGTCTGTGATTAGGTATCTTGCCTTCGCATGGTGTACAGGGTATATATAAAAAGGTGACTAGACTCCGTTACTTTCTTCCACATCTCAACATAATAGCTTAAAGTTATAGTATGGAAGCTTTTAATATAATGGACGTGTAGATATTCTCCTTTCTAATCTATGTGGCTATGAATATATGCTTGTAAGTCAAAGGGAACTCCACTCATTAAATTATTCCTTCGAATATTCTCTAGAATACACCTTTTGAGTGCAGATATGCGATAGGTAAGAAAGCGTTTTCAAGATTGATTGAAAGTATCTGTAAATAATCCTAAGGAGTTCGTTGGTTACTTACCACACGCGGCGAAGATTAAAAGATAGATTTAGGTACCTAAGGTTAGTAATTAAATATTTAGTGTCTTAGAATAAGATACTTGCTTGGCGGTATCAATGTAAAGACTGGGTATCCTACTTCATCTAAAAACGAACAAAATATCTAAGAATTCAGCTGCTAAATGTCAAAGTAATAAACTCATTGCGTTGTTTGAAAAATTTAGGTCATTAACGATCTCAGGGAGAGACCTTGGATCTATTGAGTTGATATTATTTTATATCAACATATATATAAGGGTTCTCAGGAATATCTACGACAGGAATAGCTTAATATCTCTAGATTTTAACATTGTTCCTTTATAAACGTGAAGACATCTGTAATTCTATTTTGCCCTTAAGATTTATTTGCTTCTGCCCACCGTAAAGGACATAACTGATCAAGAATGAATCTGCTATTCCTGTTTACTCTGAATAATTTTAGCAAAAGGGTTTTTATTTTAGTGACGTTATTTCTTAATGCACTACTGGATGAAGATTAATAGATATAATATTATATAACCATGTAGAACTAATCTATCCTAAATGTTTAATGAGCTGTAAGCTTAACTGAAAGGAAAACGAGATGCCAGCTCCCGAATTCTAAAAACGAGATAAACTAATAAATTTAATACCTCGAAACAGTAAAATAGTAGACCATAAGCGTAAATTACTACGGCGACAAAATTACGATCTGGGTTGGAAAAAAGTGTGCTTAATTGAGGGAGTTTCAATCATGCAGATCATTGCTGCGTTGAAGTCCCGTTTCTATAAAAAGACAAAAATATATGCTTTCATATTCTACGATTGTGGCATACATGAACTACACATATGAATCATGTTTCAACTTTCTCTAACACCACTAAAACAAAATAACCAAAACACCCATTCGAAAAGAAACTAACCCGAAATCCCTCCAGCATGCATAAATTAACCAACCAGAGGTCTCCATCCATCTTTTAATTCTGACCATTCAAAGCCCCAACCACCAATCCAAAAATATCTCCAAAAGTATCAACAACCACACCGAAATTTAACAAAGGCAAAATACCCTCCCCTCACTCATCCACAATAAAAATGTCGCATAACTCACCTCTCCGGCAGGCATCCGTATCTAAAAATACCCACCCTTAACAATCAATCAATCCTGCACCTCGCTACCCCCTCCAGAAAAAAACAAACGAGAACGAGAACGAAACCCTCCGATCTTCACGATCCTCGCATCCTCATCTTATCCTCAGGCTCGAACCTTCAAGCGGGAAGAATGTCACCTATGTACGTAGGCAGTCATCCGGACAAACGCCAAGTCGCAAGTCGGCGGCAGGCACAAAGAAAAGAGAGAAAAAAAGAAAGAAAAAGTACTCAACAAACCAGGTTTCATTTTCATCACACTTTTTAAGGTACATTGCATAATACTGTCTGGATGCGTGTGTGGAGCAGAAGCGAGCGGTAAGGTATGTAGGGGGGGTACATGAGATCGAAAATCTACTTTTTATCTAATCTAGGCGACGAGATCCTGGCCTTAGGTTTGGACTTTGTACGATGGTACATGCATGAGGTCGGAATGGGGGATACTCCGTGAGGTTGGGGAAGAGAGGGGTTTAATTGGAAGGGTGTGGAACAAAGAGGGGGGGATATAGGTGAGTGGGGTTTTTTTTTCGTTTCGGTGCTGTGTCTAAGAGAAGTTAATTTAGACGACGAAAAGACAATGAACTAAAATCATTAAAAGATGAAAGTCACGGTTGAGTATCATCTTAAAAAGGCAAGTGGGGGGTATATCTGCGCCCCAGATGAGGCTGCGCTAGGGGAGCAAACGCCTCCCGCCAGCCATAGTTCGCGGGGTAGCTTTGCCTTTCCAATCGTCGTTGATATCAAACCTCACCAAAACACCACCATCAGAATTGATCACCTCAAACAATCACAAGACTTCACGAATCTCTCTCTCTGAATCTCGATTTCCTTGATTTTGAGCTAACCCCAATTCAACTCACTTTTTCCAATCCTCAATCCTAGCCACCCTTCTCAATTATCGATCCGTCTCCTATCAGGATTTTCAAAATAGCTTCCCAAAGGCCCCACCACGCGACGACTCCTCTCCCTCCTCTCCACCCTAAAAATGTCAACTCAAACCACAACCCCCTCCTCCCTCGGCGCCGCACGCTGGCGTCCCCTCTTCCAAACCCACCTCTCCAAAATGCCCGTTCCGGAATTCGTCCTCACAACCCTCCATCCCACTTCCCCGTCTTCAAAATTCAGCGTCCCCTTCCTTCCTCGAGCCCGCTACGTAGTCTACAGAGGAATGTTCGGTGAACTACCTGAGAATAATCGTAATGATGCACCTAGAAACGAACGGGTTTACGAATCTGATTTATTGACAATTACGACGGATGTGAGGATGGAGAAGGTACCTGAGATATTTGCGAGTTCGGTGGGGAAAGGGGATGTTAGTCAGAGTCAGGGGAGTGGGGGGGGAGGACCTTGCGAGGCCGTTTTTTGGTGTAAGGGTGCTATGACGCAGTGGAGGATTAAGGGGGAGGCATTTGTGGTAGGACCGGATATTGAGGGGGAGGGGGAGGAGAGTAGTGGGGTTAGGACGGTGAAGAGTAGGGTTGGGGAGAGGATGAGGGTTGTGAAGGAGGAGGGGAAGGAGAGCTGGAGTTGGGAGAGGGAGGTTACGGCCCATTTCGGGAATCTAAATCCGGGGATGAGGGGAAGTTTTAAGGTTTGTTTAGCTCCTATTTTCATATTTGGTGATGTTAGATTGAAGGAACATTAGAGATATAATGCTAATGACACAATTTTAGAATCCTATTCCTGGAACACCTATATCGGCTCAACCAGATAAGTCGCTCGGTCTCGGACAAAAGGTCACGGACCTTCATGACGAAGTAGCGAGGAAGAATTTCAGACTCCTGATTATCATACCGGATGAAGTCGAACAGATTGATTTGACCGAGCCCGAGAGGGCGCGCAGATGGAAGTTCACTTATATCGGTCCGAATGGCGGGAATACCAGTGAATCGGGCGAGGATATTGTTGGAGAATGGAAGAAAGAGGAACTTTGGCCGTAGGTAAAGGAGCTTCTAAATGGTGAGGCGGTGAAGCAGTGATGTGATGGGAAACCGAGAGAAAGATATGCAAATAATAGCCGGTTCGCCCTTTTTCCTTCGCCTTCGCTGATAGTCGGTGGAAGCATGTAAAGCGTGTACGAGTTAGCAAGATATAGCACATACCTGTTCAGAATATGTTGATGAATATTAAGGAATAAGTTTTAATACCTAAGAATCACTTATCTCGCCTTAAAAATTCTAAAGGTAAACTTCTAGCACTAAAAAAGTATATCCTTTATTTTACAGTACTTAAGGGCGGTTGTATATTCAACTATTTTTATTCCTCTGAGATGATTCGCTGCTTAACTTTTCACGAGGGAATTAATTCAGGTAGTAAGCGTAGCTAGCCATTTCTCGTGTTTTCACTGGGCTGTTCTTTCTCTCAACCACGATCTGAGCGGTCGGGATGGGATTACAGCGGTAAATACGACGTTCTTGCTGATATGCTTCCACCGATAATAAGCGAATGCGAAACAGATGCACGAACCGGCTATTATCCAGGAAGTTCTGAGTTTCAAATGATGTTGATGCCTTTTTCGAGAAGGAGGTTGTGAGCTGATTGTTTCGAATTATTGTTATTGGCCGGTTTTGCTAGAATCCTTTTCGGGGTGATCTTTTTTTTCAAACTAAACAGTTCGTCATGCGTTGATAAATATGGAGCCGGGATTTGTTCGAAGCAAGATGGATTGTTTGCATTAGATTTCTGTACCCTTGAAGAAAAAGAAAATGAAATCCGACTTTTTTTTTTTTTTTTCTTCGTCAAATATCTTGACACACCTTGACCCTTGGTGAGGGATTATAACTAAATCGTCAGCAATTCCCTACTCTAGCCTTCAGCGAACTGTTTAGCCATTGGGGGGTAAGCTGCAGGTCCAAGAATGATGTGTGCCGATTAACATTAGAGCACGTTGCGAGCAAGGATCAAGTCTCACTTGGCCGGCGCCTCCCTGCAAATAAAGGTGACGGCCACGAGAAAACTACTTCTAGCTTTCTTCTCGAAACGGTGAAAGGTGCGACATCTCGGAGGCTGATGACCGGATCTCCTCATTAGCATCCGGAGTGGGGGTGGTTGGGAGCCCTACGCCATGACATAAAACAAGAGACATTCACGGTGAGGAAGGGAAACTGCAGAAATGCATTAAATCGGAATACGTGATTAAGCGCGTGGACATGTTCGACTGTCGTTGGAATGTTAGTAGTGAACATGGCCCTACGTTGACAGTCGTCTTCTGCAGACCGGTGGCCGTAAAGAGTCGACCCAGGAGAATGGCATCCAGTCGCAACTCTTCCGCTTGCTATCAAGAGATATTGTTCGCCGACTCCGAGTACAGTATGTAAGAGAGCCGCTGATGATAACCAGAACTTCGCAAGCGATAAGATCTGTTGACTATGGCGCTGTGCCTTGATTGGGAGACGAAGTGCTTGTTTGATGGCAAGTTTTTCCTGATTTGCCAGTTAATCGGCGACGTTGCCTCTGGTGAGGCCCGTTCCGCTCGTGCTCCTGCTCGTGCTTGTGCATAAAGGCCCTGAACCGTCAGCTAGAGGCTGCCAGCCACTGGCTGTTGAGGATAACGTGATGACAAAAAATAGGTTTCGAACGATGCTTGAAGCTTTCGAGACGTTGAGGGGGTAAGGACGCTGTATCTCAGGCAGCAGCCAGTAGACCGAGGTTGCAAGCAGCAGCAGCAGGGTTGAGTCGTATCAGCCATTTGAACATTGCGCTTCGCCAGGAGTATGTAACTCGTAAGGAAAGCTCTGGCTAGCATCAGATGATATTCGCAGAGGAAGTAGCCGGTCAATCCATAGCGCCCAACCTGCTTCCCCCACGGCTGGTCCACTATTGCGTGGGCTCGTTGCAACAGCGCCGACGAGTCCGTCCTGGGGCCGGTGTAATTTCTGGTGCTTGTGCAAGTGACTGTCGACTGGAAATACAGCAGCGGCAGGTTCGCAGTGCGATCTTGCAGCGCTAGCCCTGCGCGCCGCACTGTTGATCTCGACGGTTTTCTGCCAGTTTTCTCCAGCACCTCCATCACGGAGCCAAGCTCAAGTACCACAACCGGAGAACCCGAAGAGGACAGCGAGGATGGCTTCTAGAGGGGGGAGAAGCCCGAACGGGAGCACGAAGGCTGGACAGCGAGCCAGAGGCCGCAACGGAGGTGAGGGCTCAGCAGCCATGCTCGTTGGCCCAAAGGATAACTACAGCGGAAGGGAGTGTATAACACGGAGTCTTGCCTCGAACAGGGCGCCTCTCATGCCCTCTGCACCTGCGGCCGCAGCGCCATGTCGAACTGATTGGCGCGCCCGACGCCTCCACACACGGGCAGCCGTTCGCAAGCCGCAATCGCTGAAGTGCCGGCATTGGCGGAGGCGTCGTTCAAGCGGTGCATCTCGACGCTCGATTCCTGAGGGCTGAAAGGCAGAGGCGGCTCGGGCGAGACGAGCGCTGCTGCCCACCTCCACTGCCAGCCAGAGGCCAGGACAGCTCGGCGTGTGCCGGGGCGCCCGCATGCTGGGGGAGCTCTGCATCCTGCGCTGAGCCCTGTGCTGGGCCAATGGAGGAGGCCAGGCGAGGGGCTCTCCGTTTCTAACGTCCGTACCGGCGTCTTCCCCTCAGACGCCCGCAGCGCTCCCCGTCAAGCCCACATCGCGGTCGGCACTGCGTCCCAGGCTCAACGGCCGCCGCCTCGCCTCTCGCCTCCTCGCCTGGCCTAGGCCTCTTGGTCTGCTGAGGGCTGCCCAGTCCAGCGTGCGCTTGCGCTCGCGGGAATCTGAGATGTGATGGCTCATCGCACATCGAAAGGCGGTCGCAAGCCAGCCCAACAGACCTGATCCCCCCCCGCGCGGCGTCTCCACTGCCTCCAGCCCACGCGGTTCCACTGTCTTGCCCGCCCTTCTCGAAGCTACGCCTGTCCTCCCAGCGTGCCCGACCGTGCCCGTCGAGCCTGTCCTGCCTGTTGCTTGCCAGAACCGGCGCGGCTTGGTGGCTGGGCCGTCCGCACATCAACCGCTGCCCTGCCCGCCGAGACGATCCCTCGGCCATCCCCTCGAGCCCATCCATATTGCTCGCATGAATGCGACCTCAGTCGGCCCAGAGCACGCAGAGCACGCAGCGCACGCAGTCACGATTCACGTAGCCACATCCACGCCAGCAGTCCCTCACAGACACCTCAGCAACCAACACGCCGCGGACGACCTGTGTCCGGGAAGGGAACTTATCCACCCCCTGCCATCCAGATATTACAACCGCATTGTTATAATTAATCTTCAAACTCAGATCTGCCACTGCCCACGCTCCCCCCCCGTCGATCCCTACCATCAGCCGAGCCAGCCTACACTAACAGCATCTTCCCAGAGCTCAAAGACACGCGAGTTCCACCTTCTTGACTCCCATTGTGGCACAGCAAGAAGCTTCTTCTATCTTCCCGCGTGGACAGGATGCTTTCCTTTCCTCTGACGGCTTTCCTTGCTTGAACGCCCTGACCCCCAAACGTCAACTTGTAACTCGACAACCTCTCAACCCTCCCACAATGGCTGACTTTTCCACCCTCGAGGCCTTAGAGACCCTCTACAACTCAATTCCCGAATGGAATGCTCGTCTCGATGATCTAAATAGTCAGATTGATCTGCGGCAGATCGAGCTGGCGCGATTGGAAGAGATTGAGCGTCCCTCAACTCGCTCTCTAAGGAACAAAGGGTCGACAGAATCATTACGCCCCGGCGATGCTCACGAAAATCCCTTCCTCTCCCACGACCTAGAGACTTCCCCCAATATTCCTATGAACCCATTCGAGTCGCCGAAATCACAACAGAATGGAGCCTTCCAACGACCAGGCTCTGCCGGGGCTGTCAGAGCAGCCCAATGTAGCACACCTCCAGCAAAGAACCCATCCCAAACCCAACCCTCACCCCGAAACTTGATCAGACAAACGTCGCATCCTACCCCCGCCACCCACCAGCGTCCTACTGTTTTGCGGAAAAGAAAGACAGCTTCATTAGCTTCGCAGGAATCTGGAATACCCAAATATCGAACGCGATCTATGATAATTGTGTACTACGACAGTGCGGTACAACTGGCTTTTGAAGAGCTGGTTAAATTTGTCAGTGGAAGCAGGAATGCCATGAGGAAGGGCAAAATGGCGGCCAAGATGGCAGAGATGAAGAGGGCCGCCGAATTAGAAGCGGGCGATGATGAGTCGGACGAGGAAGAGCAGGAGTTCGGGATCAAGAACGGGCAATTGTTGGTGGCACAAAAGAAGATCCCGGCACGCTTAGCCAGGCCGTCTCCCTCTGCAGGTATAGCAGCAGTGGATTCGGATAGTGCGCTTGAAGCCGATATAGAGATACCAAAATTGAGATTTATGTCTACTCGACAGATGGGGCCAGCGAGAGATCAGAGCAGGGGGGAAAACATTGGTACCCTTAGTGTGGGGTTGCTCAGAGGATACAGAAGAGGAGGAGATGACGGTTCCATGGATATTTTTGATCAATTGGACAAAGGTTTAGAATGGTGTCAAGGGCAGTGCGAGCATGCAGCACATCAGTTCCTCCGCGATGGGGAGTGTACCACTGAGATTGAGAATATCAAGGGGAAGCTCTTGGAAGTGAGGGATGCTGCCCAAAAGGAAGTAGAGAAAATGAAACGGGAGGAAGTGGCACGACCAAAGTTAGCAAAACCAAATTCGGAACTTCGAACATTAAGATCCCCAATGATTCGGCAGTCGAATCTCCGAAAAGAGTCCGGCAAACCTGAAATTCAGGTGGATGATCGAATGGAAGTTGACGATGAAGGCGTTGACGATATGGAGATAGTGCCAAAGCTCACGTTCAAGAGGCCGCGGGACATCGCCCATTGATTCTCAGGCTGTTGCTAGAACGTTTCGACCCTGTCTTTTCCATTTAAACATTTACAATATTTATATACGCGTTTAGCGACATTTTTTGAGCAAGCTAGCGAACCGACTAAATGGGTGGATAAAATATGCATCTTGGAGAGGCGTCAAATACATGACTTATCTGTTATTCTTTGAAGTAACTTGGGAAACGGATTATATTTTTCCTGGATGGATATTGCATATCACCTCGGATATTTTGGAGGGATTACTTATGGACATTACGTTGAGGGGATGAAGTGGATGGGTGGTGGACGTGAAAATATGGGTATGATAAAAACTGCTGTTAAATAATGAATGCGAAGTGGAGGTTTGAGACAGGGCTATAGGATAATATAAATATCCATTTCTGTCGCTTTGAATTCAAACCTTGTTTGGCCGACCATTTTGAGGGTTTGATATCATCTGGCAATGCACTGACTTGATCGAAGACATTAATTTTGCGCATGATGGTGTAGTAAGAGCAAGTCAGCAGTCTAAGTGCTTCTTCTGATAATCCAATTATGGCTTTTGACCAAAATCCAGTCGAGCTCTGATAGTAGATGCAGCCAAGAGCTGGAGCTGGTACGTGCCGCCAGGGCCTTGGTGGGGTGATGACTAAGCTCGGACCCCTCATTATTTACATCCAAAATTTTACCAAAGAGTCACCCACAACAGCTCCCAGTAACCAACACAAACCACCGCCAATCTGTTTTCCACTCGAGCACTCACACAGGCCACCAGGCGTGTCCCCCATATCCTCAAAATGACTTCTATCAGCAAGACCACCTATGCCGAGACCGAACTGGCCGAAGTAAACCAATGGATAACCACCTCTCAACGTCTCTCTTCCTCCCTATCCACCGAGCAAAAGCCCCTTCTTGACACCCTAAACACTCATCTCTCCAGCCGAACCACACTTCTCGGTTCTAAACCTTCCAAAGCCGATCTCGAACTCTACACTTCCCTCGCGCCACAGGTTAAGACATGGACTGCAGAGCAGAAGACTGGAGAACACGGATATCCGAATATCATCCGTTATCTCGACTTCGTTCAAAACTCCCCAATATTCGAATTCATTGTCAAGGAGGAAGACAAGCTGAAAGTTGATCCCGATGAAATTCTTTACGTTAAACCTCCCGTTGATGCCAAAGCCGAAAAAGAGAGATTGAAGAAGGAGAAAGCAGCAGCTGCCGCTGGAGGATCCACTGCAGCTCTACCGGACCGAACCAACGAGAAGAAATCCAAGAAGGACAAATCCGTTATTGAGAAAGCTACTGATGCTGTCGAAGGCGTAAAGGAAAAGGTCGTAGCAGCAGTCACAGACGAAGCTCCTGCTCACCAACAACAAAAGAAGAAAGAGAAAAAGGAGAAGGCACCAAAGGCACCCAAAGCCCCAGCAGCTACGGCACCTCTCTCACCATGTCTGATCGATCTCCGAGTCGGCCATATTCTCAAAGCCATCAAACACCCCGAAGCCGATTCCCTTTACGTCTCAACAATCGCAATGGGTGACGCGGCTGGAACGGACGATACCACCGAATTCGAAGGCCAAGTTTGCAGAACGGTTTGTTCGGGCTTAAACGGTCTAGTTCCACTAGAGGAAATGCAAGGGAGAAAAGTAATTGTTGTTTGTAATCTTAAACCTGTTAAGATGCGTGGGATTAAGAGTTCGGCTATGGTGTTGGCTGCTAGTCCTAAATTGAAGGAAGGAGAGGAAGATCATCATGCCGGTCCCGTCGAACTTGTTACTCCTCCTGCTGACGCGAAGGCTGGAGAGAGAGTCTATTTTGAGGGATGGCAGGGTGAGCCAGAGGGGGTACTGAATCCTAAGAAGAAGGTTTGGGAGACAATCCAACCGGGTTTTACTACGACGGATGGGTTGGAGGCTGCTTTCGATGCGGGTGTTGTTAAGGAGTTGAGTAAGGAAGGAGAGGGACCTGTTTCTGGTGTTGGGAAATTGGTTACAGCTAGTGGAGGTGTTTGTCTGGTTAAGAGCTTGAAGGGAGCTATTATCAGATAGAGGGATTACTTGAACGTGGATGTAATGTCTCATATCTATTATATCCTTGATATTCTAGACTAGTTATAGACAAGAACAAAAAGTAATAGAAAGACCAGAAGGTCATTTTTATACAGCACCTCTAAGAATTTCCCATCTAGGTACTTAGGAACTATCAAGACCCTCTCTCTAACATAGAGCGCGAATATCCAGGACCTTGTCTTTATAAAAGAATAAGTAAATAAGTAAAGGAGCGAAAGAGGAATTACCGAAAAAGTTTCCCTCTAAATTTAAAATATCTATCTGATTAATAGAAGCCCAATTTAATTACTATATATAAAATAATTTATCTTTTAAAGGACATGTTTTATTTAAGGCGGATAGGATAAGTAGGATGGTAAGGTAAATTAAAAGGCAGGAGGGAAGGGAAAAAGGGTACACGAAAACCCTAGATGATTTGATAGATAGAGAGGAATATTATGTTATAAATATCGAGCCATACACGATTTAAACTAGAATAAAATCCCTATGAAAAAATATATAGAAGGCGAGCCTATCCCACACTCACACTCACATAGAGACTTAGATATCGATATCGATATCACTATACTATCCATGATCTAGGAGCCACCCCCAACGGCATCAAAAGAATTTCATATAAAACAGAAGTTCACCAAACTTCCAATAAAAAATTTCCCCTTTCTTTCTTTCTTTCTTTCTTTCTTTCCTTCCTTTCTTCTCAATGAAAAAAATGTAAACACCCTGAAAAAAAATTATTTACATATATCCAACATCCCAACACCCACTACGCCAACATGCCAGGGTATAAAACGCGTCTTTCCCATGGAAAGATATTATCTTTTTTTTCTTCTCCCAAAAACAAAACGCTTATTTCCTCCTCCCCGCTGCATTTAGAAATGCAAATTCAAAGGTCATCCATCATTTCCAAATATGATCTTTCATCCAATATAAGCCATATAAGCCAAATTCGTTATTCATCAATAATCTCCAAAAATCCACGTATTTGCTAGGAATAGTAAAAAAAGAAAGAAAAAAAAGAGAGAGAACAAAACATATGGGATATGAAATGAGCCATTATCCGAAAATTGGGAATTCCCTCGACTCCAATTTGGATTTTTTTTGACTTCTAGAAAATGCTGCCTTGGAAACGCCAGAAATGGATCAATTGGAGAAAGAAGAGTCTCGCATCCTATAGAGCAGATTTTCAATTTTAGCTCGGATTTGATGGACTCGGAAAGGTTTGGGCATTACGTCGTCCTAGTATTGTTAGTTATGGTCCTGAGTTCAAGGAGGTATAGAGGAAGAAGAGAACATGACGAGTTTGGGAGGTAATATAACATGAGAAGAAGGAATTAATGATAGTAGATGAAAAAAGGTGCTCACCATCCCCGAATCCTTCGCATTAGCAACTTGTTCCCCCCTCGCGTTCGCCGTCACGGCAATAATCGGGGTTCTCCTTTGGACTAATAATCCCATTTCTTCCCATTCCCTAATCCTCTTAACACAAGTCAATCCATCCATAATGGGCATCTCTAAGTCCATCAACACAACACTTAGTTCAATCCCATCCTCTTCTTTTCCTTTGAAGTATTTAGTTTGCTGAATCAGATCCAATGCCTCTCGTCCATGATTAGCGACATGAACTGTACTGCCGAGTTTTCGAATCTGTTGAGCGAGGATATTCTGGTTAACAACGTTGTCTTCTACAATTAGAACATGCCAGTTTTTGGGATCAGAGAGACTGTTGGGAGAATATAATCTTGGTGAGGACGAAGAGTCAACTTGTCCCCAGGGTTTAAGGCTAGCTTGGCGTTTGACCTTTTTCGGGCCAGTATTAGATGTGGCATTTCCTTGAACCTGGGAACCTGAGTCCTTGGTAGATCTATGAGCATGGCGTGGCTCTGGTGCTCGCCGAGACTTGACATAGAATGCGAATGTGCTGCCTACTCCAGCTTCGCTTGCTACTCCTATTTCGCCGCCCTGAAGCTCGGTGAGTTGACGGGAGATGAAGAGACCGAGTCCGCTACCACCGTATTGAACATGAGTACGAGGTGAAGCTTGAGAGAATCTGTTGAACAGCTTTTTCTTTTCTTCAACCTTCAGTCCACAACCACTATCTTGAACCTGTGGGTACGTTAGCAGCCAATAAAACGGCGGATTAACCATTTCCTAACCTCGAATCGAAGATAAATGATCTCTCCTGTTCCCCATTCAGGTGGTACTGTCACGTCGACTTTTTCTCTCTTCGTTGGAAAATACTCGAAATTCTGATTGGTTTCCACAGGCGGCTCCAAAGAAGCCGAAATTGATACATCAATAGTCCTCTTCGGTGCGGACTTGGTAAATTTTATCGCATTAGTGAGTAAATTTATCAAGACCTGAAGTAGTCTCGAACTATCAAGCATGACCATGTCGAGATTGAGTTCTTGGAAGGAAGACCCGATATGAAAGGTCATCGCGATATTGTGGACCTTTTGACACTCCACGAGGAACATTTGCAGAGCTTGTCGAACTATCTCAATAGGTTGAATGGGGACAGGGGAAATTACTAGAAGATTAGAGTCGAGCTTCGAGATAGTAAGAATGCTAATCATGTCAGTAGGTGGTAGAGGTTAAGGACAATGTGGCAGAATTACTCATCAACAATTGATTTTTGGTGCTGGGCGCAGAATTGAATTGTTTCGGCAGAAGAAATACACTCCATGATCACTGCTTCGAATTCTGGGTCCAGACTCGCCTTTGGAAGGATTTCATGGAGAGAAGTTGAGATTCCATCCGCACTCTGCAAAACGGCACCTAAATCGCAAATTAGCCTACGCTCATTTCTGGGTGTTTAACGCTATACTTAATGGATTCCTCATCTCATGGGACGTGATATCAATAAAGTTATTCTGCGCTCGTCTGGTTTCTTCTGCCTCCTTTAACCTTCTGGCTTGTAGATTCTCGGCCCATTTAATCCTTGAGATATCCGTGATACATCCCATAACACTTAATAAATTTCCATTCCCATCGACTTCTGGATACAGGGAAGCTAATATCCATCGCGGAATTGTGACAGAGCTGCTACTAATTTCGCCCTCCCAAGCTGTGCACATTCTTAATTCGAAGGTAATAGTGGATTTTTGATTATGCATTTCAGTCCATTTCTCTCTAAAGAAGTCTTGATCATCGGGCAAAATCACATCGATCCAGGAAGCGGCCGTATCCGATTGATTATTTACTTGTGCATGTCCAGATATGGAATACCACTGGCTATTAGCATACGAAATTTCGGCTTGAGCATTCATAATTACTAAGCCACCTGTTCCAATGTGAGCTAGTCGTATCCTATCGAGGTGGAGAGAGCGTCGATCACGGCATAGAGGGCCATAGTTGAGCTACAAGACAAGAAATCGAGTCTCTATAAGGGAGTTTGGCGTGCCAAGAGGGATCAAGAAACTCTTGTAACACTCACCTGGTGCGAGGTCGCTGAAACGTTTAAATTTTCTTTCGAAGCTCTCCGCCTCTTCTGTCTGTTGGAGCAGCTGTTCTGAGAGTGTTGTACGAGTTTCCTCCTCCCTATAAAGTAGAGTCAATCTCTGTAGTTCAGAGATGATATAGACAAAACCCTCTCATCTATACGGGGGAATGCTTTCAGAGGTAGAGAAACTAATACTTACTTTGCAGAGCGTTTTGGAAGCGTGATGTCAGTAATTGAGCCTGTCGAGAGTGAGTTTACGAATCTTTCAACTTGATGCAAACTATCTATCTCCACTCTAGTTTGCTTACCCATAATGGATCTAAGTTTACCACGCGATAATTCGGGTTGTAAATTTGCGATAATCCAGTTGTCAATCTCCCTACCAGTGACAGGGTCAAACGCCGGTTTATTGAGTCTCTGCATAATAATGAGTATATTTGTCAGAGATTCCCTCCAGACAAATGGGGCACTTTATTACATACCAGCTCAGCAGTCCATGGCAAGCACTCCTTAGTAACCTTTTTCCATCCAGCGGCAACGATTAATTCACTCTCTTCATGAATTGTTCCCTGCCATGGCATCGGTGATACTAAGTCCCTAGGGTGTCCCGTCATCTGAAAGAACTTCTCGTTCGCTTCCAAAATTAATCCATCAGGGTCCATTGAGAACAACTATTCATTACTTATCAGTATGATATCTCAACGGAAACAATCCAGCTTCGATCTAGGCGCTTACTCCGACTGGCGAGACCTGTTCGTCGCGTGAGTAATTACTTTTCGCCATAACAGGACTCTGAAGTTTCTTACCCCTGCGATACGCTGCAAGTGAGACCTCTGAGCAGCAAGTTCTTCGGAAAGTCTTGACCGTTCTTGGGCCGCTGCTTGGGCTGCAGTTAGACCTCTTCGAACTTCCGATCCAAGTAAAGATACGGAGGCCATAGAAGTTGCCAATCCCCTGTCCAATAGTTTCACAAACGCTTGATACTCATCATCGTATCTCCTACGGGGATTAATTCCGAAAACAAGAAAGCCCATGACCTACGGATGAGTTAGTCTTGAGACTAAGAGGCCTAAAAGGAGTTACAGAATCAACGATGCAATAGCAGTTGACAGTTAGATGTTCGATCGTTGAGAGCTTTAGGAAACCTCGACTTATAGAGGTTGATCTTATGAACTTACGATATCTCCCGTTGTCGGACGTATCGGGCAGATGATTGCCTCACGACTCGGCTCTGGAAATCCTCGAAACTCGAATCCCTTAGTCATAGATTCCGACAGTGTGCCATCCTTAGTGCATAGAAACTTAGGTTCCCGACTCTTTAATGCATCTCGAAAGGCAGGTACAAAGCCTCCTCCAGACCTATTAAGATCTAAACGATCCGGAACTGCTGGATGTCCTTTGGGGACCCCTAAAGTCCCTTCGAGAATGCAGCACTTAAAATTCTGTGAGTTTTCCGAACTTTGGAATATGGATTCATCGCTTTCCGAACATTCTTCTACGACGGAGTACAATATCACAAACGGAAAATCATATATATTATCCTCGAGACCTGCGAATATCAGTACATGACTTAGCTCAACCTCATTGAACGTGGCCTATGGCTTAGTATTTTGTTGGTAGGTTGAACTCGAGCCACCTAGTTGAACACCCAGAGAACGCGAGATTTGAGGAAATTTGCTAGCTACCTTTCAAAATCTTCGGCCAAAAGGTCGGAACGGACTCTGCAACTGCAGTCTCTTGTGCAAGTCTCAAGAGGGTATTGAGCGCCCTCTTACTTCTTATCTGATGTGTTGTCTCAAATGGTGCATTATAAAGGCCCAATAATTGGTCTGTGCCACCAAAGAGTGGTGTCAAGGACCAGGTGTAGAATGTTTCTTCGGTAAAGCCAAACCGCTCCATCGCCAGCATCTGATTTTCCACTCCTGTCATACGTTAGACCGTTGACGCAAAGCTAGAGCCTTCTCATTTCACGGAGCTAAATAGCTCATCATAATGGGGTTTAGAGCTCATCCTCAAGAAATCACAACTTACCAACTGATCTGCCCGTCCGCCGGCACTCGTTGAAGATAAAGCCAACATCATCCCAGATCTCGCCAAAGGGTCCTCTGAACCCCGTTCCCATAAGCCTTGGGTGCTTGAGGCCTGCGACAGTTTCCGCATACGCCTGGTTATACATGACTGTCAACTCAGACCCCCAAAAGAGGGCAGCCGGGTGAGGATTTGCCATTAGTAGGCATGCAATTTGACGAAATTCCCGACTCCATGTGGTCATATCACCGAGGGGAGTAGTAGACCAATCGAAGCTTCTTGCGAATTTAACATGATTAGAGAGTTCACCAGAGGGATGGGCTACTGTCCAGTCTGGTGTCGCAAGAGTAACAAAAGCTGGTGGCGAGCTTCGATCATGGGAACTTAAAAGAATG
This sequence comes from Neobulgaria alba, assembly GCA_003988965.1. Lineage (NCBI taxonomy): Eukaryota > Fungi > Ascomycota > Leotiomycetes > Helotiales > Gelatinodiscaceae > Neobulgaria > Neobulgaria alba. The sequence goes on from QYAM01000006.1 coordinate 355,484, forward strand.
CTGTCGTCGTCCCGACTAGTCAGAGCCTGCCTGGATCGAGGTTGGGATTCTCTGTAGGCTTCCGAACGCTGCTCGAATAGACTATTGCTTATATTCTCGGTTCGGGCTGCTGGGCTTTCAGATGGCTGGGCATGACCACGATCGGCACTCACGAGTACCCAACGGTTGCGAAGAATGAAGCAAGTCCAGAAAACCCCGGCAAACCACAGCGAGGAGTACGACCTCTTAGTCTGATCACTGGCAATATCTTGGAGCCACGAAGTGAGCTCGTTACCCAAGATTTTCGCTGGGGGCTGCGTTGAGGCGTGTTTGGTCTTGAACGGAAGGGCCTTGAGCAAGTGAAGATCAGCGCGGAGAGCCGCATTCAAGAAAATGGGTTCCCAGGCATGGTCGAAGTCAATATCAATACTAAACACGAAGGTCGGCCGTGGGTCCAGCTCCAGCACTTCCCCAACAGCCATGGTCTTAAATTCCTGGTCATTTTTGTGAGGATAATTATTGACACGCTGCTGACTGTTCCTTGGGACAGACTCCTGGCGGGACATCCTTGGTGTTTTGGCGGGCCCAAAATGAGACATCGACACGGGCACTGGCAGTGATGTGACGCGAGGGCTTCACATATACCAAGGAGTACTGGGTGGGCAATACTGGAATGGGCTTGGATATGGTCGCTCTGTCCTCGGCGACGGGGGAGGGGGCAGAATTTTGGTCTGAGGGTGAGGGTGAGAGAAGTCGAGCCACCTCCCAGGCCTGTCAGCTCAAGTTAGCGTGGGTCCAGGCCTGGCAGACTTCTTCGCCCTGAGGCTCCGGGATTTAGAGTTGGCAGGTCGAGTGGCGCTCTTCTCCAACGTTTGGCCCAGCTACTGGGCACGCCTGGGACCCAAAGCTCCGGATCTAACGTCCCTCGGTCGGCGTGGAGCAAGCTGGCGCACTGTTTCAACCACATCCAAGGCGTGGCGTGCACTAGACGGGTTGGTGCTGCGGTGGGTGGACTGGCGGGGCGCGCTGTACGGTGTTGTACTGACTGTGGTGGGTGGTGGGAAGGCGAAGGGAGGAATGCGGCGACGAAGACTCACCAATGATTCTGATAGCAGGCCGAAGATGCTACACGCCAGGAGCAAACGGGACGGTCACGGCGTCACAGCATCGGGGCGAGGAGGAGGATGGGGGCTCGGCGGCAGACATGGGAAAGGGGGCATCGACCCTGATTGCCATCGGGCAGCGACCGAAAGACGTACGTTTCTCTCAGCTCGCGAGGAGCTGGACTCCGCGACCATGCGGTGGTGCTGCTGTGCTGCTCGCCTGCGCGGCTGCAGTTGCTGTGGATGGCGGGGTCGTGACGTCAGTGGCGCTGTCAACGGCCAGCCCAGCTCGCCAGGCCATTTGTACGCGGCGCATGCAGCAGCAAAGCCGTCCCTTGGGCTGGCTCGCAGCCGTCTTGAAGGGGCATCTCCAGCCGGGCTGCCTTCGCCAACTTGGGCGTCAGCCAGGCTGTTGATTGGCTTCGCAACTGCCCGCCAGCGCGAGGAGGCGCCTCCCAATCTGAGGAGTGCCTCCGTACGCAATGCCGCCATCGATGGAGAGATTCCTGACTTCCTGCATCCTTTTTCTGGCCTGAGTAACTGTAGGCTGAGGCTACTGAGACTACGCAGTCATGTGCCTCGGTTAGGCTCCGATGCTTGGCGTCCCAGGAGTCTGTCATTGGAGAGTATGGTTGGCTAGCTAGATGAATACCGTAGGGCGAGAGGTAGCCCTTTCTAGTCAGCTGATTTCGCGTCCACGTCATGTGACATTGACTCAAGCCTCATCGCTGCCTAGCCAAGCTCAGCCTTCCAACAACCAACAATCACTCCAGCGTAGGTCTTATCTATTTACGTTCCCCGTTCCTGATTACTTATTTGTTGGCTCTTGCATGGCTATCTTTGTTGCTTGCAATTTTTAAATCCAGATTTTATTGTATTAGCCGAGCATTAGCCACGACCGTGAATAACCACCAATCCGCTTCGTTCGTAGCATATTAAAGCAATAGGCTTCGCCTTCTCCTCTTTATTTTAGAAACGATCATTAAACCCTCGGCGCTCAAGTTACCATCGCGTCAACCATCATCAAGCAATTGAGATCAGACAAATCCGCCCCTCCCAAAATAAATATTATATTTCGTAGAAGGAATTACACGGGTAAGTTAAACTTCGATCCTCACCACTTATCATACTAACATCATCCTCTCAAGTAGCTCCTCAAATGGCCATTATCCCTCCACTCCATAAAACCATACCAACCTTCGATTCTCAAACGCAATCCCCCCTCTTCTCCCCCACCTTCCCCCCAGAACTCCGCAACCAAGTCTTTGCCTTTACCCTCGCCCCCTACCAAACCTCAGAATACTCCCGGGAATTATACTACAACCGCCCCTCCCACAGAGGCCCGACAACCCAGTCACTCTCTCTCCTCTCCGTCTGCCGCCGAGTCTATCTGGAAACATACCATCTCCCCATCTCCCTCGCCTTCCATAATTTCTCGCATAGTTCGACACGAGGGCCACCTCTCGGACGCAACATCTACGATAACGGGCTCTTCAGTCAAGAAACACAATACTTTTTCAAATTTACACCTTACCAGATCTCCTTGGTCAAATCGCTAACCCTATACACTCAATTATGCTGGTTAGAATCTGCATTGCCCCGACTCGCTAAAGAATCTTTCATGCAAGGAATTGAGAATCTAACGATTTGTGTGAGAAGAGGGGATTGGTGGTGGAATGAAAGCAACACCAACTTATATATGAACTGGGTATTGTTTAAAAATTCTTTCATGAAGATGAAGGGATTGAAGACGTTGACTATGCAGTTGGAGAGTAGCGATGATAAGAGGGGTGAGTTGTTGGAAATTGTAGAGCAGGCAAAACAAAGGAAGTTTTGGTTATATGACCACGAGCTTTTAGTTCCGACAAAGGAGGTAGATGAGGAGGTTTGGCAGAGTGGACCGGGTTATGTAAGCTTTCTCCCTTTTTCATTTTTTCCTTCCTCTTTTGCCAAGTGATCCTTTTGCTCTTCTTAAGGCATCATACGGAATTTAAAGTGATCGTACTCCATTCGTACCTTACAATAATCCCAAAACCCTCAGTTCCCCTTGGTCAATACCTCCTTTTTACTCCGTCCTTTGTTTTCATCTTGGTACTAACAATATACAAATAGTGGTCAAATATATGTCCATACTGCAATGCAGAGCATGACTGTGTAATCCCAACCGAAGAACCCGATTCCCGTTGCGTAGAACGTATGCGTCTTCGAAGTTTAGACTTAGGTCCTAAATGTCATATTTTCACCGTAAAATGGCGGGTTGGGACTAGGGCAGAATTTTTGGAGTTTTATAAAGATGTTATGGATGAGGAGGATTTGGAGAGTGATAGTGATGTTGAAATGGGGTATCTGTCTTATTAGATGGATAGATTGGATATATTTATTAGGAACCAAGTTAGTTGCTCTTTATAGATAAATACAAATGCTTGGTTTCTTTTATCCACAATTACAATTCATAAAAAGAAAACTGTATGTTTTAGAAAATGGAAGTTATGTTCTTCACATATCCCACGTTGATTTCTAGCAACCTTCCCATAACTCCCCTACATACTCTCTTCACACTTCACCACTCCTCTCACTCCCACCAAACCCAAACCTAATTCCATTTCCTCTTCCCCTTCCTACCCATCCAATAAACCCCTTCCCCATCCCTCAAGTCCTCTCACATTTACAACCCTCCCTCAGACCCTCAACATATTTAATAACCACCGTCGGAAACGTACAATCTGAACTCCAACACCAAGCAGTTCGTACTCGATCCCTTGTTAAAGTATTACAACTGGAGCAGACGATGGCCGTAACTGTGCACATTTTCTTTTTTGAGTTGTGTTTGTTGGTTTCTCTTTGGTATGAGAAATATTGGGAGTTGGTTGTTTTAAGGGTTTTTTTGGGGGGGGTTGCGAAATAGAAGTGGTTGTCGTTGATTGGGGGATTAAGAGTTAGGAGGGAGGGTATTTATTTATTGATGAATAAGAAGAGAGGGGGGCGGTGGGGGATTCAATCGGGGAGTCAATCAGTAAGTGAATTATTGAGGGATAATGGCCTGGAGATGCGATTCACATTATCGTTTTATAATAATTGAGAGAAAAGAGGAAAGAGGACCGAAGTAGGCAACATAAGCCACATTTTTGAGCTCTTGGGGTGAGAACTTTTAGGTATTTAATTTTCTCAGCACAGCCAGGAATAACAATATTCTGAAATTGAGGGGTTTCATATATGCACCCTTTCCTACAACCCCCTCTACACACGCATATATATAAGGTTGAGTAGGTGTATAAACAATAATTAGGTGGTAGATAGTAAAGAAAGGAAGATATAATACACATAATACACGTTTTAATCTAGAAATAGTAGTCGAATTACATGTCATCAAACCTACTACCCGTCACATTCAATCCACCAACCAATAAACATTAAAACCTCACATAAATCCTACGTTTATTCCATCTAAATACTCGATTCTAACATCTAAACACGCAGTCTAGCCCAATACAACCCTTTCTTCCTCCCATCATCTCATCTTCCTCTCATCCATTTTTCTCCAAAAGGTTTAACGCCTTCGTCCCTACGGTGGACACATACACCCTTGAAGAGGTCCATAATCACTAATCTCCATTATTGGATTATTAGGACATCTTCCATATCTAGCTCCGCGGGCACATAAGACCTGTTTTTCCTGCAGGTGTGATGCATTTGATGGATATCCGCAATATTTACAAAAATAATATAATCTATGACACATTTTTTTTTCCCTCGATGGTTTTCAATTAGGAGTTTTGAAGTATCTTGAGATGTTCAGATTGTAGGAAGAGAGGGTGTGGTTAGTTTTGGAGTTGATGGGTGAATTTATATTTTCGTGGTTAAGTCGTTAATGTTTTTAAAAGTTCGGATTATAAAGAACTAGAAGTGGATGGAAAAGGTTGGAGTGAGGAGGTGAATTATTAGAGTTGATGAAGAGATTTTTTGAGTAATATCGAATTAACCTATTTCGAAAGAATGCGCCTGTAGAGTCACAAGAGAGAAAAACCAGGGTACTTGAGCTTTACTTGAAGTTTTAATAATAAGGTAATTAGCAAGAATTATCTAGTAGCATAGAAGTTTCTAAGTATCTGGTTTGATTCATTGCTTATTATATTGTTAAAAATCTTAATTTCATTTTACGCCCTATTACCAAAGGATATAAATCAGGTCATTCTTTTATCCCCTCGTGCAGAAGCTTAACAAGGTCTCTCAACCTTCTCGTTCAACCCAATCTAATATAACTCCTTCCAACGCTTCATCTCCTTAGAATCCAATCCTTCCATGACTTCTTCTTCTTCCTCTTACATCGACAGTCTGGAAGAGGTCCACCGCGATATTCAAATATCACACCATCGATGCGGCAATCTACCACTGAACATTTTACAGGCACTTCTTTCCATGCCCTTAGGTCGGAACATTTTTCGCAGAAGCGAATGATTGTGTAACACATTTTCTCTGAGTTGGTGCCTGGTTTCGGCTGTTTGTGATATTTGAGTCGGTGGGAGAAGTGGATGTGAGATCGAAGGTCGAAGAATTGACGAGAGCTTATATAGGTGGACTTTGGAGAGGTGGTGGTTGTTAAGGTAGAGTCACTTGTAGGATAATGAGAGGAAATATTCACATATTCTTCATGTCCAAAAGTGAAATATCAGATATAAAATTGCATTATTGGGAAATTCTGTTCTCTGCAAGATCCTAGCTCCAAGAAGAAACCTGAAGCACCTGAGTTCTTTGTGACCCTTTGGGATAAAATCTGTAAATCAGAGGGGAGTATAGAAAATTCTCTGAGATAAGCTCTTATTAATCAAGTCAGGCAAAGCCAAAAATAAATAGATCACCAATAGTTCATTTTTGATCTAAATTCAAGAAGTAGACTACAAAACCCCCATCAAACATAAAACTAAGCAAGATATCAACCCGACTCATTTATCCTGCTGTAAAACCACTTCCCATACACCTCCGTCTTCATCATCTTCTCAATCTTTCCCATTCACACATGAACATCCTCATGAGTATCACCATCTTCGCAATCACAACCTTTAAGCGGTCCTATGCCCTGTTGCACGGAGTATGTTATCTCGCAATCAGGTGCACAAGCACAAATTCTGACAGCTTTCTCGTCGGAAGGGCACGCGCAGAGTGAACAATAGTAGAGTATCCATTCGCACATCGCGCTTACTGGAAATGTGTGTAGTTTGAAAAGAAATCCTTATTTACAATGGACGGTAGGTTTCTTGGGTCTGTATGAGTTAAGGTAGGAGAAAGTTAATCGTAGGTGGTGCGAAAGGAGTTATTTATATCTGAGACTGTAAAATATGAGTGTTTCAGTCATTTGGTAAAACATCTCTGAGTGACTGTGGTGCAGAGATGATTATTTTGCTAAATGAGTATTATGACTCTCTTGTGTGACGCGTTTTCACATCAACAAGACGCAAGTTTGTAACTGATGTTTATTAAAAACTTTTATTCTCCCTCAACTCTTGGTGAATCAGTCACTACTTCACAAACCGAAAAGGGCACAGATTCCTTAAAGAACCAATACTTTGCATTTTATATGAACACTATATCCTGTGTCAGCTCTTCTAACCAAAAAAGGTTAACTCTCTACTCGATCTTGATCGTGAGCTTTCCGAAATGCTTCTGCTCCCACATATATTGGTACGCCCTGTTTATCATTAGCATAAACTGTAAACTCAATTTCGAAGGACAAGACAACATACTCCTTAGCTTCCTCCAGACTGAAAACCTTCTCATCAATAACAGGTTTCATACCATTGACTTCAATCATGCGGTTCTATTCCACCTGTTAGCAATCTCTTCTCCCCTTCTCCTAAAGATTCACATACCATATCCTCAAACATATCCCTACTCCCGACCAAAACACCCCTAACCGTACAAAGATTCGCCAAAGCCTGCAAGAAACTCGGTTCCTCGGCTGTAGCACCCCCAAGAAATCCGATAATAGTAATGACCCCATCAATCTTAACCGCCTTCAAACTCTCCTTCATACTCTTCGGTCCGGCAACTTCAATAACATGTTCCACACCCAGACCACCAGTTAACTCCAGAACCCTATCGCCCCACTCCGGAGTATCTCTATAGTTAATAACTCCATCCGCTCCCAAGTCCTTCAAGATCTTCGCTTTATCAGCGGAAGAAGTCGTGGAAATAACTCTACATCCAGCCAATTTAGCGAACTGAAGAGCGAAGATCGAAACACCGCCAGTTCCTTGAGTGAGGACGGTTTGACCTGGGATGAGGGGTTTGAGACCGTAGAGAGCGTTGTATGCTGTTAGTGCTGCGCAGGAAAGGGTGGATCCTTCGATGTAGGAGAGGTTGGAGGGCATGGCAACGAGTCCGGATTCGGGAAATGAGCCGTATTGACGGAGGGTGCCGTGAAGGGTTCCGCCGAGGCCGGTGGAGAGGGAGAGGGGGGTTAGAGAGCGGGAAAGATGACCTTGGTTGAAGAGGGTGACGACTTTGGAACCTTTTCTTGGGAGGGTATTAATTTTGGCATTTTCTCCGGAGGCAGCTGGTAAATGGAGGGGGGRGGGGGGGGGAGATACGTATTTTGGAAAACATCGAAATGAAATCGCATGAGATAATTGGTTGTAGAGATTTGAGAAAGGGAGAGCAATAAGGTATTTCCTTTTTTCAAACTGTACTTACTGGAAACGAGTAACCTTCGGCCCAACAGCGATAACCTCTCCAGCACCATCAGAACCAGGAACAACTCCTTCACTAACATTCCACGGATATGCACCTGTTTATTCAAAAAAATTAGCCTTCCATCCTCTCTATCAAACTCTCAAAACTCAATAATTTCGAAAAAGGTATTTTCAATGAGGGTCCCCAAGTATGAGGAGAGAAAGTAAGAAAAAAAGACATACCCCTAGGAATAGCCAAATCCCTATAATTCAAACTCGCCGCATGGAACTTCACCAAAACCTCATAATCCCCTGGCGCCTCAACGGGAAAATCATCATGAAATTTCAAGCCCTCGAAACCAGTTTTTCCTTCAACAGTCCACGCCTTAGTCGTCTTTGGTAGAGTTGCTTCCGACATTGTCAAAAATTTACTTCAAAAAGTTCTAAGTTTTAAAATTGGGATTTTATAGAAGTATGTGATTCTCTGCTATCCCCCCTTGTATAACGAAAGACGAGAAACAGCAAATATATATGAAGCATGACTCTCCATTGAAAAACACCTTGATTTGACATCTTGACACCAGTTTCGAATTTCTGTGACGTGATGGATTTCTTCGATTCGTCCTCCTCGTTCTTAACACCGAAAAACGTTATTCTCCCCCACCTCGGCACTCTCTGGGCCCAATCACGTTTTTTGAAAACTCTCTAAAGCGGGTCATGGATCGGATCTTAGAGGTGGATTAGGGTGGTTCCTTTAGTCGAGTGCTTTGAAAGCAAGTAAACAATCAGGCTTTGATAAAACTTAAAGTCTTGGACTTTTAGTCGATACTTAGAAATCATGACTTGATGCTTTGCGAACAAGTCCCTTAGGGTATAAGGTTGAGTTGCAGGCACTCGCTCGGGATTGCTAATGTTGACGGCTCGGTAGGAGTTAAGGTTAGTGTTAGACCTGGCTTTAGGCTTAAGACGAGGATTAAGGGATACTCTTATTAACTTGAGGCTCAAAAGAAGAGATATTGACTTGGTGACAAACCAGAATCGCGACCATTTTAGCCGAGGGCATGTCACAAGAATGCCGAAAATCTATCAAGACTGTTCATATGATGGGCATGAGGTTGAGGTTATAATATGAACACACATCTGATTGGGTATTCCTCTGATGGCATAGAGATATGTGCTGATTGGCCGGAGAGGAGAGAGTTCTGGCACACAACACCTCATCGAAGATCCCTCGGTAAACCATCCCTCATTCCCGTGGCCGGACATGTCCAAACGGGCCGGATCACAGAAAACAACGGTCTTGGCTGCAGCCATCCTTCCTTCCATTCCCCTTTCCCGAGCCACCAAAAATCACGAATCGCACAGTCTGACTCGCGCCCCGTCTGTCACCTTCCTAACACATCACGAGATTCCTGACCTCACCTGCCCGATTCTATCCGTATCAAGTTCTCGACCCCCCTTCGGGCATCCCGCTACATGCGATAGATTCACTTCAAAAGCTAGCTTGCGGCGAATGTCCCACTTCCAAATCATCTGGAAACTTGTCAGGAGATGAGAGGATGATGGACGTGGTACCATCCCCATCCTCTCATTTTTTGAAGCATATCGCACCTTTTATACACAATCACGACCTAAGGCAGGTAAAGCAATACAAACAGCGCCATGAGATTGTGCAACTCTTACTCAACGCGTCTGAGCAAGGATCTCGGTCCCGGCCATATTCATCACGTGATGAATAGTATAATGCCAGGTTCGGGACAAAGATGTGATGCGCGTTTTTTTGTGCTTCCTTCCTCTGACTCGAGGTGCCGATTACTCCAGGCAGGTGCATCTGAATGCATTCATTCTGTGAAACGTGCCGCATTGAGATTAATCTTACGAGGAGAGAAGCCCCGATTGTTGGGATTTAGGATTTGCATTTGCATTTTGCATTCAGCTCCTTCTGCGTAAGCACGCATTCGCATGGATCTGTCCTGTCTTGTCCTTACTTTTTTTGATCATAATTTGGCATCAGTTCGTTGCTCGAAGCGTTTATTTCTAGGGGAGCCTGTAAATCTGCACGATAGGGGGGTTGAAAGAGAAGATATGCAGCTTAGGAGGCTTGACAAGGTCATGTTATGAAGGGCGTGCTGAATTGGGGGCTGCAGAGGTGAGGCCTTGTTGGTTTGGATTGCGTTCCTGTTGTTGCCTCGAGATGAGGTGCGGCTTTGCCTCATTACTTTTTTTTTGCCTGCTATTAAGAAACACGTGAAACACTATTGATTATTACCTCGATTATAGTCCCAAGGAGTTTTGGTGCACGGTGTTGACAAAAAGCATATATGTTTTAATCTCGGTCGTCGTGAACACTGAATAGGGAAGGCTGAAGGAGGAAAAAAATTTCAATAATCATCATCAAGTGCCGTTTCCCCGCCTTTAGTTCAACCATATTATAGCAGATCCGGTTTCCTTAGGATGAGCTGATGGATTCCACACGCCAACAGAGGAACTGCCTGGTCAGCTGGTAATGAAAGTTTGTTACACACTCGCACTTTATGAGCTGAAGAAGGCTCCATGCGGGACTGTCGGGAGGGCTGCCGTCAGCAGACTTCTCCACGATTCACGAGTGCCGCGAGAGAGTCCCAAACATGGAGGTGAGGGACAGCGTTCCGTGGTATATAGTACAGCAAAAGCCGTTTCCTGGAGAAAATCTGTATGTCAAGGAACGGTATGCCGCACTCCACCGATGATGATTCGGCAATTTTCCACTTTGTATGCACATGCTGTATAAATCCCAGGCCAACGATAATTGTATCAGATTGATCTCCGGCGATAGTCACATTATGATTAGGAAATCATAAGACAACCCTGATGTTGGTGAGGCGAGACCGGGATTGGTGACACCACGGGCCAGACTGTGCTCCAAGAGGCGATATCCAATGAGGCATCCGAGATGTGCATGAAGGGCCCCTCCAACAATTTGCGGAGATCGAGACGAAGTGCCTGCCAATGAGCCTTACCAGCTCTCCAGCCCAGCCACCTGACGACAGGTGGAGATGTTGTCAGGGAACAAACCAGTCGAAGAATTGATTGTCAGCCTACCGGTTTGCGTTTATGTTAAGTTTCTTTCTCGAAGATCCGAAGCTTCCATATAAAATCTAGGCGATGCTGGGGAGGAGCAAGCGCTCCTGACTCCGTCTTCCCGCATCTTTAGATGGCACTTCATTTGGAGACAATTTATGATTGTCACGAATGAATAACAATGTAGCGGAGGGCCACGGAGACCCACAAACCGATGCCCACAGGAGAAGTCTGGAAGTCTGCGGAGGGTACCATTGGATAGAGATCAACTGAGCGAGGGATCTGGGATAAGCCTTCTGGCTGCACAGCATGTATATTTCCTAAGTTCCGAATAGAGCTACTGCTGAGCGTTCCTGAATATCGGGAGCAGAAGCAAAAATCTGGGGTATTAGCCATTAGACGGTTGTACCTGGAGTGAGACTCCGCGATATCAGGCACTGCTGAGATCTGAAATCCGAGCGAAGCCGATTTCACTGACAAGCCGACCGTCATGATGCGCAGGCCAGAGCATGTGTTGTCACAGGGGCCGCAAGGGAGATCACTGACACGATTGCTGAGCCGTACTGTAGCAGACTCGCCTGAACTTTGTATCGATAGTGCGAAGGCAGTAAACTTTTCACGGTGATGAGGTCCTCCGCACGGAGGACAGTTCACGTATGCAGTCAAAGGGTGAGCCGAGCAACGGGAGTGGAGATCCCCATTCGCGATCCGAGGGGAATCGGGCCATCGAGATTGGCCCAGGCCGTCCACACTTTCGACACCACTGCAGCCCAAAGCAGAAGCCGAGCGCAGACAGCTCGGGGCGAACCCAAACGTTCAAACACAAACCGCAGCGTCTCGTTCAGAGTGCGAAGGCTTCCCTTAGCGAGGATGGGGCCAAGACGACCGTTGACCGGGCCAGGATCTCGTTGGAACGACGCCTGAGCCTCGCGAACGAGGCACCGGCGAGTGTGGTTTGGAGGGAACATCGGACCGTTTAACTTGTGTGGCGCTCCTGCGATGTTGAGATGGCCGTGGTTATGGATGGCTGACCAGGAACTTCGCCCTGAACTCCTCGAACGACGTGAATTCTCGGAGCAGGCCCTTTCGCCCATGCACGACGCCAGCGTCCCTGGCTGGCTCGTTGGGCAACGATCCCCAGAGGCAGGCGAGAGGCAGGAGCCAGCTTGAGATACGATGCTGGCTGGGGCCGGTAGCCGTCGGCCGTGAGGAAGAGGCCGCGGGAGGGCCAGCACCAGGCAGGCGGCGAGGGCAGCGACATGGTGTTTGTGTCTGCGAGATATGAAGAGGCTGAAGCCTTTTAAGAGCAGGCAGAGGCCATTTGGAGTCCCGTGAGGGGGGGGCTCTCATTGGCGCAAGATTTGTCGAGTCGTGACCGGCGGACTGCGGTGCTGGGTATTAAGGTACGGCGGGTGAAGACGAGCTAGAAGCACATGGCGTGGTGTGGGAGGGCTGGCAGTGGACGCTGTGGCCGAGGGAGCTAGTCTCGCGAGGGCAGACTGTTGGTAGCGCTCCTTTCAGAGGCCGCGGTTCGACCGACGACCATCGGCAACACCACATTTCTGGAGATTCAGCGCCATGCCCTGGCCACTGGCCGTCCCCGTGTGTCTGGAAGAGGCCGCCGGCGCTTCGCTCGAGGCCAGTTCGCCAGAGCGTGCTGCGTACACCATACCGCATGGCGCAACCGACCGCCTCCAGGGACCGCGGCTAACCCAGGCCTCGCGATCGCATCTCTGGAGCCGTGAAGGTCGTGATCCCGCCATGATTGGGGGGGCTACTTGCTGCCCCTTTCCGCCTAGCCCGCCCCATCGCGTCGCCCCGGCTCGACGACCGCCCCAGGGCCAATCGAGACTTGGGCGTGAGTCGACTTCCAGGGCATCACCAGCAAGACCGTTGCAGGCCCTGCAGCGCAGGCTGTGCGATGGCTGCTGCGCGACGGAAAACAGATGGAGCCAAGCAAAAGCGCGCACCTTCGGAGGAAAAGCCGCCGCCAGGCTGGTCTGCCATCACCGAGATGCTCGCCGGTACAGAGCAAGATCCCCCCTCCCAATTCGCGGCCCAGCCCCGAACAAGCAACACCTGCTGCGATCCAGCTTCACGCGTCGAGCCCTCGCCAGCAGTCGCTTCCGCCGTCCCCTGTCTTCCCCGTCTCCAGTCTCCTTCTCCATGCTGCTAGCCTGTGCTCCGCGCAACCTGGCCCAATTCATCGTTGCCTGCAGGGTTGTGGGCTCGAAGGCAACTCCCTCCTGCCCCATGCCCCCCCCCCCACACTCGTGAGCAATAAACTCCAGAACGTGCCCTCCGTCCTCTTCTCCATGCTCCATGCAAACCCCGCCATATCTCTGCTTGCCCTGCGCTCTGCTCCCTGCCCGCCCTCCCTGTCGCTTGTGGCTCCGAATTTTGGGTTCAACTTTGTTTCTCTCTCCACACAGCGTCTCCAACAGAGCCCTGCGGATGATCAAGGAGCAGGATGCATGTCCCGGACCACATCGAGCAGATATAGATACAAGCTCCGCGCTGCACATCTTTGGTCTCCTGTCAAGGACATTTCTCCACACTCTTTACAAGCAGTCACCACTCCCCGTTTTCAGCCTTGGTGGTCCTTCTGCAAAGAAGCTGTCCTCTCCAGGCCGTCAACATGCTTTCCAACCCTCTCCACCGCTTCTCGGCTTACAATGCCTTGCCCTCGACCGGTATGATGTCTAGTGGGCATCTTCCTTCCAACCCCATGCATACAGGCTTGCACACGCTGGCCGACGGCTCGCAATACGCCCTTCAACAAATGCAACAAGTCGATGTTCACCAAAATAACCAAGTTCACAGGAGTCACAATGCCAAGCACAGACAACATCCCTACGGGCCTGGCGTAGGAAATGGAAGATCTGTAGGCAATGGGGCTTCGGGGCCAATTCGAAGGAGAATCAGCAGAGCCTGCGATCAGTGCAACCAACTCCGAACCAAATGTGATGGACAGAACCCGTGTGCCCACTGTGTTGGTAAGCGTCGTAAAGTGGGAGGAAACGCGTTGCTATCATTCTAACAGACTCCAGAATTCGGCCTGGGCTGCGAATACATTCGAGAAAGAAAGAAGCGAGGAAAAGCTTCGCGAAAGGACTTAGCACAACAAGCAGCAGCGGCTGCCGCCAACGGACAAAAACTCGACAATCAATCGCCAACCGGTCAGTCTCCCGACCAGGCAACATCGCCAACAGAGTCGCGAACTGAGGGTGGATCCGCGACAACAGCGGTCAGCAGCGAAAATAGCGAGTTCAGAAGACCAGCGGCCTCTAGGTCTCTCAGCCTTAACACAGATCTCAACAACAGGCCGTCGGCCAGAGAGCTTATGAAGGGAAGGCTACGGGCTGGTAGCCTTGAGAGCCTCACCGAGTTACCGAACGGCCACCAGCCTCCCATGGTGAACCGAGCAGAAGCAGATCACCTTGAAAGTCCTGCGTCCCTGAATCTCAACGGCTATTCCAGCATGCATGGCTACAGGCCTTCTCTCAATTCCCATCTTATGAACGGTAATGGGCATTCCAATTACAATGCCGGACAAGGCTCTTTAACCGCCGGTTACACGGATATCCCGTACGCTATTCAGACGTCAAGTCCTACAAATTACCCGGGCAATCCACCCGGTGGCTTTCGTTTAGGCGATAGTCCTCTGCCCGGGTTCCCCATGGGGTCGGAAGCTGCGTCACCGGGAGGTTGGATGCCCTTGCAATCTCCAAGCAACCAGTATCAACAACAGTTGAATGCAAACTTTAATTCGGGCCTCCGCTACCCCGTGTTACAACCCCTCATCCCGCATCTTGGTAACATTATCCCTTTATCCCTAGCGTGCGATCTCCTGGATCTCTACTTCGCCAGCTCGTCCTCCGCTCTGATACACCCCACATCGCCATACGTCCTGGGGTATGTCTTCCGGAAGCAGTCGATCCTCCACCCTACCAAGCCCAGGCAATGTACTCCAGCTTTACTCGCCTCCATCCTTTGGGTCGGAGCGCAGACAAGTGATGCTCCCTTCCTAACAGCCCCTCCCTCGTCTCGAGGACGTATCTGTCAGAGACTACTCGAGCTCACCGTCGGCTTACTCAAACCTCTCATTCATGTCTCATCTGATAATGGCTCATCTCCTAACTTCTCTAACACCGTCATCAATGGCGTTGCCTTGGGAGGTCTTGGAGTTGCCATGCCCGGTTCAGTGGATACTGACGGCTTAAGTGGTGAGACTGGCGCTTTTGGTGCTGCTGGCTGTCTTGATGATGTGGTGACATATATTCACCTTGCCACTGTTGTATCAGCAAGTGAGTACAAGGGAGCCAGCCTGAGATGGTGGAATGCAGCTTGGTCGATGGCAAGAGAGCTCAAACTTGGAAGAGAGCTGCCACAAAACCCTGCATCCCAACCCACTGAAACTGTCAATGATGTTGATGCTGACGGCGAAGCTGATGACGAACTACCTAGTACTTCAGGTATGATCACAGAAGAAGAAAGAGAAGAACGGCGGAGAATATGGTGGCTGGTGTATACTGTGGACCGTCACCTCGCCCTCTGCTACAACAGACCGTTATTTCTGTAAGCCCTCGATCCACGACTTCCTCCCAAGTCAACGACATTTTTCATTCGACAAATGTCTGACGCTGACTCCTCCCAGGTTAGACATTGAGTGTGATGGCCTTCTCCAGCCGATGGACGATACCTTGTGGCAGGCTGGAGAGTTCTACACCGGTGATTCAAGCATTCATATTACTTCCCCGAGTGGCACACCACGGATTAGAAGGAGAGGACCTAACTTTGAATGTACCGGACATAGCATATTCGGATATTTCTTACCCCTAATGACGATACTTGGAGAGATCGTAGATCTCAACCATGCCAAGAACCACCCCCGATTCGGCATCGGCTTCAGATCTGCCCAAGAATGGGATGACCACTCGAACGAAATTGCTCGCCAACTTGATGCCTACGGGCAAAGCCTACGAGACTTCGAGGCACGTCAGCTCAACCTGACGAACGAACAAATCGAGAATAAGTCTTCAGCTATGGAAGGTGTAACGGCTACCTCTCCTGACCAAAACGATATCCCCACTCCCTCTGTCCACTCCGCTCAAACCTCCTCAACTCAGATGTCCGAAGCAGATATCCAAACCCGTACTGTGGTCGCTTACGGCACACATGTTATGCACGTGCTTCACATCCTCCTCACAGGAAAGTGGGATCCCATCTCCCTCCTTGACGACAATGACCTTTGGATATCCTCTCAATCATTCATCAACGCGACAGGCCATGCGGTTAGCGCCGCGGAAGCAATAAATAGCATTCTTGAATACGACCCTGGCCTTGAATTCATGCCTTTCTTCTTTGGAGTTTACCTGCTTCAGGGAAGTTTCCTACTTCTTCTGATTGCAGATAAGTTACAAGTTGAGGCATCACCAAGTGTCGTCAGAGCTTGCGAGACAATTGTGCGTGCACATGAAGCTTGCGTTGTGACCTTGAATACCGAATATCAGGTGTGTTCCATCCCCCCACTTCTTAACAAATGTTTACTAATATTACATCTAGAGGAATTTCCGTAAAGTAATGCGTTCAGCATTAGCTCAAGTCCGGGGTCGTATGCCCGACGACTTTGGTGAACAACAATTAAGGAGGCGAGAAGTATTGTCACTATACCGATGGACAGGTGATGGAACTGGCCTGGCACTATAATCACTTATGCTTAATATCTCGATTTGTATTTTGGTCTCCAAATGGCGTATTTTTAATGGGTGGTATTTGGGGGCAATTCTGGATTAGGGTTTGGTGTACTGGCGTGGCTTTTTTCATTGGTTAAAAACCAAAATATGAGGACGACATGATGACGGACGGAATTTGGTTGGGTGGATCAATGGAACTTTTTATGGGGTGTTTGGGACTGGTGGCGGTAGGAAAAAATAATCTTGGGGAGGTGTTTTACTCATGATCGGTTGTATATAGTTGCCCTCTGTTGACGATTTGGGTGGTGGTTGGTTTTGATTTTTATGTCGCGTCTAGTGTCTGACGAGTTCTTGGGTTGATCCTCGCTCTGTTTTCTGCGGACAGGAAAAGAACCTGAAGCTATCGCTACTTCGGCTACTCATCATATTTTTGAAGCATTTGTGAAAGCATCTAACATCATGCATGCCCAGAATTATTGGAGTTGACCATGTGCATTTGCCCTTCCGTAGTTGGATATCTCTTACCAGAACTTATCAGTTGGCGATATGCCATTGACTTCCTACATACCCCACAATGCCCCACATACGGAGCACAGTAACCACTTAATTTCAACATTCTATCTAATTAGACCCGCCCCTAGCTTTCCCCCTTCTAGACACTCAATAGTTCAAGCTCCTCCTCAATGATACATAACCAACCAAACCCCCAGTGACCCCCAGAAAAACCTCTCCACTAACTCACCGGTTAATCTACCCCATATTCCCGGCTAAACTCCCAATCCCGAAAAGACATAGCTCTAACACGGCCCGACAAATTTATCCTGAACTGAAGAAGAAAAATCCTACTCACCTCTCGCCAAGATATGCACACACCGATGTGCATGTCCATGTCCAGCTACCACTATCGAAAAATCGATCGATCGGATGATTAAAATTTTAATTTCTCGAAACTATAAATCGCCTAGAGGAAATTTTTTTCTTGATGAGTCCACTATGGGAAGTTTTTTTGGAGAAGAATTTCGGTAAGGAATGCGTGGAGAATACAACAACAATTTGGGTAACGGACGGACTTGATGCGGAGGATTTTGGGAGTGTCTACCCTGTACGTACTATAGTTAATGACTTCAAATTAATGGATCAGGGTCCCAAAAGTGGCTAAGAAGCAGAGCAGATCCATGATCGGCAGTACGAAATTGCGGGGGAAGGCCACGAGAACTGCTGAGATAGGATGAGATCATCTGTCGGCATTCATCTTCGTAAAATAGTTGGAAACCAACTTTAAAAATTTTTGCATGGTAAGACATTCTCTAGCCTCCTTTTTAGTTACGCTAAAGGGATTTTCGACATATGTGATTTGCTGATGGCGAGACACTTGGTGGGACCTTGGTGAATTTAAAGGTGAGCTTGGACTTGAATGTTTGTAGACCCAAAATATCCATTTATAAGAAGAAATAATTTGAAAACCGGCTTGGGTGGACTTCTTATCTCTATAGTTCTGTGCCTTTTATCTTTTAAGAGTGATCGGGAAGTGTGAATCTAGATGCAAGCTTGCTGTAGACAAAATAGAAACGAGTGAAGTGTAAAAGAACTTCTTCTTAACTACTGGGCTGTAGCGTACTTTATCATAATGTCTTTCTTCAAAGAAAAAAATAAAGGAAAGAACCCTCCCTGGAGGATCAATGTATTACTATACCTAGTTAGGAGGATTTAGAGGTAAATAAGAATTAGAGGATTATGTTTTCGTTTAGTGTTGTTGTGCCCTAAGCGAGCTTCCCGGACGCAACCAAAAAAAAGTCTAGTTTTGCATCCCTTCACTAGAACACACCACACCTAATACTTTCCATTAAATCGCAAAAATATTATGAGGTAACGACACCAGTGCGATTTGAACGCACGCCTCCGAAGAGAATAGATTTCAAGTCTATCGCATTAGACCACTCTGCCATAGTGCCTTCTTTGATTGGATGTGAAGATAAACCTTATTTCTTTATATATCCTCCACTTAGTCAGTCTCAGCTTTTAAATTCCGATCTGTATGCGCAGCATCAATAATGCATGGAACGGGCCGAAAACCGCGAACCTTGTTCACCGCTCATTCTACATTGGGCTATCCGAGATGGCAGGACAGGCGGGGCATGTGATGAGGGGAGATAGTGATGGAGGGGCATCGGTGGATTTCATAGGTAGGTACCTTCATGTCCTGGTGGACGTTTACAACTATACAAGACCAGAGTATATTTTTATTATTCACAATGAGAATGAAAAGTTTGTGAAGCAAATCGGTAGTAGCTCAATGTGATAGGGAAAATGTACGGATGTATTTGGAAGCATCGGGTTGATTATATGTATCTGATCCGCAATTCTAGAGTAGTAAGAACAATGTACCTTTCCCCACTACTAGTAACGTATTGTAAAAAGCAACGATATCTCATGATACAACGTGTGGATCTCCATTACCCCCTAAAGAAAAAGTTGTGAGCACATTACCTCTTCCGCTCATACCGACGTTCCCTTTTTCGCAGATGTAATCGTTCCTGGACGTGGCCCATTCTTTCTACTGTCACCCGAAGCAACGCTGCAAGGCTTGCTGTCGCTCCCACCAAAGAATGTCCTGATATCTCTTGCATAGTCTCCGAATCTATCCGTCAATTGCCCACCAACAGCCAACTTCACAACTGAGCCAAGCAGCCCCCCAAAGGTCTCCCAACAAGCATAATCGGTCCATATTTTCCCGTCCTCATCTAGGGTTTCGATGAATTCCATGACCCTTTCACTGTGTAGATTCCAGTCCCCAAACCCCACTGATTTCCACGCAATTCTATAGCCCTTTCTCTTCTCCTTATCTTCATCAATCTTCTCTAGAACCGTACACTTAATCTCCTGCGTTCTGCTTCTCGTTGTGCCCGGCAATAACCCATCTCCACTCATGTAGACATCAATGATAAGAGTGCTTCCCTTTTCCACCCAATTCTCGTGGCCTCGGGGTATTCCATCTCCTGCTTGGTCTGAAAGTTCTGGGTTAGATTTGGGGGAAAATGTAGCGGCGGGACAGAAAGAGTTCCACTGAGGCCAAGTCGTAGTATCTCGAATAAGATTCAAGACTGCAAGCGATGGCGCCGGCACTCGCGTTTTGGCGAGGACGGAAAAAGATCCACCTGGGCCATGGGTTGGGACTGGAATTGGCGGCACTATGGATGCTGTTACTGGAGAGGAGGCTGAGGTGGTTGGCTCTGACGTTGGGGGGTAAGAAGGCATCCTGTGGTGATTTCAACGAGGTGGATATCTGGTTTTGAGGGGTTATTTTGAATATTGATCTACAGGTAGATGAAGTAGAAGATGGAAAGGATATAAAATAGAAGATGAAAACAATCCAAAAGGGAGATAGATGGAGGGGACCCTAGACTGACGTGGGGGGCCGGTACTGGTCAATGACCTCAGAGCATCCTAATTTTAAGTGACTCGAGGTGCTCGCTAAGTACCAATATGGGAAAGCTGTGATTGGGATAATGGTTTCGGGAATCAGGAGCTCGTGGCGCGAATTGCCAATGGTGGAAGTGGAGAGAAATGTGGGGATATAAAGGGTGAAAACTCGTAGAGAAACTAGGGACTTTAAGGTGAGGTCAAGGGTTGCATATGTATGAAGAAGGAGACGTTTGTTTGAAGTACACAGAAGTGTACAAGGAAGCCGACTAGTGACGGGAGAGGCTTGCACTTCCTTGTGCTCTTCCAGGGAGGGGAGCAGCAGGGTCGTCACTTGTCCTCAATATGGGGTGCTAGAAATCGAAAGTAATGCCTGTCCACGTTACTAGCAATTTAGGAACGCTTCCCCAAAGCTTCATGTTTGTTTATTCCGAATTTGTCTCAGGATCAACACTAAGACTTTGTTCCGGACACACTTTTTTCACGATACTTTGCATAGGGCAGGGCGGCAAAATTTGTAAATTATTTTGATGCTTGAGAATGATAAAAAGCAAGCAATTAAATTTGCTTGCTTTCTCATGCTATTAACATACTCCTGATTGTGAGAGTAGAGTTAGAGGTTTTTAGGTTCGGAATTTCATGTTAAGGACCTAATCTAGGTTGGGCCTGTTTGATGATCGGCGAAGTTCAGTTGCACGCTGTACTTATTGTCATAGAGGGCGGAAAAATTATCCTTGTCATTACCTACACCAATTGCCCATTTTTCTGCTTGGATCAACCAAGTAAGCACTCGCCAAGAGAAAATAGGGTTGTATCACGTGCTCAATCCGATTCCAGCTCGATCACTAGCGCAACGTTTAGCAGGGCTTCGCGACTTCAGAGAAATTTGGAGCCCAGCCATCATCACGAAGTAACGCAACAGCGCATACAGTCACAATGCCAGTTGTCAAGGGTGGTGTATGGACGAATATTGAGGATGAGATCCTCAAAGCTTCAGGTACTAATTTCCCCAATTCCAAGCCGCAATTTTGCATTGTATTGACATCTTCTAGTATCCAAGTATGGACTGAATCAATGGGCTCGAGTCTCATCACTTCTTGCGCGTAAAACGCCGAAACAATGTAAAGCAAGATGGGGAGAATGGCTCGACCCTGGGATCCGGAAGATTGAATGGAGCAAGGAGGAGGACGAGAAGCTTTTACATCTTGCGAAGTTGATGCCTACACAATGGCGCACAATAGCCCCTATTGTTGGACGAACCGCAACCCAGTGTTTGGAGCGATACCAGAGACTGCTTGATGAGGCCGAACAGAAGGAAGCTAGCGAGCTGGGTCTTGGTGGTCCAGATGGAGGAGAAACGAAAGCGCCAAGCGCAGATGATGTCCGAAGGTTGCGGCCAGGAGAAGTGGATCCCGATCCCGAATCGAAACCCGCACGCCCAGATACTATTGATCTCGATGAAGATGAGAAGGAGATGTTGAGCGAAGCGCGTGCTCGTTTGGCCAATACACAAGGAAAAAAGGCAAAGCGGAAGGCTCGCGAGCGACAATTGGAGGAGTCGAGGAGATTGGCTGTCCTACAGAAACGGCGAGAGCTTAAAAATGCGGGTATCAATATCAAAGTGGTTAACCGGAAGAAGGGTCAGATGGACTACAATGCGGATATTCCTTTCGAAAAGAAAGCCGCGCCAGGCTTTTTCGAGACGGAAGAGGAAGTTATTCAAAACGAGAGGGAAAGGGAAGCATTTGACCCCCGAAAGCAGCAGCTAGCAAACAAACGTAAAGGAGAACCAGAAGAGGATCCGGACCGGAAGCGTCGAAAGGGTGAGAAAGAAGCTCCTTCGGCATCATACCAGGCCGCCATGAAGGCAGGCCAGCTTCAGAAAATTCGCGAGGCTGAGCAGAGCAGCAAGCGAAGGGCTTTGGTTTTACCGGCCCCACAAGTTGGGGAGGGCGAGCTGGAGGAAATTGTGAAGATGGGCATGATTGGCGAAAGGGCTAATATGATGGCAAGATCAAGTGAGAATGATGCTACAAGGGGCTTGGTCAACACATACTCAACCATCAATAGTGGAGCGCCTATTCGGACACCCAGAGCGCCTGCCCAAGAAGATCATATTGCGAACGAAATTCGGAATATAAGAGCGCTTACTGAGACACAATCCTCACTTCTTGGTGGAAATAACACACCTCTTCACGAGGGAACTAGTACTACTGGCTTTGAAAGTGCAACCCCTCGAAGATCGCAAATGGAGACGCCTAATCCCATGGCAACCCCCTTTAGACAAGGCATAAATGGTATGGGAGCCACTCCAATGGGCCCTCCAGGTATACTAGGTGCAACACCAATGCGAACCCCTCGAGATAGCTTTGCTCTGAATGCGGATGGGGAGATGCAACTGCTTGGAGGCACCCCGAGCGACATCAGGCTACGAGAACTGTCCTTGAAGCACAAACTTAAGGTCGGGCTCTCTTCTCTTCCGAAACCCAAAGACGTAGAATGGGAATTGGAACTCCCCGACGAGCAACAGGAATTACTTGGAACTGAGGACCTATCAGAAGAGGATGCCGAGTTGCGGGATCGTAGGAACAAGCAAATCCAAGAGGCTCAAGAAGCAGCCGATTTCAAGAGGAGGACGCAGGTCATGCAACGAGGGTTACCCAGATCTTTAACCATTGACCTTAATGCTCTACAAAAGATTGGATCTAATATTACAGACCCAATCAAATTCACAATCGGAAAAGAGGCTGCTTTGTTGGAAGCTAATGATGCTCTCAGATACCCGAATCCTGGGGCTAAAGTACGGGGGGTCGCTCAACCACTGGACGCTTTCGACGATGATCTCCTTGCCCAGGCACGGCTCGAGATAATTAAGGAAGTGCCAGCGGAGCTCGTTGAACAGGGGCCAGAGTTCTTCAAAAAGGTGTGGGACGATGCTCAAAATTCGTCCTCGTTGCCTGGCTTGTTTTATTATGATGACGAAGTCGATGAGCAACAACAGCTTGTTGCAGCTTTCGAAGTAAGTAGTTTGACAATTATAGTAAACATGGGCTTTTCGCTAACGATTTCACAGAAAGTTCAAGAGTCAATTGTCGCAGCTGCAGAAAAGGGAAACAAAACCGAGAAGAAACTAGCCCTCCACTTGGGAGGTTACCAAAACCGCGCCAAGATGCTCCGACAGAAAATTGTAGAAGCCTCAGAAGTACTAACGAAAGCAACACACTCCCTCGATTCCTTTAGAACACTCCAAATTTCAGAAGAGGCAGCTATTTCACGTCGTCTGGAGAGCTTGCGTGAAGAAGTTAGCTATGTAAGCAAGAGAGAAAGAGAAGCGCAAGATCTATACAGAACTAGGATGGAGGAGTTGACGGCGTTGAGTAATGGGACAAACGGATATCATTGAATATAGGAGGCATTAATGGCGTTGAATGGAAATGGGAAATGTAAGATAAATTGTATGAAAGAAAATACTAAAGGAGCAAAATTCATGCTTAGAACCTATGCCTTTATTAGGTATCTGAAAATTACACTCGCTACGCTATGTCTCTATGCAAATGTTTATCTTATCCGGGCACCATGATAATCCCAGAATTCCGCCCATTTCGAATATGTTCACTCCCTAGCCTAAGCTAGTTCCCCATCAATCAAGATTACGAGGTCACAAGGGATTACCTGACCATTGGGACTTTTGGCTCTTTAACCTCTTTCCCAAACCTTAAAACCGTACCAGCTAGTATCCCAGCTCCAATAATGCCCCCATCATGACAGGGTTTCAAAATTACCCTTGGTCGCACTTGATCTCTAAATTCCTCCTCCATAATCTCATCTAAGAATCTTTGACAATCCTCTAAATAATCTTGGAAATGAACAATGCATCCACCTGTATAGCCTACCATAAGCTCTTCTACCCTTGCTACGTGGCCATTCGTAAGCTTGGTAGATGCTGGTTGGGGCGAGGAGAATTTGATTTCATCTGCGCAAGCCAGAAGCCCGATAACTGCCGCGGCTGCCATACCTGCTGCTCTAATTTGTATGGCTTTGGCGATTTGGTAGACTATGGACGCTGCTTCGGGCGTCCATTTCCATGCCTTCGATGATGGGAGTTGTGATTCTAGCTGCTTCACTAAATTTCTTTCAGTGACAGCAAGGTGGGGTCCAAGATTCCCTAAAAAGCTGGTTGTGAGACCATGTTTCTCCTGGAGTTTAGGTGGAAGTAAAGAAAATGGTATAGAGAGATAATTGGTGAAGTAGTCAACTATAATCAGTCGACCGAGTTCTCCGAGATAGCGTCCTGCAGTCATATATTCGAATGGCTGGAAACCTGGCGCATCGCCTTGTGCATCAAGGGTTTCATCCCAGGCCGTGATGAAGACTAATTCATGAAGAGGTCCGGCAGCGCCTTTAATTGTCCATTCTGTGTTTACGGCAATCTTAAAGTCTTGGTTTGGGTTTGTGCCATCTAGTACTTCGAGTTTGACAGGTCTTTTGTTTGGACGTAATTTGCTAAGTGCTAGTGGAATGGTAGCGTTGCAACCTGTACCAACTATTAGACCCATGGCTGCTTTTTGGGTTGGGTTGCTTCTGAATTGGTAAGCAAAGGCTACGAGGGTTGCTACTGTGTCGTTCGCTATCGCTGTGATTTTGATTCTTGGTAATGACGGTGATTTTCTAGCATTTTCATATCCCATGAGAAGTTGTTTCCCAAGATCCAAACTTGATGTTATGGCAAACCCCTTTCCCATAGACATAAGTGTTGCATCTGATAATGTGTATTGGCTATTCGGCCATCAGTTTTGGAGGGGAAAGACTGTCGAAGAGGAAGTTCTCACATCATAGGAAAGCTGAATGTCACCCCTAGCGGTAGTTCCTCGGCAACCTCACCGGGCCACTCTAGACACCCATCCTGTACAACCTCTGCTATGCACTTTCCAATCCACGAGAAGAGGTCATTTGCCTTGTCATGCTTTAACTGGTCACCGATGGGCCATGACTTCTCCAAGCACCTCTTAACACGTGACGAAGACGATGAAAGAGCTGCTCCAACACTGTTTGTTGACAGCTTTTTATGAGCGAGAGGCCCTAATAGCTCAATGAATCCAACTCTTAGATTGGTACCACCACTGGAAGTCTTTAGGTTTAAGTAAACCTTGAATACCAGATTAACACTTACATATCAATGGCTAGATACCTAGTCTTGCCGTCAGTACTTGCACCTTTTTAACTCTGCCAAGCAATTTTACTCTAAGAGAACATTCTATTTATTCGAGCAGAGAGATCTCAGGTAAGAGAAGAAAGGGGATTTACATACCTTCCTTCAGCATCTCCCGCTGGCCTCAAGAGAGATTCAGTAATCGGCGTAGGTAAAAACTGGTCTTGTGACTCTTTCGCAAGGCTCGTATAAGTATCACACAAGCTCCTTGCCAATTTATGAATCCTAGGAATGTCAATACTGAGAGGGCGCAAGAAGTCGTCCAGGGATGGGTTGGTCGTGGCCATTGGGCAAGTTTAATACATGGGACAAGCGAGAGAGATAAATTGAAACGAAGATCGGGTACACCAGGTACAGAATGATTCTTGGTCAGATCTGGCCGGGTTGTTGTCTAGTGCAGGAGGGACATGAGGCTTGCATTTGAGATGGTGGTGATGGAAGGGGGTGTGATTAGTCATCCTGGAAACTAGATTATCAATGCCGCTCGACTCTGGGCCGAGCCAAGCAGGCAAACCAGCCCGTAAAAACAAAGCAAACGCCTATTCAAACGACATCCTTGTTGATGCGCTGATCGTCATGAAATCGGGCGGGCTTCCTACCATGGAGAACGATACGAAATCTTCAATAATGTCTGGAGAGAAGGGAGACGAGATGCTTTTCCATGCGCCGCAACGTCGACATCGAGGCCGGCATCTAGCTGCAGGATTCATTATTATTGCCTCCTTCTACTTGCTATGGATGAGCCTCTTCAACCAGCATGGCTTCACACTTCTCTGCGGAAAACATAACGACGGGTCGAGTCTTGAGCAGAGCTCGGGGGAGAAGAGGCTGGTACCTCTAGAAGCTCACATTATGAGCAAGTGTCCTGATGCTAAGGTTTGTTACGCAAGGGCTTAGTTCTATTTATTGATTGTTAATCCTATCTAGGACTGTCTTAAGATGCTTGTTCTGCCAACAATGCAGCAAGTCTACGACAAGGTCAATTTTACCCTCTCATATATTGGCACGTAAGTTATCCAGCCTTCCTTTCCCCTCCATATCTTGCCCATACTGATCTCCTAGTAGGCCTACCGACAATGATGGCGTCAGTTGTATGCATGGTCCAGAAGAGTGTATAGGAAATATCATCGAACTCTGCGCAGAGCAACTCTATCCCGAACCAAGATTATATCTAGGCTTTACCATGTGCCTCACTCGTGATTATAAAGACATTCCACAAAAGAGCTTGGTAGAAGACTGCGCCCTGGAGCATGGGATCGACTTCAACAAACTCAATGAATGCGCCGTCAGGGATGATGGGGGATACGGAATGAGTCTGCTGAGAGAAAGTGTGAGAAGGAGCAAAGATGCGGCTGTCACCAAGTCCTGCACAATCAGGTTGGATGAGAAGATTTATTGCATCAGGGATGGAGGCCAGTGGAAGGATTGCCCAGGTGGCTCCGGAATTAATGACCTTGTAGTTGCGGTTGAGAAGCTGTATCAGTCTTCTTGAGTGGTTCATAAATTTCGGTCCATAACTCGCTAGCTTCTCCAATAGTATAATGTAATACCACCTTATCCATGCCGGTTTCGAGGTCTCCTTCCATGGTCTCGAGTTGTGAAATGATACTCTCCAATCCTATTGCTTTGCCTATGGCTTGTGTACCTCCTGCTTCAAGTTGGACATGGACGACGTGAATATGAAAGTGGTAGTATGTAGGGTGGTAGTGCACATATAGCTTCAACTGATCTGCTTCCAGCTCCGAATATGTCTTGATTGTGGCATCGATAAGTTTGGCTCTCATGTGTTGCAGCCAGGGTATATGCTTCTTCTTTAGGTCTCTCAAGCTCCAGATATCTCGTCTTTCCACCAACCCGAGAAGATGCAGGCTCTCAATCGTCTTCGTATCCCAATTAAGATCAGGTGTCAGTAAGAACCCTTCGTCCCCATTCTGCCCAAGTATTGTTCGATAAATGACAGACTCAGCTTCCTTGATACCTTCGATGATGTTGAATACCCAATTTAACCGTCCCTGTTCTCGTTGTAATTGCATATACGGTCGTATTTTCTCTGCATAGATCTTAGGTGTCTCGATAACCATCCGTACGCCTTGCTTGCTATATTTCTTGATATGCTTTGGTGTGCAAGGACAGATAAGATTGATTTTTAAATCTGCGAATTCTTCTGCATTGCCGGAAGCTGGGTTTAATTGCCCACTATTTGCCAAGTACCAGTAGTAGATGTCATTTGCGCCTAGGTCCTTGAGTGATTGGAGCGAAGTGGTAATTTGGTCAAAGTATTCCGTAGATGTAGGGAAGGGAGCTCGTTCAAGAGTGAGGATGGCTGGCTGATCGTGAATTTGGCCGTAGAGATTGGTTCGTTTACCCCCTTGATCTATTGTCTGTCAGTTGGTGCATCACGATAAAAGAGAGACGCTTGCCCGAATTGAGGACGCGTTCTAGCTTGAATGCGGGGAGAAGAGCTTTTGGCTCCTTTGAAAAGCCACTCATGATGTTCCGTTGGCCGAGTGCTGCGTCTGAAAAGTGTTCTTGGTTCGATGATAGTTGATTCTATTCCTAAGTGCAGGCAAGGCAATACATCATAAGAATGTAATGGTGGGTCATGTGACTATTATAGTCCTAATTGGGCCACCAATTAGGAAGATTACACGTGCAGGGCAGAAGAATAGAGGTACAAGTCAACCTAGGAACTAAAACTAACTTAAATATCCAACAAGCAAAGTCTACAACACACTACTCATCTAGTTTAGAACTCGTATTTACTTGTAAAGCTAGCATCGAATTACGATAGGCAAATCTAAACAAACCCAAGCTTCCGCACCAGCAATAATTATAGAGGCATGTAGTAACCGCGCGGCAGCCTGGTCAGCAACCTGTTCAGTCAGCAACAAAGATAACAAAAAATGTATACTAAAAGTCTGTTTTGCGAATCTAGTGAGTAGGAGACACGCCTATCCATTTCCCGATATTACAATCTGCATACAATCTGTCGGTATGGATAATTGATATCTCTAGGACAGCAGGAGCCAAGTGCAGAATTTAAAGCCATGCCAGCCAAAGTTTGAGGAAGGTGATATCGTTCTTCTCTAGGTAAGGTCAAGATCTTAGCTTGTAGTCAAGAGGAGGAATTTCAAAGGCCGCCAATGTAAAACGGAACTTCTCGATTACGAACTTCAATGTGAGCGATGGGCCTTACTTTCTAGACTCTATCCTATTTCGGTATTCCTCTTCCCACAAACTACAGACGCAATGATTTACGTACTCTCTTCCCTTGTTACTTTTACTAAAACAAGCTCCCTCAAAAGTCAGAACAGTACCATCACCGGCCTGATTAATGAGTTGCTGCAGGTTATGCTGAGGACGATCCTTCAGAGCCTATTCATGTCTTGGTTGGAATTTGGTAGGGCAAAGGGCTGGCTCCAGCTAGGCTGTATCATAGGCCGTAGAGCCCATGGGTAACTTATGGGGCCCCCATGGGCTAATAATATTTTAGACCCGGTCAACGGGCTTCCCGTGGGACTTTAGACCAGCCTACAACTCTTAAGTCTTCTACTAATTCTTTCACTGAACCTTTCACTGATTGCCCATCCTTTATATTAATTTTTAATCAATGGTAAAAGTTACCTTAACAATTTTAGATTTTAAAGTAATTGTAAGAATAATTATAACAAAGTAGGGCCTTAAAAGTTTAAAAATTAAATCCCATACTTTTTTGAACTATTAACCTTTTTCCTTAACTCAATATATCTACTTATCTAAACTAAAAATAAACAAGGTCTCATGCTCCCACGGCCCTTGGTGCAGTTTAGTTCCAGCACACATATCCAGGAGAGTGCTTCGAATCAAGGGTCTATTCACAACCGCTACCCACGAACCTAGCCAAGTATCGCACAATATTCCTGAAACCAATTACTACCTTGCGTGAGCAAGAGTAGTCAGAGGTGTAGTTTATGCTTAGAAGAATTCTGGAGACAAAAGAACTTATTTTTGGTTATAAAAACAGGAGGCAAAGTTGACCAACCAAATTCAACAAACCGTTCAACAAAAGACCGAAGCAAAATCCTAAAATGAAAAAACCAGCATGACTTCTCAAGAACACCACTTGCTTCCCATGCCTATTCCAGTTTCCCCGCTCCTCTAGTTATATACATAGAACTATGCTGGTATGTTCAAAACCAAAAGTTCACCAGATAGTTCAATCGGAATCAGCATGGGCCTTTTTGAGCTTTTGTCTCAACACTTACAAGCAATTCGACATCCGCCATTTCCATTCAGCAGGGATATCGTTGCTCTAACCGGCTGCGCAATGGCACCCTGTCTGGCAAATGCCAATAACATGTTGGGGGAAAGCATTAGCAGCATAGCAACTCAGAATCGAAAAATAGAGGCTATACTATTCTCTAGAAGCAAATAAGGAGCAGAAGATGACGAGAAAGGCCAGATAGGAATTTATACTTTGGGTATGGATCAAGACCTCACCTCCCGCTCGTGGAAAGCATTCGCTCTCAGCAACAAAAAGAAGTTGGTAGGACTGAGCGAGATTTCTTATGACGACGCCGAAATTCGATAATTGAGAGTGTAAAATCTCATTGATACTGGACAACTTGAAAGTGTTGATCATTTGCCCAATTGTTCCAACCCTAGCGAGCAATTCTAGCATCATGATAAAAAGGGTTTCACCAGGGAAGTCTTAGCCTTAAGGAACAATCTAGCTTCTAAAAGGCTGTCTCAGATTTCATTGAAGTTTCATCATCGCATGAGTTAGATATGATAACAGGAGATGAAAATCTTGTCAACTAGGATATACCTGCTAGTCCTAATTGTAATCTTCTATGGTTATACTCTGAAGAGTGATTAGGTATTTAGTTGCGGAATTCTCCCTTACTACTAGACCACATAATAATAAGCAGCAACCCCAAACCCCTATCCATCACATTTTACACAAATCCTCCCGAAGAGCATCTGCTTTCTTCTCAAAGCGGAAAGTCCCCAACTCACCCCAATATCTCTTTCGCAGTGAGCTTACTATTGTTTGTATATGCTCACAACCTGGCCACCAGTCACTTATTAACAGCAGCCCTCAACAAAGGAGCAACCTGCTTCCTACTATGCTCCACCCTCTCCTGCCACCAACACCTCCTCCACCCCTCTTCCCCTTCAAAATCCCAATCAAAAGCCCCCTCCTTCCAGCTCACCAACCCCAACTTCTCCTTTCCCCCATTTTCAAAAGCCTTCGCCGAAATCTCCCCCCTCACACTCAACGCCCAAACAAATAATTCCCTTCTAAAAGCCCCCTGCTGATGACTCGTCGTCATAACTACACAAATTTCCAACCCCCTCTCTTTCGCCCACTCCCTAACAATATCATAAAACCCCTCCCTACTCCCAACCTTCCCAACCAGAAACTCAAGATTCTTAACCACAGAACTAACACCAATCCTCACCCCCATTTCGCTCCACTCCTTATAATCCTTCCTCAAAATATCCCTCAACCCCAACCCCCCAATATCCTCTTTCGCCCTCGTAACCCCCTCAAAGAACGCCTTCCTATCCCAATCACCTCCCCCACCTCCCTTCAAAACCCCCTCTAAAAACTCCACCGCCCTCTTATCAACCACCGTCGTCTTACTCTCCGCAGTCAAATCATTAGTATCCATCAAAACCGGTGCAACCGCCAACACCGCCAATTCCTTCTTCCATTCCCCATGATCTTTCCGCTCAAGTAATCCCTCCCACCCCTCCCTCCCAAATTCCACCACTAAACTAGCACAACTCCCACACCTCTCCACCACCCTCGGTTTCCCCTCCTTAGGAACAACCCCCTCCTCATCATGATGATCAATACAACCCACCACCCTCCCACCAAACGCTCTCCCCAATTCCCCTTGTAAGGAATTATGATCTACCAATATCCATTTCGTATTTTCCGGTTTAACCATCCAGTGAACATCACCGTTACTTTTATCGTTACCTCCGGTTTTTCGTCCGGGAATCTTGATATCGGAAAGTGTGATTAAATCTTTTATCGATATTTTAGCGGATGATAAAACGGGGAGGAGTTCGGGACGGAGGGAGAGGTCGGAGAAAGGGAGGTTGGAGAGGGGAATGTAGATTTGTTGGTGGTGGGGGTGGGAGGAGGAGGAGGGTTGAGGGATATGCGTTTGTAGGTAGGAGAGGAGGACTGCGCTGCAGATGGAATCGAGATCTATATAGGATATCAGTTAATTCTCTCCATACGATAGGAAAGGAAGAGGTGGGAGCAAGGTACCTGCAGATTCATTGCCAACGACAAACGTGACGGGAGAAGAATGTTTAATTGCTTTATTTAAGGCTGTTCTGGCAGAGCTGAGGAAAGCTCGTAGGGATGTGGGAGGGAAAGCCATCTAGATATTTCTTTTGGGACGCGTTCTAACAGCAGATAGGCGTTGTGAAGTCTCAATCGTCGTGGTTGTCAATTTAGGACGAATTTGTAGGTTCGCGACTTAAGCGAAAGCGTGACGTCATTGAAGCAATTTACATTCATCGTCGCCGTTATTGCGCGATAACTCATCGATGAGGGAGAATATTTCATGAATTCTTGTTTCCAAAAGAAAAAGATGACTTCAAGACTTAAAATCAAACTCGATTTCCCTCTCAAACTTTCCAACCTTAAAAGAACCAAGGGAATTGTCTGGTGTTTTTTGTTTCAAATTTTGTTACCTAATACTATTTCGCCTTTTCGTCCATAAAACTACAATAAAGAATGCTCAACCAGTCATTCTCAAATCCCTCCGTGCTACAGGCCACTTCTACCCAAACCCCGTCTTCCTCTCCTCCACAATCCACGCCCAAATCTTATTCATCAAAGCCTCATCAACACCCTTGAACTCCCTCAAAACACTCGCCGCATCCTCCGCTTTCCTCGTCTCAAACGTCTTCACCACACCCCGATATTCCTTCCCCTCCCATTCATCACCGCAATAAGCCTTCCTCCAAAGCCCCAACAAAGTCTTCGCCGGATGATCCCCATTCAATTCCTCCAACTTATCCAACCACAGTTTTATGGGGACGTTAGCAAATTCTGGTGGCGCAAAAGGAGCCTTGAATAACGACCACATTAATCCATCCCACGCAAACTCTCCCCTCTTCCCTACCAAATGATAAACTGGATCCTCTTCCCCCTCCCCAAATGTCAATTTCAATCTCAATTTCAAGCTAATCTCAACGACCGCCTTCGAAGCAACATCAAGCGGCAACCATTCCATCCTTTCTTTCAGATCAGGAAGACACCCCAAATCAAAAACAGCACTCATCATCAAAGGCCAAGCTTCCGTCATATTCCAAACTCCATTCTCCGTATCACCCGTCAACTGACCAATTCTCAAAACCATAATATTTCCTATCATTGGTGGCAGATGAGAAGCCTTCTCACAAATCCCCTCAGCAACCCATTTACTCCTCGAGTATCCTAATTTATTTGCCTCATCCGGACTCCTCGAGAATTGTTCAGGGATTGGATTTTCTATTGTATTTCCCAAAACACTAGCCGTAGAGGAGCAGAAGATGAATTTCCCGGGCTGATCGCAATATAGACAGAGCTGTATCAGATTATGAACACCCGCAACATGGTCATCCACGAAACTGCGTAGAGGAAGGGAGAAATTGACTGCCCAGGCTGCCTACATATCATCCATTAGCTGGGCCTCGAAGATAAGGACCCAATGGGAAGACGATAACTCACATGAATAATAGTGAGTCTACTCTTGGAAATTTCTTCCAAAACTCCCCGGCTGAGTCCTAAATCCTTTTGTCCAAATTCTGCTACGTTAAATTTTATCCTACTAAGATCGCCAAACTCCAAACCCTTTTTCCGTCTCATGGCCAAACTCTTCCCAACTCTATCTATGAGTCCCATTTCACTGTCAGTTCGAACCAGGCATAAAATGTCCGAAGTAGTAGTGTCTCTTAAATGATCAAGAATGAAAGCACCAAGCGCTCCGGTAGCTCCAGTAAGAATCTATTTCGAGAATTAGTGAAGATTTTCATCTGGGAATTACCATAGCGTATTTGTTCTATCCTCCCACTTCAAGAAAAGACACATGATAAGAGGAATTATCGCTTACGATGAGATCCATCTGGTATTCTCCTGGAGACCATACTCCTAATTTCGGACGCTTCACATCAAACCTCGAAAACCTATCCACCAACTCAATCATTTCCTGAAGTTCGTCCTTTTCTTTGAAACAATTTCCATTACGTAGACCAATCATCACTTGTGCTAGTCTATATCCCACCGTCAGTTAACCGCTTGGAAATCTTCCCACAACGAAACAAAATAAAGTGCCCAGGATGTTCCAAAGCCGCTCTCCGAGGAAAAATGCTTTTTAAGACTTACCGATAAATATTCTCGCAATCATAAACCACATTCCAAGGAACCACCACCTTCGCCATCCCCAATCTCTACATACCGTCAGTACACTCTTACTACCCAACCCGCAAGAGCCAGATACTCAGCAAGACATACCTTAATCAACAGCCCTCTAATCCTAACAGCCTTCACCGAATCAACACCACCTCGATAAAAGTCCATTTCATCATTCCTAAAAAACTGCCTTCCCATAACACTCTTAACAACCTCTTTGACAACACTTAAAACATCTTCATCATCAATTACCTTCTCCTCTCCTTCCCCTTCTTCTTCATCCCCGTTGTTATAAGCCCACTCAATCTCCTTCTCAAACCTCTTCTCGACCACCCCTCTCAAAAGTGTTCCTTTACTACTTCTCTCTAGCGGTTTAGTACTAAAATCAAGCAAAACAATCATATCCTTCCCCACCCTCATCCACTCCTGGACCCTCTCATTAACCCTCTCCACCACCTTCAAAACTCGCGCTTCTACCTCTTCTAGCTCCATCCCAATTGATTCCTCACCCAAAATCACAACCACCCCCGGAAATTGCCTCCCACTCCCGAAAATAAACACATCTCTAATAAACCCCAATCCTTCAGCCATCAAAGCATCCTCCATACTCGCCGGATCGAATTTCCTCCCAGTAATAAGCGTGATCTGACTATCACTCCTAGAATGGTATCCCCAGGCATTCCCAATCGTCGGATGCTTTTCAAATAAGTCACAAGTTGGGAAACTCCCATCCTCTCTATTACTCTTCGCCATATGCGGCCATCCCTTCTTCACAACCAACTCAAACAGCCCCCCGTCATCTCCCTCGAAATCAATAAATCTCGAACCCAATGGTAAGCGCAGGTATTGCCATTCTTTATCATTGGAGAAATCTCGATGAGAAGAAAGAAGGAATCCGCATTCTGCACTTCCAAATCTCGAGATAAGTCTTACTCCTTTAGAAACGAGTTTATCGCCCATGGGCTTGGGGAGAGCGGCACCACCCACACCTACTATTTCCATATTGCGGAGCCAGGAAATGCCTTCGGTGTCTTCTGATAGTATTTGAAGCACATACGGCACGCTTGAGAAATACTTGACTCTTGGAACTGTGGGTTTCTCTTGATGGTATGTGTCTGCAGTTTGGAGACACTTCTGGATATTCAAGGAGGTGATAGGGACCTCAACTCCTGGAAATAACCAAATCAAAGCGTTGCTTGTCCAAGCTCTTAAACAATCTGCTATGCCACCATGATAAAGGGGTGTTGTTGTGAATGTTGCCGAATCTTTGCCATTTAGACGCGGGAGGACTCCCAAGCCTGCACGATGAGATTGAGGAATTGGTTTAGGGAGACCAGTTGATGTGCCCGATGTGTGGTGGATGTAGGCTGTATCATTCTCGTTGCATTGTCTGATTTTGAAACGGGCAGTTAAAATTGGGGCTTCTTTGAAGATTGAATTTAGAGATTTGTTTGGGCTTTGCCAGGGAATGAGCTTGCATGCGTGGTTTGCTAAAGATGTGGTTGTCGCGAGAGCTTGATAGGTTGTATCATGGAAGAGAATGGATACATCGCAGGCTGTGCAAAGGTGGGCGATGGCGGTTGGTTGGCATTGGGGCCTTAGCACTTTTAGTAAGATTCAGGAAGGGTTCAGAGAGCGGATATAAAAGTGGCCAAGCCCTTCCATCGTGGTTTAGACAACACCAATTGTAGAGAGGAGATGAATGTGCCAAATGGACATTTCTGGCTGAAACACTCAAACATTCGAGCCAGAGCTATCAACAGTTTTGGGTAATCACTTACGCAATCAATAAAACCGAATATCCCAAGTTCATTAGCCCCAACCACGCCATGAGGAAATCACTCGAACTCGAACATAATAAAGCGACACATCTTGAAGGCCAATTTTTCAACTCCTCTTCCAGGAGAATCGAAGCTACAACTGAACCCTGTCGAAGCTCCTCAAATGCTTCACAGGTCAGCTTTCACCTTCATTCTGACAATAATGAAGTACCTACATAGAGATTTTACTTCCCATTCTCCTTCTTGGACGATCGGAAATGCAACCGCTAGTAAATGCGGTGAATGCCGGGCCTGGTATTCGAGGAATTGAGGTATTGTTTTAAAATCATCAGAGTTATCCTTCAATTCGGCTGCTTGACCTAAGGTGCACGCGAAGTAGTTGACATCGGGTGCTACCGACTCCATCTTAAGGAAAGATGACTAAAGAAGTCAGTCTTGAGGCATTCTTATCAATGGCAAAACTAGTATATGAATCAATGCACAGGATTTCCAGTTTGTTCGACCACTCCTTTGGAATTGCAGGTTCGAGGGATGTCTATGTTGTGTTGGAAAAGGGGTCGGGGAAGTTCTCAACGTCATGACTAGATAGGAAGGCACTACTTGGACTTCCTACCAAGTTATCCTTGTTTGGGTGGAAATACTGAAATGCCCTAGAGCCAGATTTTGCGGAGGCTACAGGGTTGCATTGTGGTCGCCACAGGAAGGCTTCCCACGAATATGGCATGAATTAGGCAACGGTGTACCTGCAAATGTTTTGGGGGGGATTGTTTGCTGGGTAAATGCCCCAATCCGGTTGGCCTGTCATGTGATATAACATGCACGTGACATGGGTGGCTCTTTCTCCCCGGATTTCACGCTCCGCCAACTGTACCGTTTTCCCTGATCTGATCCTAACCGAGAACTTGGAGCACCCTTCCCACGGACAACCGTCCTGGGATCTTCCTCTTGGCCGGCTCTGCCTCGCATTTTCCTCCGGGAAAAGGTTCCACGAGCTCTTGCAAGAGTTTCCAGCATAGCCTCCAAGTGACCGCAAGCTGTCCTCTCAGGCTGCTCGCCGTTCTCCGATGCCGATACGCATTTCACGTATTCCTGCTTGCCAGTTGTCAAGCAAATCCTCCACGGTGAGGCCTCACGAAGGCGGCCCGGGTCTCACGACCTCCTTTTGACCACACGATAGGCACGCCTCCAAGGTTAGGCAACAGAAAGTGCAATTCCATGGCGGAAGAAGCGGCATTCATGTCGAAGGGGCCCAATGAAGAGCGGACTGCGAGCCCTGGCAAGATGGTACGAGCAGACATCGCGACTGTTGGCGCCGAGGACGGAGACACACCGTCTTCATCACAGAAATTTGCAAAACCTGGAAGATGTGTGGCAGTTGCAGTTGGCAGGCGGGAACGGAAGCGCTGGATGCTGGGTGGTCCACTGGGGCGACGGACCGTCGCATCACCACGAGCTCGGCTCACCGCAAGAACGTAAGAATGGGAAAGGGATCAGTTGCAGGATTTTCAGCATGGGTTGAGCAAAGTCATCTCGGGGGGCGGGTGACGAGCATATGAAGGGGTTGGGGCTGCTGAGGCTCTTGTGAGGATAAATAGCAGAATGCGGGGTGGTGACGGGTTGCACGGATGGTTTTCCCAGCAGGTGGTGGTGGAGGGAGATCGAGGGCACGAATCTGCTCTGCTCTGGCCTGGCGGGGTGCGGTGGTCTGGCGAGGAAGCAGCCATGGGCTCGCGTGGCCAGCGGGTGGGCGTGGAGCTCCAGATGCTCGGATCAGGCGGGCGATTTTCGGTGGGAGTCGGCGAGTACGGGCGGGGGGGGGCAGAGCGTGAGGGGGAAGGCTGGATGGAGAGACGGTAAGATGAGGATGCTCTGGAGCTGGGAGGAGATGAAGACAGACGGGGCCTGCGATGAGGAGGGAGGGCTATTTTCAACACGGCGCCAGCTCGGCGCGAGGGTCGCCCAAGCTGTCCACGCTGTCCAGGCCGATCGCTTGGCTCCTTTGGATCGCGGCGGCCATCTCGCCCATCCAGTTCCTTGGGCGGCTCCAGGGCGGGTGAGGGCGCGACCAGGTGCCTCGCCGGGCTCAGATGCCCTGATGCTCCGTGCAGGCGTCCCTCGCCCGCCCGCCCGCCACGGCCGCTCCACACAGGCCCCGGCCCTGCGCACACCGGGACTCCCAAGCGCATCCTCGTCATCGTCGCCAGGGGCCCCGAATATCGACGTCGACTGCCAGATCGCCGCCTGCGCGTGTGAGTCGTCGTGCGTTTGCGACCAGTGCAGATGGCCCCCGCCGCCCACCGCCGTCCCAGGCCCGACCATAGCTGCTCCCGCTGCTCGTCCCGCCACGGCTCCGGCTGTTGTCGTGTGCTGGTCGGGCGCAGCTGGAGCCCTCCACTGGTCGGCAGCCTGAGAAAATTTGACGTGAGATCGCCCGTAATCACCACCGCCGAACCCACTGCCACAGGCGCGCCCTCACCTCTCATCTGCCAATGTCTCCCGTCGCTCCCTACAGAGGACTCAGTCTTTGCTCACCTCCTCGCCGCGCCCTTCCTCCAGGCCACCCGACCAACCGCCGCGGCCCTCGCTCGTCCACTGGCTCCTGCAAAGCCAAGTCTCAGTCCCGTGGTGGTTTCCCTCCCCACATTGTGTACTCCATATACACCGCATTATCGCGCGAGTCGCCTCGCGAGCTCCTCCCGACCAGCGTGAATCGACCCCGTCCCAACAAATGAGACGAATTGGTGCGGACGGGACATCGGATTTGCTCCAGCCTGGGAATTACATCCCCTATCAGACTAGCAGATGGTGAATCCATCTCGGCCCCCCGATCCTCGACTTTCTTTTGCCTGCGCACACCCCCAGAACCGGATTTCAAGGGCGTAGGAAGCTCAATCATGTTGGCGTTACGAGGCAGAACTGAACAACCTCCATAACCAGATGCAGACCTTGCTCCTCACACGCAAACAAGCCACTTGAACCCAGATTCCCGACTCAATGGCGCCGCTGCCCGTGCACATTCCGCACCCATTGCCAGAGCTCAGCCTTGGAGCAAGAAGTGTCAATGCGAGCCAGACGACAGTTTCGATACAAATATCACCGTCTGAGGGGAACATTCTACAATATCTGGCCCTGACCTTTTCGCTGTTCAGTGTTGCTTCCTCCATTTTGGCCTTCTACTGGTTCACCAAGATGCGGAGGAGCTTCAGGCACGAGTAGGCCACCCATACCATTCCCGGGGAAGCAGGCTCTAATTTTAAATAGTCTCATCATGTTGCTCATCCAAAGTGACATGTTCAAGGCCCTGTGGTTCATGATATACCCAATTGTTGTTTTCTGCCGTGGCCAGCAGGTCAGCAACGACTCGGTCTTCTGCCAAGTGAACGGCTTCTTCTTGTCACTTGGGATGGAAGCTTCCGGTATATCTTTTCTTGAATTGGTAGAGATAATATCTAATTAGTTGCAGATTTCGCAATTCTCATGATTGCCGTCCACACCGCTTTATACATTTTCAAGGCAAAAGCTACAACAGGAGAAGGAGGTCTCTATCCATACCGAAAATGGGCATATGCTCTGTGGATCATTTCCCCCCTCTTGATGGCATCTCTAGCATTCGTCAATGGCCGCGATGGATACGTATCAGAAGGAACATACTGCTACCTGCCGGTTCGACCATTTTGGTATCGGCTAGCACTGGGATGGGTGCCTCGATATGTCATCTTCGTGGTAATCCTCGGTATATATGCATCCATATACTACTATGTGCGCTATAAGTTTCGAGGCTTCAACAGAGAAGGAAGAGCCAATTCGGAGTCTGTCATGAATGTAGATGGCTCTGGACCTGGACCAGAATTCTCGGCCTCAAGGTATGAACCTCACATTCTCGCCAATTGCAAATCCCACTCCTTTCAGTTTTCAATTTCCAATTGAGAAATATACTTCGTAAATTATGATCGCATTCGAAATCGTCCACCTGTTTCAAATTCCATCGTTTCTTGTCTAGAATATAAAGGCTAATTAAAGCAAGATCTATCAGAAATGCAGATGTCCCACCCGTACCGACACTTCTATCCCATGGTCTAATACCAGAGACTAAACAAACCACACCGCGCGACAGCAATAGAAGGAGGTTCCCGGTAGCAGCTCTTGACTTCTTCAAGCCTAAAAGGTCAACTCCAAAATTCGGTGCTCACCGCTTCATGTGGTCAAGCTTCGCCGATGGGATTAGCTCATCTCCCCCCTCCGAACCTTCCTCTGGGGATGGCGACTCGTTCCATGGACCAGCTACACCTCGATCATTGCCACCACCCGTGTCACCGGGATTTATAATCCCAAGACCTGCAGCTTCACTCGCAGAAGTGACTCGATTATCTCCATCTGCCGCGCTAAGGGATGGATTCACCCATCGTGTTTCTCTTTCCCCTCCTTACACCGGGGCATCAACTTCCCAAAATTCTATCAGCATCTTCGGTCCCATACACAACCATCCAGGTTCATCGGGAAATGATACACTCCTATCAACCCAGCTACAACTCTTGAATACTCGCGAACAAGAGTTCGACGATGCGGAAATGCTTCGCACTCGAGAAATCATTCGTCGCCAGTTACGCTTCCTGTTTATTTATCCTTTAGTATATATCGGAATGTGGATTCTTCCTTTCATTTCGCACGTTCTACAGTATGGCGACAGATTCGCTATCAACCCTCCTTTTGCATTAACATGCGTGACGACTATTTCCATTTGTGCACAAGCAGCCATCGACTGCTGGTTGTTTTCTACTCGTGAGAAGCCATGGAAGCATATCCCAGGAACGAATGGTGGATTCTGGGTTAGTCTCAAGTTTTGGTCTGGATGGGCTGAGCTAGGCCGCAGAGGCAGATTAAGCGGGCCAGGCAGAACACAAGATGAGATGATTAGAGATTCGAGAGCTGCGTACCGGAGAAGAGATGAGGAAGCGGAGATCGCCAGAGCTCAACGAAGCAATTCCCGGAGAACGCAGAGAAGTTGGTGGGAGGGTGCAGGAGTCGAGAATGGGATGAGTCCTCTTGCAGAAGAAATCCCGAATCCAATGGAAAACGTCGCGGTTGGAACGAAGGAATTGAGGAAAACTTTCACACAGACGACAAATTCCGATACTTTTGTAACATCAAATGGGGGTAGTACCTTGATGAGCTCGGCGACTATGCTGTCGATAAGCGAGGGCATGACTGGACCCATACAGCAGATTTCGATACCACCGAAAGCTCTGCGACATGGCTCACAAGAGTCACGTACATAACACACCAAAAATCATAAGGGATCATGGGTCGGGAGACGACGTTGCATTGTTTGAATTAGCGGCATTTTAAAGGCGTATACAGTACACAGCACATAGGATTGGGGGGGGACTGCATGTAGCATACTGAGATTCTGCATTTTGGGTTTATCATTCATGGGGCTGGTGCGTCTACGGACCCGGCGGTTATTGCATTTAAAAATGGCGTTTCGGGTAGAGATTCTAAAAAAAGGCGTGAACGCTCTGACGGGGGTTCCATTTGGATATTGGATAAGGATGATACCATAGGTTGGGGGGTGGGGGGTTGAATGGGCCATACATACATGCATACATATACATTAATAAAAGCTTTGAGTTCGAGTACATTGTGACATTTTCATATCGTAAATTGTGATTTCACGTTTTTTGATAATATTACTTGGAAGAATTCATCGCCCATCTATAGCAATTCTCTCCTCGTCTCCCTTCCTTGCATCATAAATCCATATCCTATAATATCCACGAATATTATTTACAATGAATAATACCAAAAAAACGCATGCATTCCACAAACTTATCTTCGAGTGTTTATATATACGATTAAGTATCTTCCAACAGACTAAGATTTTAATACCTCAATCTTGATGTTTATATTTTAAGTAAATCGATCCTAGTTAGGATTTCTATTAAATTGTACTGGTGCTTTATTCTTGGGTTTTGGGTTTTGGGTTTCAGCATTGTTCTTTTGAAGGTAATATGGATTAGACGAGTTTAGGTGGTTTTTATCGAGGGGGTTGAATATTTATTAATTTATTTATTT
Source organism: Neobulgaria alba (assembly GCA_003988965.1). Taxonomy (NCBI): domain Eukaryota; kingdom Fungi; phylum Ascomycota; class Leotiomycetes; order Helotiales; family Gelatinodiscaceae; genus Neobulgaria; species Neobulgaria alba. The sequence goes on from QYAM01000006.1 coordinate 396,870, forward strand.
ATCGTTGGTGTGGATGAGAGTAATTTGGTGGTTGGTGGGGGGGAGAAGAAGTAAGATGATGGGGACTGGTTGAGAGAGGAGAAGTGGAATTGTGAGAAGATGATTAAGAAGCCTAGAATAGAGGAGATTAAAAAGGATAAGGAGTGAAAGTGAAGGGTTCTTAGGATAAGGGCTCGCAGTAGATGGATTGGAGGGGTATAAAAGAGGGTGTCGAATGAAGGTTTGGAGGAGGGTAGTTGAATTTAAACAATACAGCCTTGATCAGCTTTTGTTAGTATTAGAGTGTGTTTCTTTTTTACTTTTTCTTTTTTTAGATTCTTTGACTAGCTTTTGGATTAGTTGTGGGGTAGGAGTTATAAAATAAATATTAAGAGAGAAGGAGGGGGTGGGGGGGGAGGGATGATTAAATTATTTTAAAGTAGAATACGTTTTATTGTTACTAAATGGAAGGTTATTACTACCTCTTCGATATCTTGGATTTTGTGAAGTGAAACTATAATACTTAAATTATACTATCGAACGTCTTTTCTACTATTAAGGGCGTCTGCGGTAATATCTAGATTTAGTATCATGAATTCTAATCCATCTTGCCCGATCTTCCAAACAATCAATCAATGCTAAAATACCAAGGAAGAAGCGCGATAATCAGTTTTAATCTTATAAAGGAGAAGATTATTGATCTTAAATAGATTAGTTAAAATATAAATAATTATTCATAAGAACGTTTCACCTTAAGGGTTTATTTAAAGTTGGAATAGCTTCTTTACTAGAACTTACTAAATTATTAACCAGTGATTATAAAACAATTTAGTGAAAGACTTAAACATGAAAAAGTTTTCTTGATCTATTCTAAGGAATTATATCCCCCCGAAGCTAAGATCTCCTTAAATGTGAACAATGTTAGATAATATTATTACTATCATTATATTATTATATTATTATTATTACTACTATTCTCTAAATATAGTCTTTGGATTTTCTATGCTTAATGAAGATCTTAGAGGTTTATTAAGTTAAGTATATGAAAGCTGAAGAAATATAATTAAGAAGTAAACCTAGAATGAAATAAGAAGTCCTTTTCTTTCTTCCCTTATAAGAACTTACTATAGGAGGGAAAATGACTTGAGAAGTTTAATCTAATAAAGTTTACTTACTTCCTTACACTTAGATTTTATATTATATTTTAACCTCTTTCCCTCACCGACATAAATTATAATTTATTTAATAGACCCTTACTTTCCTACCCTAAAATGTAAAATTTTAAGCTTTTTAGGAAAGGCTCTTTCTTTATTTTTTTAAGATTTTAAGAATTTAATTACTATTAATCTAAAATAAAATAGTAGATCGACAAATCTACTTGTAATAGGGTATAGGGGAGTATCTCTAACTCGAAAGATAATATTTAAATCCTAATAAGTAATATTTCTATTCCAAGCGATAATAAAACTTTTATTATTAATTTAATTGCTATCGTCTTTCCTCTTAGTAATAACCTGCCAATGAAATCTTTATATCCCAAAGTAAGGCCGATATTACAGACCTAAGCTCTATTTAGGAAGTCAAACTTTCCCCAAACTGTACTCCAGTATTTTATTGGCATCAATGTTGGAAACCGGAAAGCCTGCTGGTCCTCATTGTATTCGTGTACCCTCGAGGAGCCTCTATCACCTGAATTGAGAACTGCAGCTATTAAATATCTCAAAGAGAACTAATACTTTGGTAAAAAAGAAATATACCGAAGATTTCTCAAGGCTGTTTAGATCAGCGAAGGTTACCACCAAACAATCAAAGATCCAAACTCCTCGCTTAGGCCACAACAGCTTTACCGATTTTGCAATAAACTTACGGCCTTTTACTAGATGCCTTCGCCTCATGTAGATGGGAGACCGCTGCCTATGACATTTTTCAGCTACATATACGAAGGGACGGATTCGCTCTATGTTGGTGCAGACACTACGGGGTAACTGTACTACCACAGATTATTTCAACACCCAGTCAGCCCACTGCATTGCAAGACTTGACACTTGCATATTTGAATTGCCTGCTCCATCTCGTCAGGAAACGAACCCATCTCAGCACCTTAGACAGATACATGTCAAACACACCATGACAAGTGGAAAGAATGCAATTTTCAATCTGTTCGCTTTGCTGAGCCTAGTCAATGGCTGCTAAGCCTTTCCAGGTAGAATTTTGGATCGTGCCTCGGAGATTCTACAAAGTTATGACTATGTCGTCGTTGGAGGAGGGCTAAGTGGGCGGGTTGTAAGTCGTGTACCATAATAATCTGCGTTGATCGTCAGAATTGGTTCCACTACAGTACCGAGATTGAAGATTGGATCATAATTCCCCTTGTGTCATGTGGCAATGTTCCCAACGTGGGCAATGGACCCCGAGTATCGAAGTATGACCGGAACATGACTGGTATCCTTCAACCACAACTAATGAGTCGCTCAATCAAAACACCATCAGGTAAGGTCATCAGTAGTAGAATTGTTTTGAAAGGTATGGTCTTAAATCGCGGATCCGAAGCAGACTATGACCAGTGGGGGGCGCTTGGGAATCCCGGATGGAACCTCAAGAATTTGTCACTGTATTTCAAGAAGCCCGAGAAATTCACGCATCCCGATTTAAAGCTAGAAGCGGAAAGCTGAGACATTGAGTACAACCCCGCTTACCATGGTGAGCATAGACTTGTGCAGTCAAGTTTGGCGCGTTTTGTTTGGCCCTCAACGAGTGAGTCCTTGCTCCAACTGTATTGGCATGTTTTGACAAAAACTGGAAGAAAATCTCTTGATTGACAACAGTGTCACAAGAACCATAATGGAGTCTGGGAGGGGCAAGGGTGTATAGTTTTCAGCCAGCGAAAATGCTGCAACAAGCTCTGTCAAAGTCTCGTAGAAGGTAATTCTGTCAGCTGGGGCTTTGCACACCCCCCAAATACTTCAGCTCTCTGGCATCAGCGAAACAGCACAGCTTTCGAGCCTAGACATTGAAACCGTGGTTGACCTTCCGGGTGTTGAATCGAATTATCATGACCATTTGTTACTGTTTACTGGCCAGACAGGCAAACAACTCTTAAATGCTTGATAATCTTTTGCTAATTTATTTTTGACAACGAATATCGCACCCAACATTGGAAACTTCAGCAATCATACCTGGGCCTCAGAACAGCTTGCATTATACGAAACCAGAAGGATTCACGGCCTTCGGAGGCAACTTCTTTGCCTTCCTCTCACTTGTAACATTCTCGAATGCGACCGCCCTGCCTTCAGCTGCCGTAGCTCAACCGGCGTCTCACTACCTATCACCAAACACTCCCTCTACAGTAAGAGCAGGTTACGAAGCTCAATTTGCCCTTCTCGCGAGCGATTTCTCATCTTCATCGATGGCATATCTGGAGTTTACTTCAATGACAGCGCAATACTCCCAGCTCTCCACCAACCCTTCAGCCGCGACACTGTCGTAATAAACAGTACTTCGCCGTTCGCCAGTCCAGTCATTGATCCACATTATTTGAGCAATCCTCTCGATCTTACCCTCTTTGTTACAGGTTTCAAATACGTGCGGACGGTCAGAGATACTGACGTAATGCAAGCAATCAACGTGATTGAAACATATCCAGGAGCCTCAGTAATGACAAGTGGACAGATTGAAGGGTTTGTGGGAACGGGTGTTGATACTGAACATCATCATGCCGGGACCACCTCCATGTTGCCGCGAGAGTTGTGTGGTGTAGTTGATCCCAAACTAAGGGTGTATGGTGTGAAGGGCTTGAGGATTGTAGATGCAAGTGTCATACCCATGCTACCAGCTGCTCACTTGTAAGCTACTTTGTATGGAGATGCTGAGAAGATAAGTCGTTAACACTGTGCCGTCAGATTCATATTGGCTGACTCCAAGCTAGGCAGCGGATTTGATTTAGAACAGTTACAGTACTGCAAAATTATGAATCGGAATTTCATAGATAGTAATAGTAACGATCTGAGTAATAACATGTATTATTAATGGTAAGTTATCACAATCTCAAATTATACTGTGCATTCAATACGATTTTGATTTATCGAGAAAGAAAGGAAGAACCGAAGAACAAGCGCCTTATCATGCCTAATTAGCCAAAAACCGGGCCAGCTATCGCTATCGCTACTGTTGACAAAGAGTATACAGGATTGATTGGATAATAAAGTTCATAATTTTGAGAGGGAAAAATAGAAACTAGCCAGATACGAATTCCCAGACCTTAAAAGCCATTTCCTAAAACCGCGAATACCAGAATTGCGCCTTTAGTGCTCCCTATGAGCGTACTATTCTTACCTCCAAGCATTAATAACCTTTCCCTTCCTTAACTCATGGTAATTAAACTTAAAATTCTCGATCTAATTCTCTTTTACACTATAGTATTAAGCGTAATAAAATCGTGAGGGCAGATTTAGGTCACAAGCATCGAAAACAATAATCCTTAATACCGGCTACAATTTACAAATTTCACTTACTGCTTAGGTTATATCTTCGAGTAAGTACATAGCTGTCACATACGACCATAGACTATAGAGAACAAGGGATCCCGTTCGCTCTCCCATATTTAAGCTATAGATCGGCAGATTAGTAGTTGGGTGGGTGACCACCATTTTGCGTCGCTATTCAATTATACTGAATCTATGATTGTTTTGTGGGACTTGAGCTTTAGGAATAACTTTTCTTTCTTTCTTTCTTTTTTTTTTAGCTTTATTAATACTCTGTTTACTAGATATAATCGTTACCGAAGGGAAAATCATTTTAAATCTCGGCATTTTTAGGATAGAAGTTTAAATATTTTCTGTTTAATCATTGGTAATATCTTTTAAGATCAATGGTTAGTTATATTATGGAGGCATGGACAGTTAAGTATTTAAGTCTCCTAGACCCAAACTTTATTCTAGGACATTTAAAGAGGATCATGTCCTAAGTGAAACCTAGTAAGTTGAGATAATTAAAGATTTAAATAAGGTCGTATGGTAATGTGGCCAGTAATTTCTCTCCCATAGAGCTCGTGCAATTCCTAGTGATGCTAGAAGAATGTTAGTGCTTCTGCCTGCAAGTCACCAGACACTGACCTCTGATTTGGTACACTGCTCATAAGTAAGCAAGAGAGAATTCAGGTCAACATTCAGACGTTGAAATATCATCCATCTGTCCTCTATTCTGATTCGCTTTATGCTTTCACGGATGGGTGATTCTGTTAGTGAAAGACTTGAAAAACATAGCTGTGGCCCCGCTGTATTCCATTCTTCCGCTCCTCTCACTGGTGTACAAATGTGTAAAAATGCCGCCATTCCATCTATCGTACCAATTCGTCCTGCTCCGCGCAGAAGCGCGCTGCCTCTCTCAATCTACCCACACTTCCCTTATCATCAAGATCCCCCTTCCTTCACCCCCAGACCCTCTCCTGCCTATACCTAGGATTATCCCTTCCTAAACCTGCTCAGCGCCCCATCCGCCATCAGCTTCCCTCATATTCTGTGGTGGCTCAATGCTAGGAATAAATTCCAAGACCGTATATCCAATACCCACGAATCCGATTATTGTACCGAAGATTTTATCCGTGATTCCGCTATCAAGGAGGATTGAGCCAGCGAAGATGTAGACTAGTTTATATCAGCTATTGCCCCAGGAGAACCAAACGGTGAAATAAATAGTTGAGAGGTGAAGAAAGAAGGAATGGGGAATGACATACAGATTCCTCTTCCCAGGAAGGAAAACAAGAAGGAGGCATATCTCGAAATTTGTGGTGGGATTTGGAATTCTGTTTCCATCTTTGATAAGCATCTCTACCCGAATCTCCGGATCATAGAGCACAAACCTAGCAAAGCAACAGCTGCACCCCAAAAATTAGTATAATTCCATCATTCTATCATTGCCGGAACAACATACCCAGACCAAAAAGCACGACATAGAGCCCGATGATTATATGTCCACTATTACGGCACCATCAGTCCCCATTCGACATCCATATCCAGCTTGCTCTTCGGAGGATGCGCATTCGCATCGCGAGGGAAACGCGGATTCGAGACTCTTGAAGGGCAACATACAGCGTCAGCGAGAAAAAATGCAAAATACCTCCCGCAACCATCAGCGCACCAACACCAAGATTAACCAATCGACTACACACACGCGAACAAATCAGTATATCTTCATCAACTTCCTCTTCCGCGCAATCGCAGATCTTCCATCCAGGTAGCTAGGTAGCTACCATAGCTCCCCGGCACCCATCCAAGGAACCGCAAACTCACAAGGCATCAGAGAAATCCATCTTTCCTTCGTCGCGATTGACCTGTTGAATTATCGAAGAGAGAGAGAAAGGCCGGCGGTAGTTGACGAAGTCCTCGAAGAAGCGAAAATCCTCAAATAGCTGTTATGGTATGGATGGAGAGCTTGGAGCGTCAGTGTTGCTGTTTCTGGTCGCGAAAGGGACGATTACGGTACTAGGACGAACAGCGCTACGTAACAGGAAGGTGTGCTCGGACCACTTCCAAGACAGGGGGTTTCGGGTTTTGAAAGGGGGCGTTCTCGGATACCTTCTTCTTATTTACGACGGTTGACTGCTGCTGACTGATCACAGGCAGCGATGGAAAGGGTGTCGGGAGGTTGGAGTACGCGTGTAAAATCCCCAGTGGCTTTTTGTTTGGGGTGCGTGACTGGGAGTTTTGGGGGAGGCTGGTCATGAGGATCTGTTGGGAAGGGATGGCTGTGGAATTCTAGGTAACAATAAATTGTACTATTGCCCTCAGTACGTAGCTACCCAGGTACAGGCGTAATAAGCCCCGCCTGGGTAATATAAAGTGGTGCACCCCATTTGAGACCAAGCAGCAAATACTAAAGTTATCACATAAGAAAGCAAAAAGTCGTAATTAATAATGTCATTGCAAAAGATATAATTCTCTCTCCTGTCCATATGAAGATATCTAAAGTATACAACAGCCATTTTCTATGACCATCCAAACTCTCACTATCCAATGCGACTATATGTATCTCTGCACGTATATACAAAAACCAATGTCTATGTGCACAAGTATGTCATGCCCACCATACGCCAATACTAATGCGTCCCAACCGTTATATATAAATGCGGATCTTGAGCACTTCGTCAATCCTATGCTAACCGCCGCCATATAATGCTACCCAAGTACGCCAGCCAATGCGGATATGTATGTAAGGAGATTCCAAGTCTCTTTCTCAAATGTTCATGACATCACTTCTACCAATTTGGTGTCTTCTCCGCTTAATCTTCCTCACTCAATTAGAGCGGATCGAACCTTCTCTAGCTGCTTGCCGAGCGCGTTCTTTTCTAGCCAATTTTTGTGCTCTCTTCTGTTGCTCTTTCTTCTCACGAGCTGTCACTAATTGTTTAAGAGCTGCAATTTGAGGGGGGCTTGGTGGCGGACCCCTGACAGAACGCTCCGGAGAAGGTGATGTAGAGTTGCGTCTTTCATGACCTGTAATCAGTCGTCGCCTTGATTGGATGGCCTGAGTTGAGGGTGAAATGCTGGCAGCTGAACTCGGAGCTCTCCTAATCTTGCCTTCTCCTGGGAGTGAACCAGCCAAAGGTGTTGGCTTTGGAAGAGTTTGAGGTGAACCTCCAAGCTTGGTGGGACTTGGGAGGGCCGTGCGAGCGGGGAGCTGAACAGACTGAAGTGGCAGCTGTGTTAGTGGAAGCAACGCTATCATAGGAGTTGCGAATGGAAGAGGTGTGTTCCTTTTTGTGTTGATAGTAAGCTCTGAGATTCTCGGGCCATTGGCACCATTAATGAGGCTGAGGACAGGGATTTCAGAGTCTTCGGTGTCAAGACCCTCTTTCTTTTTGGTTGTCCGGCTCTTGCGACGGTCTTGACGCTTATTAGGCCCGTTGTATTCTTTCTCATCCTCGCTGTCGACATCTCGCGAGATACTTGAAGAACCGGAGACAGAGTATGATCCTGGTGAGCCAAGAGAAGGACTCAATGGCGTCGAGGGTAACGACGAGGGAGTAACATCTCTTGAAGAGGTAGTGTGAGACTTGGGCAATGAGCCATCAAGGTTTCTGATAGAAGAATAGTGCTCATAGGTCTGTTAGTCGTTAGCACGTGCTCTCTTGCCGTGATTATATGGAAAGGATTTCAGCACTTCCAGCATTGAAATTATGTTTTGTAACTATGCATGGAACATAGAACTGAAAGCAGAAGGGGAGTTTAAAGTAAACCTACATGTAAAGCAATGAGAGCCATAGGTCTAACACCATCAGCCTCGTCCTGGTCATACTTGACAGTTTGGACATCGTTTGCTCGGTAGATCCGGACATCCATTTTGTAGACTTTTGTAAAGGCACGAATCTCCAAGTTATCTGCGAAGGTGCCGCGGCGACCCATCTCGGCCAAATGGTTCTTGAAGGTGGCATCGACCTGCCCTTCTGTCGGGACTGTGTGGTCGATGTTGGATGCCCCATGATTCTTCCTCTTGGGGTTTCTCCGTACCCCACCACCGGGCCTTACTTCGAGGAAGGGTTTGAAGTCCGCTGGATTATTTCGCATATGTTGAACGCAGTTCAGACGGATCTGATGGGCCCTAGCTCTGTCGACCCTGCCATGCATTTGGTCATCGAGGGAATAGAACAGGCAATTGCCTAGAATTGACTACGGTCAGCAATCGCATTCAGGATGACACCGAGCTGGAGGGTTTGGTGCAATACGGGCGGCATACCATCTGCTTCGATATTTATTGTCTTGAGCCTCAAAGGGCCCAAGATGGGAAACTCGTTTGCACCCCGAGCCATGGTGGGCACGATCAATGTGGTGTCCTCGATGGAGGGTGATTAGGGTGGGAGATGTTCGTCGGGGAGTTTATAGATGGTAGGAACAACGTGCTCCTGTTGGGCGATTGAATGTGGGCGAAAGGTGAGCTGGGGAATTGGCCCAATCCCTTATGTTCTCACCTCGAATTTTTGGAGTGAACAAAATGGCTTCACAATGATGCTGATCCCGGTCGACTAGCCGCGCTAAGGAACCCGGGGTCCAGGGAAATCCTTATCGATAAGCCCTAAGAGGCTGTTCCGAGCACACAAGACAGCCAATCAGGAAGAGCGCTGGCGAGGGTGGATGCAACCAGCCAATCACACCGTGGGAGCCGCTACCGGGTTGTACGCTTCGAATAGGGGCTAGGAGCCAAGCTCTCCCCACCACCGCTTCCGCAACTGGAGTAGTTCGGGTAGGTAGTTCAAGTAGCTCGAGAAGCGCAGGTTGAATTTTCTCTTGGATGCTGAATTATGATCTTTAGATACTTTCGAAATCTGCCAGGAACGGCGGAACCTTCTGCGGAGTTCTGACAAAATATGCGGCTCGCTGGCTGGATGACGCATCGAAAGACACATGTCCCCGCCATTCACCGGGCCACGCCAGGCAAAGCAACCACGCACGTTGGGTGAATGGCCGTTGCTGTATTATTCACCCCCAGGAAAATCCCCACGCTCCTGACAGGCTCACAAGCTCGCTTTCTCTCACGACTTTCCCCGGCGCTGTTCCTGGTGCGGCTCTGCGGTTATCTTCTCCACAGTGGCGTCCGCAGATGCTATCTGGATGTCGTACTGTGCCAATGGCAGAGGCACGCGCCTGGTGCAATAGCCGTCGATAGCCTCCGATGCGGAAAACACTCGCAAGAGTGGGAGTGGGCAAGTTTCCCAAGGTTTGCTTCCCGAACTGGGATAATACAAAAGGGTAGGGACACCAGCTTCAATGATTCACAAAATTTCCTCCTGCAATTGAAATCTCTTCTCGTCTTCACTCCTGCATTTGGCTCCATTTGACAGCACCACACGCCACGCAATCATGCCGAAAAATATAGTTGTCGTCGGGTGTGTTGCTTTCCAGACCACACAGCATTATGAGCTGATCACTATCCCAGTGCCGGTGTCTCTGGTCTCACCACTGCTCTGCTTCTGAGCAAGAACCCGGAATACAGCGTCACGATAGTTGCGAAGCACATGCCAGGTGATTATGACATCGAATACACCTCACCTTGGGCTGGTGCCAATTATCTCCCGTAAGAATCATATCATGCCCAGCCCAACATCACGTGGGCTGAATGATCTCAATCGCAACACTAACTGACCTCGCCCAGTGTTTCCGACAAGTCCAACAACCGCTGGGAGAAGAACACCTGGAAATATCTCGCTCACTTGGCAGAGTCGGTTCCGGAAGCTGGCATTCATTTCCAAGGTCCATCTCCCACTTCCCACCTTTGTCCATCTCACTTTATTTGTTTTTCCTTTCCGGTCCTCCCGCACTTCCCCGTTTCTGGCTTCCTTGTACACTTCAGTTTTCCGTCTTAGCTCGCCGCTTGTCTAATACACTACCTCACTTTACTTTCACTCCTCTACCCCACTTTGCCACTCCATCTCAGAGCAATTTTCTATAGCCAAATCCAACCCCACAAGACTAACACTCCTCCAGATGCCCTAGTATACACCCGAACCGAAGATGCTAAAAACCCCACCGGACAATGGTTCAACGAACTCCTCTCCCCAACCCCCTGGTTCAAATCCACCGTCCCCAATTTCTCCATCCTCCCCTCCTCCTCCCTCCCCTCCGGAATCGACAGCGGAACAATCTTCAAATCCGTCTGTATAAACACCGCCATCTACCTCCCCTACCTAGTCTCCCAATGTCTCCTCCAAAAATGCACTCTTAAACGCTCTATCCTCACCCACATCTCTGCCGCCTCTTCCCTCCACGCCTCCGGTAAAAAGGCAGATATAATAATAAACTGCACTGGCCTCCTCGCCTCCAAACTCCCCGGTGTAATGGATACTACTGTCCATCCTGCCAGAGGCCAAATCGTAGTAGTCCGTAATGTCCCCAAAGCAATGTATACCGTAAGCGGAACGGACATCCCAGATGAAGTAACATATATAATGTGTCGAGCTGCTGGAGGCGGTACAATATTGGGAGGTACTTATCAAAAAGATAACTGGGAGAGTCAACCGGATCCTAATACTGCATTGAGAATCATGCAGAGAGCGGTGAATATTTGTCCCGAGTTGAGTCCCGATGGGAAGGGTGTGGAGGGTTTGAGTGTTATTAGGCATGGGGTGGGATTGAGACCGGTTAGGGATGGGGGAGTGAGGATTGAGAAGGAGATGATTGGTAGGGATTGGGTGGTGCATAATTATGGGCATGGGGGTTGGGGGTATCAGGGCAGTTATGGGTGTTCGGAGGGGGTGTTGGAGTTAGTTGATGAGATTGTTAAAGGGAAGTCGAAATTGTAGAAAAAAAAAATAGGTGTGTTGTTCGAAAACTATCCTAGACAGCACTGGAATGGTCAGGACGAAGGTTAAATTAAAGAGCAATGTAGCGTGCTTTCTTTTACAATCATTGATACATGATATTCTTTTATCATACATTTTTGATATAGCTGACATAACACACCTATTGTACTTTTCCCAAACCAAATTTCTATCCAGCTTCCTTTTCCTTCGTATATACATAACATCTATACTTGCGAGCTGGCGTAAACCCTACCTGGGTTTGATATCCTCAGCCCAATTCTATATAACAGTAATCGTCAATCGAATAAATAGTATAACCACTTCCAAAAAGCAGTAACACCGTCCTAATACGTATAAAACTAACCCATCAATACTAAAGTAACCGCATGGACCACTTAAGAGAAATTCATCTTCTCCCATCTCATCTATTTACCACCCAATCGTTTCTGACCAGAATTTCCACCATTCCAGAAGTTGATGGTTTGATAAATACTACTTCCCCTACAACGCACACGGATTAAATTACAGATCCTTCTAAAGTACCTGCAATAAGCACTGTGCCTCTCTTAGTTCTTCCCGGGTAGTGATATATCGGGGCCCCCTTCAGGCCAATTGTTTGTTAAAGCCAACTGCGAAAAAATAGCGGATTTCATTCAGCTTGTTATTTGAAGGAGTGTATCGGGTTCTTTTGGATTACCGGAGTTGTCCACATCTGAAGAAAGATTTATTGATCTGTAGCCTACAACAGGTTTTAAACCGTTTGAAAATATTTTTTTAGAGCGCGAGCTAGATCTTCAGAGGGCCTAACTTGAGTATATAAAGATGACGTATTGAATTCTATCGGATCACCAGATTTGTGCTCATCCAAGGGAAAATTTGTTGATCGACCACTACTAATGTTCAGGGAATTTCAGATCGATACTTGGCGCTGGAGACATACAAACAGCTGTTGCATATTGCGTGTCGTGGCTGATGCTAAGCTGAACCTCCTGGCCATCCTCATACTCTCCTGAAGGTGGAAGAACAACTGCCATTGGCGCTTTTAAACCTTCGGAACTGTCTTTGGATCGGACATTCGGAGGATCTAGAATGAGAATGTCATGATAAGTAACCCGACGGTACCTGTAAGCTTTCTGGACTGCTTCTTTTGCCGCGAACCTATGTCAAAATATAGAGCTTAGTAAAGGATAGTCGTGACAGCAAGACCAGCGTCTAGGGTGGTTTTCCAACGTACCGACCAGCTACAAACGTAGCAATATTAAAGAGTCTCTTTTTGGCGACCGTAAAATCGTCCATAACCAGAGGCTCTAGGGCTCCCACCATTTTCGATTCAGCAGTACCTCCGTTGAGTACATTTAAAATAGAATTCCCAGAATCCGAATCAGAGACAGGAGCATGTAAATTGTATTTCGCTAATAATTCTGTGAAACGTCGCTCTTTCTCTATCTCCGTCCATCTACCAAACTCGCTGCTCTTGAATCCCCCTTGTTTCTCCAGCCCCTCCTCCATCAGCCGTTTCGCTGTCGCTACTATCCTTGGTGGCGGAGAATATGTTGAATCGATTAAATTCTTTTGAATTTTCTCAGCCTTCCAATGGACCAAAAGAACATTTAAGCAAGCGGGGTAGTAAAGTGGCAGACCACTCAACCTCTGCGGAAAATCAAGCTGCTCCCGGTGGGTGAGGATATGATTCACGAATTTCGTAGGATTTCGAGCTCGTAGGAGTTTGTAGATCCGGGGGATTGAGCATATATCGTTGCCAATGCTCAATGGGAAGGGGAAGGGATTTGGCATGGCCGACCTGTCCCCGCGCGGGAGGCTGGGGATTGAATGCCTGCGTGCTTGTTTGTGTTAGCTTGCCAATTTGGATTTTATATCAGCCTTACAGTCATGGAAAGACACTTCTCAAAGGGGTAGTGAACCAGATATTGGGCATCGAAAGTTGTAGAGAAGAATACCAAAGATCCATGAAGATATGCCCATCTTGAGCTTTGGAGTGCAGAAGTTGAGATACTTTTTTAGGCAGGGACCTGTCGAGGTCATGGGGGTGGCTGTATCAATTTTTTCAAATCAGGCAAAGTTTAGATATTCACGAGAAGTCAATTGCCAACGTTATGAGGCGAGAAAGTTGCCTGGTAAATACAGGGAACAGCCAGAAAATGAGGGAAGAAGCCGGCTCTAAAATATCCCCCAGTACAATTGTTCATCATTCTCCCAGTCAAATACTCGAATCTAGGCATATCTCAAAACACCTAAGACTACCATTTCCTGTGTCTGCTTGACAGTACCTTCCGACCGACCCAATGGCTTGCCTCGTTCGCAATCAATCTAGAAGAGGAGCTCTCTCCTGATCTGCAGAAACAACAGACTGCTCCCTCCTGAGGCTAATTTCCTTTCCAAATATGCCGGGAATAACAATCAGAAGTGTTCCAAGAAAGAGAACGCCCATGATGACGAAAGCAAAGATCCATTGGAATGCGATAGTCCTCGTAAAGAACTGGCCCACTCCCAGAGACGCCGTCAGTATGCTCAGCGCAAAGCCCATCGTATAGTCCTATTCCCCAAATCAACATTCCCTGTCCCCGGTGTCGATCGGGGGTTTCTTACCTTATATATAATGAGGAAAAACAGTCCATACACCAAGATTCCCCATATTGCAACATTTGCCAGAATTCGAGCTGCCAAGTTATGCCCATGGACCAGAGACGTAGAAGCTATTGCCCCGTTCCAATACAAGGCTACAAAAGTCCACGCCAATGGTCCAGACGCAACTCCGATGTAGATCAGGCGAGGAGCAGTATTATGTCGGAAATACAAGAAGCTCAGGTTGAAGAAGTTGATGATGAGGATAGCCTCAGCCCAGAAGAAGTGTCCACTCACGAAAAGCATAACAAATGCTAATTGGAGAAGATTGTTGAGAATAAAGTGGCTTCCAACACCTACCGCTGCTTGGACATGTTCGCTTCGAACCGAGAAGAGATGCCACATGTATACAATCTGGAAAAGGAATAAGACGAGCCTGAAAAACAATTAGCGGATAGTCCCTGAGTGTTGCAGGTGATGGTGTACCAGTAAAGGGACGTCGAGATGGCATCCAACGTAAATGCTGTTGGGAAGGCCTTATTGCGACCCCAAATACTATTGCGCCATGCCTTCTCGTCGTCGGACGGCATGCCAAATGTATAATAGATGCATACGAGTACATTGAGGAGCCAGGTCACGATAGTTAGGACTATATAGGTCCAGACAGCTATGACATTATGGGACTCACGCCTCGCGAAAGGGTTTGCTGGTTGGTACCATGTCAGTCGAGCTTCAGAGGATGAATTGCACTTTGTAGGCGATACCTTGGGCGAAATCTGGCATGCTGAGTATTCCCGCCGGTCAGTATTTGCGGATGGGTGGTCGAAGTCAGAGTATCAATTGCTTCCTCGAGTTCTATGGTGGGCTGGCGGACTAAGGAGAGGTAAGAAACCGGATGCCGCAAGCAGCGGGGGACTACGTCAATTATAGATTTCCATCCTGGCCATGGGCGGACGGAAGCTTCCCGAACAGAACTGTATGAAACTCGAATTTCAAGGCAGGCGCGGTTTCCTCATTCGATGCTCGGGGACGTACTGTACTGATCCCACCATCTCCCCGCATACGCACGCGTAATCTTCCCCATGCTCCAGAATGAGAACCAGCACCTACATCTTTCTTCACGGCAAGGCCCTCTTTCGAAGCCTATACTTGCATGTTCTAGGCCGTATCATAGTTGATAGGCAACTTCAACTGCGGATCAGTATGGCCTCGGGCGTATACTGTAGATGCGTCCCCACGAAAATGCGGGGGACAATGCTGCTATGTCCTAGGGGCGGTTGACGTGCAGTGCAGATCTCTGCGTCCCTTCGCCTGGGGACTCTCTCAAGTGGGTTCCCCCGATGAACTATATATCCATTCCAAAGCAGTGGAGTTCCATCTGCCCTATCAGAGCCTCAAAGGCTGTTTCTTGTGGATGGTGCTGGTCTGGCAGTATGGCTGGTCCTAATAGAAGCTTGGAAGGTGGCACCGTCTTAGCCCTGCGCACCCGACTCGAGTATTGAATGACCCTTTTCGAGATATCCAAAGGATAAAATTGGCTTCCCAAACTCCATTGGGAAGGAGTAGGGCCTGTTCCCTTGAAAGGAGGCCATGGCCATCCGCAATACCTTCGCGTCCGTTTCGAGAAACAAGGATCCGACCGCCACCAGCCACCAGCCACCAGCCATCAGCCACCTCACGATTGCTGACTGACCTGCTTATCGCATCAACACCGCTACAAGCACCAACAACAAACCATCACCTCCCATTGCTCCAGCATCTCATCATGAAGCTCACTACTTTATCAACACTTGCTCTATCAGCAGCTATTGTCAATGCCCGTTTCGTTGAAAAACACGAGACAGATCAAGTCGTCCTCAATGGCATCGATGTCGCGGAGCCCGAGCAGTACTTAATCGAGCTTGCTCCAGGCAAGACACAATGGGTGACGGAAGAAGAAAAATGGGAGCTTCGCCGAGTGAGCTTTGAGCCATCTCTGTTCTTTCCACACTAACAGAATGCTGTAGAACGGTCAAAATTTCATGGACATTACCGAAACACAGGACCTCGGTGCATTGAACGTCGCTTCGAAGAAGGATCCCAAATTTCCAGCAAAGCCGGCATTGCAAAAGGAGCTGAAGCCACTGCTCGAAGAGTTGACGAAGTCGAACATGCAAGAGAACCTGGAGAAGTTTACCTCCTTCCACACCCGATACTATAAGTCAAACTATGGGAAGCAGTCATCAGAGTGGTTATTGAACAAGGTCCAATCGATCATAAAAGACTCCGGGGCAGATAAATTCGGGGCTTCTGCTAAGCACTTTGAGCACCCATGGGGCCAGAACAGTATCATTGCGACGATTCCCGGGGAAAATAATTCTACAGTGGTTGTTGGAGCACACCAAGACAGCATCAACCTCTTCCTTCCATCCATCTTCTCTGCACCGGGTGCGGACGATGATGGAAGCGGAACCGTCACAATCCTAGAAGCATTCCGGGTCCTTCTCACATCGAAGGATATCAAGAAGGGTAGAGCCCATAATACCGTCGAGTTCCATTGGTACTCTGCAGAGGAAGGAGGACTTCTTGGAAGTCAGGCAATTTTCTCTGAATATGAGAAGACCGGGAGAGATATTAAGGCTATGCTGCAGCAAGATATGACTGGGTATGTCCAGGGGACCTTGGATGCTGGCAAGGTAGAGAGCGTGGGAGTCATCACCGACTTCGTAGATCCTGCTCTAACCACATTCATTAAGGAGATTGTCACTGAGGTATTTTTCACATCCAATTATTCATGTCAGATACTTACATGCTGTGTAGTACTGTGATATTCCATATACCCTTACCAAGTGCGGCTATGGTATGATTCCTCAAAAGAAGTTTTGTTTTGCATTGTCATTAGCTAACAGTTTGCAGCATGCTCTGACCACGCATCAGCTTCCAAGGCTGGATACCCCTCAGCATTTGTCATTGAATCAGACTTTGACGATAGTGACAAAAAGATTCATACGAGTTCTGATACTATTGAGTATTTGAGCTTTGACCATATGCTTCAGCACGCCAAGTTGACATTGGGTCTCGCATACGAATTGGCATTTGCTAAACTATGAGTTAGAGATAGGTAGGATGACCGGGACCAGCAGCTTTGATAGCTGAGAGGAAACTTTTCCCACTTTAATGTATGGATAACGACTTTTGTTGATAAGGAGTCTAGACTGCTCAGCAATTTCTGTAAATGGGAATCAATGGAATTTTTTTTTGATAGCGGTTTCTATTCTACTCGAGTTCTCAAATTTTATTAAACTCTGAGAGATTGTTTCCAATACTTATCTCTAGTATACTTGACTCTAATAGAATATAATTGGATTCTTCATCCAGAGGTTAAAACACGGCAAATTTTTTACCCTGCTGTGCCCTGCGATCTAGCGTTTCTGACTTGAAGAGGAGGGTGATTAAGTATTAGCTTTAGATAAACCTACTATTGTTAACTAAACACTATTTCTTGGATGCCTCTCTCTGTTATGTAGGTGTCTAGAACGAATGGTTGGAGATATTAATAGGTAAGTTGCCCTAGATATATTATAGCAGATAAGTTGATGTTGGAATGAGTGGAAGTCTGTCTAGAACGAAATAGGTGGTATTTGGATATTGATGGGAGTTTAGGGGAATGGAATCTAAGTTTTAACTCATAACTTCTCTTTAGTTATTAGAATCGTGAGTTTAGCACACTCGGATGGATCTTTGAACCATGGTTGAGACTTATGGCTGCTCAGATATTTTGGGATACGTTAAGTAAGTTGATCGAGCTCCTGTGATTTAGGTTGCGGGATAAGTCCTCTCCTTTGCCCACTACTCCTCCACGGCTGGTTAACTCTAGGAATGCTCAAGGTAAATTTTAAAATGTTGTGATACAGGAGAAATAGAATCTAAAAACATATATCTTCACCGTCTCTTGAGTTAAGATTTAACTTATTTGTCCACCAAGCCAAAGACGACGACGTTAGGATGCTCGACTTAACACCTGTATGTAGTATATCCTACGAACCTTTAGTAGTATTTTAATATAAATCGCCTTTTTATAATAATTTTTAGAAAAAAAATCATCTTTTTTAACTTTTTATTTCTTTCCTTAAAAATAGCCTTCTTACTTCTACGACTTATACCTACCTTCTTTCGGTTTCTACGCCTTCTCATTAGACGTAATTACCTTGGGTATACTTATACAAGCTTTGACCGGCGACGACTTTAAAGAAAACAATAAAGCGAAATCTAAAAAGGGAATAGTAAGGTCATAAGGTTAGAGTAGTAAGTAAAAGAAAGGATAATAAAGAGAGGTCATGCCTAGTTAAGAAGAATGAAAGGCGATAAGAGAAGGGGAAAGAAGCGAAAAAGAAGGGGTTTTTAAAAGAGGGAGGGATAAGGAGGATATACTACGATATTAGTTTGGTTTTCTTCCCTCGGTTCGACCTAAAATATCTATTAGAATATAAGGGGAAGAGAGAGACGGTATGCTAAAGCTACTAGTTTTTTAATATTAGCTAGTAAGTCCTTTAAGGGTACCTAGCACCCCTACCTTATCTCTCTTCCTCTAGACTATACACCATAGATAATACCTTTAGCATTGCTAGGGCTTGCTAATACTAGCCGTCCTACAATAGTCATAGACTTATAAAGGACGTAAAAAGGAGTAAATAAAATAAAGACGACGACGACGACTCCACGACCCTGGCTTCCGCGAGCCGATTGGTTGATGAGATTGACCTTATCGCGAATGATGGTCTCCGGAATCAACCCCAAGCTCCCCCATCTCCCCAACTCCTTTAATACTCCTTCGCTCCCTCCGCTCCATCTCTTTTGACAAGAAATTCCTCTCAGTCTCAGATCTCTCAAATACTACAATTCTTTCCCTAGAATCCTTCCTCCAATATCCGTTCCGGATTATCCAGTCGCGCAAAAATGGCCATCTACTCAGCTGTCCCCCCACCCGAGCAGCAAGCTCAACCTAACGCCATTCAACAAGCAACTTCATCATCTGATATAGAAGCTTGGACTACCTCGGCTCTCCAATCCCTCGCGATATCTCCTTCTGCTCAAGGAACAGGAGTTTCACTTTCAATTCCGCTCGATATTCCAACCGAGGCAGCAAGCCCCTCCAAAACTGCCTATAAGGCACGTAAAGAACCTCTCAGACGCGACAGTCAGAAGCGCAGAGAGGCACTCTTGAAGGGGAAGGAAGGAAGCCGTCGGCGGCAAAGATGGGAGAATGGTAGGCTCCAATACTGTCCATAAAGGGCATTCCTCCTGGAGGCAAGATTAGTCATTTACGCGATACTCGCTGTGGCGAATGCGGTTACAATCTGCTTTTGCTAATTTATATCCTTAGATCGATTGCTTCATGTGCCAAACGTTCAGCCCCCTCTTCCAAGCGACTGGGAAGTTCATCCTACCTACCCAGTCCATTCTGTTCCATACTACCTCGCTCCTCTATGGGATGCCGGAGTTCGTCGCCGCGCCGAGAAAATAGCTGCCCAGAAGTCTACTGAAAAGGCCAAGCGCGCTGGAATGGAGGAGCAGAAGGGACGCGTTCCACACGACCTTCGTGAGAAATTGAAGAAAAGAAAGGGCGCCAAGACACTGTTGCAAGACCTTGAAGAGGAGATTCGCAAGTTTGTCCAGGACTTTGAGAACGAGGAGCGAGCGCGAGACAACAAGGATCCAGAATCCGAGCTTGATAGTGAGGATGAGGAGATTGTGTTTATCGGTCGAGACAAGAATGGATATGGGATCACCATGAGCGATGACCAGAAAAATATCGTTGAAGAGGAACTAGAGAGGGAGAAGAAGGTTTATGAGGCTTTAGTCTCCAGCCCCCAAGCACCTTTTGCTCGTTGGTTGGTCCATAATATTGCAACATACTATGGTTTGACTAGCAGAAGTGTTACCGTGGGTACGAAAAGGGAGGCATATGTGGGCATCAAGGATTTGAAGGCTGGACGCCGTCTTTCGGAGACTGTAGAAGCACTTCCTCGACCTCTCTGGGGGTTGATTTGATGAGTTCCTTCCCTGTGAAGGGAATTCCTTGGCCCGTTTATCCGTTCTTGATGTACTTCTTTGATACAGTTATTTTGAACTTTTCGCTGTGGGACTTTGGTCGGTTATCAGTGCCGACCAAGTTCCTAGCTTTTACCTTCTCACATTTACTTTAGTACCACATCGTTGCATTCTGATTCTAGTAGATTTTTTAGAATTTGTGCCATCTGCGGAGAGGGAATGCCATATATACGGATGGGTTATCTAGAATAATTTTATTAGCAGACCAATATACATGCATTTGCGCCAGATTTGAGTTTTTGATCGAACTTCTTTCCGTATTTGATTAGAATTTCCCTTTGATTCCTGAAACGCCGTTTAAATTTGGGGTTAGACTTTCATATTTAGGTCTTGGAATATGAAGTAGGCAACTAGTGTAAATGTGTCGAAACTAGAACTATTTGGACAGGGAGAACTAAAAAGCTAGTGGTTCCACAAAACTCTCTGCCTCCCTACGGAGTAAACTCCGCCAGTGAAGAAACTATCTAGCGGTATGTTAAAGCCTCTCCAATCACAAGGAGCCACGGTCATACTTTGATAAAGAGAACATCGCTAAATGCTATGGCCCCTGTTCGGATCTAATCTATAGCTATAGGTATTATAGATTAGATCCGAACAGGGGCTATAGCATTTTTTTAGGAGGAATCCTAGCCTGCGCAACGGGATAGGAGTACGCAACTATTATAGCTAACCCTAGTAACAGCTTAATCACTGGAAGTGCCTCCTAATCAATAGCTAGAAATTAAGTATAAAGAGTCTGTCGGTTGACTAGGCCGAGGGGTACATGTTTTACTACGGGGCATAATACTTAGATTCTCTATATACTAAATATATGCTCGTTGTAGGTGGTGATATGCTCGTCTTCTCTATCTACATAGGTCTAAGTACGATTAGCCCAAAGTGCTAATTACAGCCCAAAGGAATACTAGTTATAAATACATTCCGACAGAGTCTATTAAGTCTATAAACTAGGCTGCGCGATAGGATCCTATAGGATAGGACTTAGGGATAGGACTAGAATAGTAACTTTAGGGTTAGGCATAGGAAATAATTAGTCGTAGCTAGGATAATATTACGACTCACGCGATTAGATGGCCTTAGGCTTAGCTAATAAGTAGTTATTAGAAGTAGAACCGAGATTATATAACTAGTATACTAACTATAAAGGAGTCTAATATAACCTTAGAACGATTATTTCTAGGGTTGTTGCTATCGGAGAGCAGAGGCATACTATCGAAGGCCGTCTTAACTAATAGGAGAATTATAGACGTAATATTATATTAATATCGTACGTACGTATATAAAGCTATTAAGATAAAAGTAAACAAGGAATTAAAGAGCAAAAATGTATATTATAGTTAGTTAATAGCGAGTTAAGATATTTAAGAGTTAGTAGAAATAGTATAAGGAGAATAGATTAGACTTTAAGCACTTGCCAAGACATAAAATATAGGCACAACGATAGCGAGCACAATAGCGAATTAAGGTACAACTAACCGTACTATATGAAAAACCAATAAAGATTAACATTAACTCTACTCTATAGCAACAAGTCTCGAAGCCAGCCGAGCTTGCCTCAACCAAGGATTAGTCTATTAACTCTATTAAAATATCGTGCGGCAGTCTCCTTATCCGCTAATACATCTGCGCCACTGGAGCTCTCCATGGTTCTAGCACAATCTTATCTTCCGCAATCTGTGTTCTGCTAGCCTGCATCACTAAGGCACTCGCTGGCTTAGGGGCATTGCTTACCCGCGCCATCGTGTTAGTTGGCTCTGGCGCCTCAAGTTCTGCACTCTTGCGCTTTCGCCCACGTCTCGCCGTCTCTGCTGTCTCTGCCGTCTCTTCCTCTGGTTCGGGCGGACTTTTCTTACTCTTCCGACCGCGTTTTCCCTTGCCTTTGGCTGCTTAGGTAAACTCTTTAAACTAGTATATTATCTTCTTATATATATTTTTCTTATAACGATTTTAGTCTAACGCCTTAACTCTCTGTGCTAGTAGTATTAGATGGCGTTTCTCTAGAGCCTTTGCCTAGTTATAACTAGGAGCTTTAAGAGGCCTTTTAGTAGTAGGTTAATGGCGGGTAATACTATAGGCTAATAAAGGGATAAACTTCATTCGGATCAGATATCTAAGGTCGGACATTTTAAGAAGATACTTAACGATAACCTCTTCTTTATACGGTTTAAAGTACTGTTGGCCTTGGGCCTTCTCTTCCCTCGAGGGTCGTCCGCGAGCACGATGATGGAGTGTAGAGCGGGAGACATTGCCATGATGATCTACAAGAGCACGGTATGATTTAGGCACGCCAGGCGGCACGCCTTGCGCCAATACCTGACTGGCTCTGTCCATACTACCGTGGTAATGGTGTCGTGAACGAGGCGACTGACTGGCAGCGGTTTGGCAACGGCGCACCAGAGGGCACGTGTCTATGGAAGTTTTGAGAAACATGCTATTTATAGCCGATATCCCATACGTCACCTTTCAAATCGCGTTTCGAGGGATGGCCGCCTCAGTTTCACATCGACAGAATATTGAAATAAGCGATCCTATACTAACAGGCGATTGGGAGTTGCACGTCGTGCTAGTATGTTTGACCTGCGAAACAGTCATTCTGCTCTCAAGGACAGAAAAAGATCAGACAGCAGTCCGAACACCATTGCACAGTTCATTACAAGTCCGCACATCTTCAGAAGACACTAACAGGAGAGGCTTGTTGCTTAATTCTTCTGCCTGAACAACCACTTGTCAAACTCTACCGTATCCAGACCCTTCGGTACCAAATCCCTCGTCCTTTTCCACTTCCGAGAATATGCTTCAAAGCTACTATGAACGGCTGGTTTCAACGCAAGAGACTTCACTCTCAGCGTCTCGGGGCTATCCTCACCTTCACAGATCACCCTAGCTTTATAGGCTCTCTCCGCAAATATACTCGCCCGTGCCTGATCCCCATGCGCGATGCTGATCTGGAAGGCGTCGTAGTAGAGCCTAGCAATTAATGCGCCAGCACACCCATCGAACTCTTGGTCGAGGACTTGAATCAGCGAGTAGCAGTCCCTCAAGCTCTCTTGTGGGTTACTCATCATGCGAAACGGATCCCCAATAGCTTTATCAAGATTCTGGATCTGTATGCGCCGATTGTCGCTAGCTTGGAGTGAGGAAGGGGGGAGGGTGCAACGGCAACAGGTACAGGAGAAACCAAAGCTTTCTTTAAGGAATGCCTGCCGTTCGCTTGACGTCCTGCTATAGTCGTACGATATTGTGATCTCAGCTCCTTTTTTAATCGATCGGATCGCGTAGACAGTTTCGTGCTCCTTGGCGCTGTTCCAGTTACTGTGGGCATTTGGCATGCAGCTGTGGTTAATTAAGCACACTGTTGGGTAGACGCCGCCGACAGGCGACCCAGATCCGCATGGCAGAGCATTCGTCTTGAAGGTGCCGCTGAATGGGTTCTTCGCTGGGAAGTTGTTATGAAGAGACAGGAACTGCCGCTGCGCCTCTCTGGACATGGCCTTCAACTTTGTCGCGAGAAACCGCTCTATTTCACCAGGGGGCATAGGTCCAACTATGAGAAGCGGCTTCTCACAAACGATTCGAGTGCCTTTAGATATGTTGAAACGAGCAACGAGACCTTTACCTTTTCCAAGTATGTACTTGATCTCGAAAGGCGCAATGCCCAGCTCTTCGATAGGATCGGTGCCACTAAGGAGCTGGGCGATGCTGGACGGAGTCTCAAGTTCATCTGGCTGCAACTGAAATGTCAAAGATTGTTTATCGAGCAAAGATACGAGATCGGGGAGGCACCACCGACCTGCTCATATGACCTGAGTGATTCATTGACTTCATTCCAGTCGTTGGTACCAAACTCATCGGCACCCTCGTGCCAACACCGGATACGAGAGCCGAAGCGTGTCTGTGCAATACGTGCCACAGTGTCGATATAGCTGCCTACCTTCGTGTCTGCTGCGGTAGACCCCGATACCTTCGAGCTAAAACGCAGAAATTTGTGGCCCTCAAAGGGAAGCTTGGGATGTTCCCCTGCTTTGAAGTTGATGTAATTTGGCTTTATCTCGACCTGGGTGTCATCTTTGTAATGCTCTTTGATGAAGTCGATAAATCGTCCCCAATTTTGTCTGTCTACGATTCCTTTAGACAGACGAGGATACATATCGAAACCAGCGTCGACTCCCATGGCGACACTTTGCAACTGAAATCAGGCAAACGAAAAGTAGCAGGTGATGAAATTTGATAGGAATGAGTTCGCCGATGCCATACTTAACCCAGGAGAAAAAGATGCAAAAGGCGGTGAATTGATAATTCAATGCCCTATGTTGTGTAACTGTAATACTACCAATAAGCAGATGACACATAGCCAGTGGTTGAAGCACATCGCGATGTTTGTGTCTAAGATGTTAATAATGTAATTTTCACTATTCAACTTGACTGAAATCTTGGATCTAATCGCTATGCCTGCCGGCCCAGGCACTAGCAGAATGTTAGAAGCGGCGATCGGTGGCGTAAATAAAACCATCGATAATATAATTGTTGGTACGGTTGGGAATCGCTATGGGAATCGATATGCGATCAGTAGCGACCCAACTCAATTAAGACTAGCCTAGTAGATCACATAACCATGGATTGCTGCATGGCATACTTAAGCATCAACACCATGGCATGAACTAGTATATCAACTACGAATCAAGAACACAACAATCAGGCTGCGTCCTACATGAGCGCAGAGTGATTCGTGACCTTGGTTCCCCCGCTATAGCATACCGACAATAATTAACCGCACTCTTTTTTTTATTGCTAAGTGGTCTCCTTAGGGGCAAATAGTTAAAGAAAGTAACATATGAATAACAACTTCATAGACTTGCTAGGAAAAACTTTCTGGTTCTAAAACTATATGTTCGTCTCGTTACAGGGGGCGTCTCGAGACGCAGGGAGAGACGTTAGAGTAGTGAAATTTTGAATACTTAATTCTTGACCTTATTTTCTCTTAAAATCTATATTTAAAACGTATTTATAAAAATATAATTTTAAACCTACACTTTTCAAAGATTGGCTCTATATTAATATTCTGACTTTAACTACCTTAAATATTAGAATCGAATAGCCTGTGATTATGTTTTAAGTTTTTTTGTTTGAATAGCTAAAATTATAATGAAATTAGTTTTAAGGACTTCTAGGTAGATCAAGCAAACGGTTAGCTTCGATAAAAAGCCCAAGTCAGAGAGGACTCAATTTCTCGTGGATATTTCTTTCTTGTCTAAGGTTTCACCTCTATTAAAACAAGTACCAAAGACTTCCAGTTGTTACATTAGAATCCCAGTTCGAGAAACCCAATCATTCCTCTTATTAAATCAGTACTCACAGTAAATAAATTATCTCTTCTCTCCATTCTTTTCTCATCCTATCAAAACAGAACTACATTTTTCAAAGCCCTAAAACCATCAAACTTTCATCAAATCCCAACCCCATAAATATCTAGCTATCTCACCCAAAACCATCCAAACGGTAGAAATCTCTAAAAAAAATCATCAAATTAACTCATCAGAAAATTCTTCATATTGTAACTTTATTTTTTCTTATCTACCCCCCCCTACCCCCTTAATATCAAGCTCGAATACAGTAAAAACCATATCTTATCTTTCAAAAAACGTTTATACAGAATAACGAAAAATAAAGGTGGGGGTATCCAACCAGTAAATACCAATCGTACCATACCATACCATACACAACCATGATACCCAAAAAACCATGCCAAAAAAAAAAAAAAAAAAGATGACCCATCAATCATATACATACACTCACTCTCCAAATAACTCCTTTCAAAAAAAAAGCAATCCCCTCCTACTTAGCCATGCATTGAAATAAAAAAATACCGAATTCATCCCGAACCATCCCATATTAATCACCCCCCCCTTTCCATAAAGTTAATACTCTCGGAGAGATAATGCGAATAACTCAACAAATTAAACAGATAGAGAGAGAGTCGTTGTTTTACTGACTCCTCTTAGCTCTCTGTCCCCTCAACTGTCCAGGACTATGTAAAATCGGCACATGATCCCCAACAACCTCGTCAACCAATTGATATCTCGGCCTATCATCCCTTTCCCTCTCCGCTCTCCCCATCACGCCCGCCGCCGCCGCCGCCAAATTCGCCATAATATTCTCTCTTAAGGGACTTCCCGTTCCCAGTCCAATTCCCGGTAATTGTTGTATCATCGGTGGTGTAGCCTGAGTAACCTGTGTAGCTTGGGAGGATTCAACTAATTCATCTTCGTATTCCGGACTGGATCTTCCTCCGTGCTGACTTATGTCGTCGTCTTCTTCTCGCCAGTCTTCTATCCGCGAGAATTCATGGTCTTGGTGGTGGCTGTTGGTTGAGCCTTGAACGGAACGGAAGGGTTCGGATATTTGAGAGATGTCTTGAGTTCGTGCGTTTTCTGCTGCGAGGGAAAGACCACGGATGGGCGCTCCGATTGGGATTATCCCGTGCGTGTCGGATGGCAGATCTCCATCGTGAATATGTGTGTCACGAGTTAGATCGTGGGTTTCTACGATTGAAGCATTTTGGTAACTACGAGACATATCATCGCTTGCTGTGGAAACAAGGGGAGTACTTTCGTTGCCCTGATGGGAGAATGGTGGGATAATTGGGGGAGTCGGAGCGTAAGGGTGGTCAGGTTGAGCGGCTCCAGCATATTCGTATCTTTGAGGGAATGCGTTGGCAAGTGTCGTTTGAGGAATACTTACGTTATCTCTGGAGCTGTAGTGATCGTCGGGGGCGTTTGAATTTACTGCATGGAAAGGAGTTGTTGAAGTGACGCTGCCTCGTACCTTGTCCTCACTGAAAGCTTGTTAGTCGTGATCTGAGACATCAAGTATGTAGACTTACCGATACATGGCATGTTTCTTATTTCTTCTTCCACGACAACATAGGAAGAATATTACGGCACCGATAAGCGCGAGTCCTGCGACTCCTCCGCCAATTCCTCCTGCTAGGGCTCCAACGTTCGTTTTCTTCTCCTCGGCAGCAGGACTTGCACTTGGTGTTGAAGTTCCCGAAGTCGAAGTTACTATATTCGTCACACCGGCTCCAACAGGGGTACCAGTACTGATTGTTGTTGTCGCTGCTGATGTCGAGGTTGACGAGCTGCTACTTGATGTCGAGGTGCTTGGCTTGGCTGACATCGGGCTGAAAGTCACGGCTGTATAGACGAGCTGGAGCAATAAATCCGTTGCTTGTCCGGAAAATGTTGTCGCAACCTGTCCAGCCCAATTTGAAGAGCCACATCCGTATTGAAAATATCCTCCTGGGTAGGTATTCCGATAGCAAACCGAAGTTCCTGAGCTAAAATCGAGAATTAGGCTAGAATCGCCAGAATGATTAACTACCGACTTACCATGTGTATATTCCGTTATTCACAATGCCAGGACTTGCTGTCCAGTCGGGACTATTCTTGTCCAGGCAGGTGGTGTAGACTCCCTCCGTACATGGGCCCGAGGTGGTACAGCAGCCAATATATCCATGGGCATAGTCGTGAATACATGACGAACCGGTCGAACACACTGCCGCGTTTGAAGATACTCCCGAAATCCATCCGCAAATATTCACGCTCACTGACTTTCTCTTGAACAATTTCGAGGGATCCGAAGGAGCTTCTGTTGGTCTTGGGGTCCAATTGTCGCCTTCGTATAGGTCGGTCGCCCTGGGGCCATTCCACGGCATAGCGCTTCCTACTCCAAAAGCGACGGACAACAAGAGGACGAGCGACGGCGAAGGCATGGCGAAGATACTGAAACCCATCACTGGATGCTGAAGAAACGGCGATCAAGAACGAAAGTGATACATGCGCAGGCACACCGGGGGATATATGGGAGGGTTGGGGAACAGCAGATGAGGTGGGGTGGCAGTGGGTGGTAAGAGATATTACAGTGCATTACGGCTCCCTAAAGGTCGATCCAGCCGCGCTGCAGGGTAGGACAGCCAGCGGAGAGCGAGTTGGAAGCATGAAGCCCCGTCGGTTGGGGTGGGTGAGGACTGGGCCTGGAGAGAGTAGCCATGCCCCTGGCGCGACTATTGGGCCTGCACTGCAAAATTAACACTGACCGGCGGGCGGGCCAATGAGCATGGCGGACGGGAATACATCTGGGCTGAATAACCCACAGGCTGACTATGGGCCGGGCTGTGGGCAGCGTCCTGCCGCGATGGTGGGCTGCTGAGCCACGCTCTTACAGGCGCCGGCCAGGGCAGTTCCAGGGCATTTGCAGTTGCGCCTGCCCGCCGGTGGCTGCGCTGCCTCGCGGTTGACGGAGGATACGCCGAGGATCGCATCAGATCTCCGTTGGGCCTGCGAAGCCAGTGACTTCGGCGCGCGGCGATGTGGGAAGAAAGGCTCACCAACCTGCGAGGCGCCGCGGTGGTGGTGATGTCGTCGCGTCGTCTGTCCGGCACTTCACCATCAGCGCTCGCGATGCCTGTGACTTCCCCATGTGTTGATGTGATTGAGCGGACCGGTGTCTCTAAATTGCGTGGGGCGAGGAAGCTCAGGGCACTGTGAGAGCAGCTTCTTAGTACACCCGCAGCCCGCGCACGCTATTTATGGAACCCGCGTGGAGCCACAACTCCAGAGAGGCAGTTTCTGAAAGTCGCCCAGACGTGCCCGACAAACATGGCGAATAAAGCCTGGATTTGAGGGATCAAGCAGAAAACCATGGGAGATCGCTCAGATTTCCAGCGGTGCGGGCCCTGGCCTTAATTTCCCTGGGTCTGCAGGCCCCTGCGCGAAGTTGTTGGAATTAACCCAGATGTTGCAACCATCACGCTACCAGTAGCATGCGGGTACTCAAAGAGTACTTTCTATATAGTTGCGAATAAGAGCACAGGGGCGGTGTTTGGTCTGACTGGCTGTTTTCATGTGTTTATGTAATTGTTGGTTTTTCTCCTCTGTCCAGCGGCAGCCTCCCAAGTCGCTTCACCTGCTGCACGGTAGACGCTGGATGGCTTTCTCGCCAAGTCCGCCCATTGGGATGCAAGACTCCTGGTCCTTTGGCCAAAAATTTCTGATCACATTCCCGGACCCCATGGGTTTCCCTTAGACATGTGCTCCATCCAAAGCCAACTGCTCGTATTGCCGGCCAAGCGGGGCCATGGCTAGATGCTGACGCTGGGGAGGTTGGGAACTAACGCCAATGCCACTCGTATCAAATCCTAAGCCTGGCTCAAGAAGTTGGGATACAGTAGCGGCCTTACTTCTGGAATTGGCCCGTAACACAGATCTTTTCGAATTTCCAGGTGGCAATCGATGGCCCGCATCGAAATCGCGATTACTAGGCGCAGCCGCGTAACCCACCAATGCCCCGATCGTAGCGCAGAACGGTGCTATCGTTCACCCCACCACCGCCCTCTTCCATGCCCCATTTGTGCCCAGCGTCCGAACGTCCAGTTCCTGGCAGCGGCCCGTTCCAGGGTACACCAATGCCAACGGTTTACCCATTTTCCCCAGGACCTTCCCTACATCTGCATCTGCACTTCATCGTTCCTTACGGCGGGAGTTCCGTAAGCCAGGTCAGCAAATATCCAGCTTCTCACCCACATTCGGCGGACGCGGCCTGCGGAGACCCTCCCTCAATAATGCAGGTCTGGTTTTTGGGGTCCGGAGGAGGAAGTCGGAATACAATATGCTCTCGACAGAATGCCCGGATGCCCGTGCCGGCCAAACCTTCCCGGCCCCTCTTCTGACGTGATTAGCTATCTTGACAGCTAGCTTCATACTAGGCCGGTTTATCTAGGACTGTGAGCTCGGTATAGGGTATGAAACTACCTGTGATTTATTTACTCTTAGTCTTTCAACCTAATGAGAATTTGGATATTCGCATCCTAGTTATGACCAGAAGGTATCCAAGTTATCTACACAGGACAAATTACTCAAGACAATACTGATGAGAAAATGTTCGGGGTCCAAGAGAAAGAAGGCCACGCAGTGGCACCAAAAAGGCAGATAGCCCCCAGCTCCCGTCCCGCTGCGCAGATGTTCTTCCTCCAACACACCCACTACTTCTACCATCCACCAGATCAACACAATCCCCTCCACCCACCCATCAATGAAAATTCCCATCCCCCCAAATCCCCTAAGCACAAACAATCACCAAACCAAACCCCTCATTCATCCACCACACACCCCCAACCCCTCTAGACCGCCACTAAAAACCCAGTCTTGCACCAAAACAAAACAGATTTTCCCCTAAAGTCCTCAACCCCAAACCCCCCCAAAGGCGCCAGACCCAAAAACAGAAAAGCGACACTAACTAGTACACCATGTCCACACCACCACACTCCCCCAAGATACGAAACCCTACAAGTACAATCAACTAGCTCCGCACTAAAAATTGCGTCTTGCAACAAAAAAAAAACAAGATCCCTCACAATCCCCCTCTCAAGTAAAGCAAGCTCGAGGCTAGGCTAGTCAACACCCCCTAAATCTGTACCGAAGAACTATGCTATGCTTCGCCTCCACAATCGTATTAAATCAAACAAAAATTTCTAGACGTGCAGCTAATGAGGGAGAGGCCGGGTAAATATCTCTCTGTATGCGCATGCAGTTATTGAAATGGATTGTTTTGGGGGGGGGGGGAGGAGGGTTTTTGAATCCCCCGACTTGTTGGCATGAAAGGTACCCGCATCGCATCGCATTGAAATAAATGATGGAGTGGGGAAGATGAGGGATGGATAGGTGGGTGAGTAGGTATGTATGTATGTATTTTTCATCAAGATGGAAATATATCCACAATACTATCATCCTTAATATCGACAAAACTAAATAATCGCACGCCTCCTCCAATGCACTGATTCCCAAGGTATCGAATTCGAACATCAAAATTGCCATATACTCCTAAACAACCAATTCGGGCAACCAACCGCCCTTTTGTCTTTCGCCCAATGCATATATCCAATGCGGGCACCGCTTCCCGCCCGATGGGCCTGTTGGATGTTTCCAATAACCCTCTACTAATGTTCTTTTGATGCCCCCAATGCGGGTCCCAAGACAATCCCCACCACCAAAGGGAAATTTACATACTATCCTCCAGCCTTCGGCTCCTCACCCTCTGCCAACTATCCTTCTCCTTCTTTCCACCATCCTTCTCCAATCCCATTCCCCTCTCAACCCATTCTCGACTTCCCATCTCTGCCAGTCGAGACAAAGCTCTCGCAAATGCAAATCGTTCTTCATCCCCGCTAAAAATACTACTATTCTTCAAAGCATCCATGTTCATTCCCAAATCATCCATTAGACTTCGCATTGTGTCGTCAATTTCGTGTTCTCCGCTCGGGGTCGGTAGTGAGCCTTTTTTCTCGACTTTATCCTTCCGTACGCTCTCTTTCTGTTCTTCTTTCGAAAGGAATAGTTGAGTTAGCGGCACGGCGGTTGTAAGGACGAGTTTTGCTCGAGATTCGTAGACGGCGTCTATGAATGTGATGAAACGGCGAGCAAGATCTCTTTCTCGATATGTCATTCCCGGAACACCGGTAACCACAAAAGCATCATAACTTCTGGTCAACTCAATATAATCTGCTGGTCCCATAGCTTTCCCAATCAATTCATCGAAAGTAAACATGGCCGCTTTTCCAGACACCTTGGGAACATGGATGTCTCGTCCCCAGACTCTTTGGATTTCCGGCCTTGGACGATCTTGGTGAGGATCACCTAAAAATTTAAACCACTTCTCGGCGTGCGAAGGAGCATGTTTATCGAGAGGTGCGTGGTAGACTCCTGATGGAGGACGGGGAATTTTCCGATAGTCGGTCGGAGAGTCGAGATTTATTGTGTGAAGACGGCTTTTGAGGAGATTGATGCAGGGAATGAAGGATTCGCGTTGAATACCATTTTTATATAGGTCATCCGGTTGTCGGTTTGAGGTTGTAACAAGGACTACACTATGGGACATGAGAGCCTCAAGGAGCCTATCGTTATTACTTGGCATTAGCCTATTTGTTGTTTCGTATATTTGATTTGAGCAGAGCTTAAAGAGTGAGTGTTAGAAAATATGGGTAAAATAATACTTGCCTCCTCAAGATCATAGCATCCGCTACATCTGTACATTGGAACTCGTCAAAACACAACACATTCCCTTGCTCTGCTATATCAGCTGCAACGAACGGCACCCCGTCAATTCCATTTCCATGTTTCAATTTAATTTTATGTAACCTTTTGTGTACATCTTGCATGAAGTTGTGGAAATGAATTCTGGTTTTCGAGGTTACGCTGCTGGGAAGAGTTTCGTAGAACAAATCCATGAGCATGGTCTTTCCAGAGCCGACATCGCCATAAAGATATAAACCACGCGGCAGATTCTCTGGGATATCCTTCAACTTCGTTTCTTTTTGTCCATTGCCAAATATTCGTCCAAACATAGAGGCAGATTTTGGTTGAAGAGAGTCGAGGGTAGGGTGGATGATTGGGGGGGAATGGTAGGCTCGGAGCTCGTCGTGGAGATGTTGCAGACTTTCTATGATTCCTATAACGCTTTTAGTAATTGAAGCTAAGGTTTTATGAGTCTACCGAACCTCTTTGGTGCTCGTCATCCCTTAGCCGGCCTATAGCTACTCGGTCATTGTACTCGTCGAGAGGTCCATGGTTGTCTGGATTTACTGGTTCTTTTGTGAGGAGGGACCTTTAACCATTGTATGATGTGTAGCATACCATTATGAACTGTTGCCAAGGACCTCCTCTGTCCTGCGACAAATTGCGCTGGTATGATGTGGAAAGATGCTACCCCACTGCTGGATATAGATTTCCCCGCTGTAGAAACAAACTGCACTCTCCTCACCCCTTTTCTCCCAATCTGCTGTTGACATTGCAGGCAAAGATGTCTCCTCGAGCAATCTTTCTCCAACGCAGCATTCCTAAGCAACCGTTGCAAGCAGCGCAACTGTCCAATCCTCGTTTCCATGTTGGCACTTCCAAAACTCGCAATCCCAAGACAGTCTGTTTGTGCTACCTGTTCATAGCGTCGGCGACCAATTTCCCCCCAATTCGCAATGTAGCAATTAAAGATATTCGGGCACAAAGGGATAAGCGTATAGCCTCGTAGGGAACGAATGTGTAGCGATAGTGAGGGGAGTATAGGGAATGGGAATAATGCGGGTTTGGCTCGGGAATATTACCGAGGATACGACCTGAAGCACGGAAGCAGCCGCTAAGATCCGTATCCCGCAACATGTCATTTGAGGCTGCACGGCAGCGAATTCTGGAGGACAATTGCGCCAACCTGTGTGGGGATATAGCAGCTGTGAGTTGTCATTTAATCTTAGGGAAGCGGGGATTGACCACTCGGAAAATTTCGTGGTAATGTCTCGAGGGGATTTGCAGTGAGGTCGTGTGCTTCTGTACCAACAAGCTCGCAAGTGAGCACACGACTACCTGGTATAGTTCTTGTCCCCTTATTGAAAACAAAAACTCTTGAGCAAAGTGTGCGATTTGTGGACAATGAAATGAAGGAAGGTGCCGGGATACCGAAGTAAAAAGCTTTAGCACCGAATAGAAAGTTAACTTGATGAGAATTCTTTTTAACGTAGACTACTCCTGGGTATATCTCCCTATTGTATGCTAACCGGACCAAGCCGACACCAAAACACCTTGCTAATGATCAGACCTCGCTGTAGCGAAGACCGAAAATGAAATACAACTCCCAAAAATATCAGGATATCCAGTCCTAAACAATGGACAAATCTCCAGCCTTGCTCCATGAAAATGCAACCAAGAAGTTTCCAACGCCGTATTCATCTCTATGCAACCATCCGAAACACCATAAACCCAACAAACCAATATCCAAACTCCAGTTCGTACACCCAACCAATCTAGGTCATAAAGTCGTACTACTCGTCGAGTTCGGGATCCTTTCTATGCATCATCCTCGGTCTTCATCCCCACCACCTTTTTCACCATCCCCACCAAACTCAAACCTCCAAACAACCACTCGTCTGAATGTCTTCCGCAACGAGTATATCCATTAACGTTTCTTCCCTTCCTATACTCTCTAAGTTCCCTCTCCCTTTCAGCCTCTCTATCCTCCCATTCTGTCAACCCACTAATCCCAAGTCCCAAGCCAGCTCTCTTAACACCAGGATCGGTATTTCTCCTGTTCAAAGGCAAAGCAGGTCTCTCGGTCTTCGAACCACCTGGCAAGGTGCTTCTTCTCGCTTGTTTCTTGACAGCTTTCTCAAATCGAGAGGTCATAGCATCCGGGGACATCGTAAGTTCGGTGAATATTTGTGCTGGCCGAGCCTTTGGTGTAGGTTGTCCATAGCGAGCTCGATCAGTGAGGCTTCGTCCAGTACTCGTGCGGGATTTTGGAACAACCTGAGGTTGGAAATGAATCGTGACCTTTTCGTCGAACGCGAAATCGCGACAGATGGTGGTTGTGGTTGTGCAAGACATTGTTGATATATTTTGTGAATTGATAATTGATAATTGATAGGTAAGTCGTATGGTTATCTTCAAACAGTAGATAGATAGTAGACAGAAGAAAAAATATCTTTACACACCTAAAGGAAAGACCCTGCAGATAAACAGATAGACAAGATTCGAAATCTAAATATCCCAATAACTCCTCTAGATAAAAGAGAAGGAATGCCGTGCCCTTTAAGTTTCCTAAATCCCCCTCAATCCAACGTCACCCCTCCCCATAGATGGCAAACCCACCTCGCCCAAAATATCCTCCCTTCCTGACGCGGACCTTTGTCCCAAGAAATGAACCGCCAAGTAATGTACCCGCCAACCAATCGACCTTTACTAGCCCCCCAGTAAACCATCACAACGGTACTTCCAGATCAAGTACCGTGCGTGTAAACAAACTCTCTACCCCCGAACCCTTAACCAACCAGCCAATAAATCATCCTGATTCGTTCCCATTACATCAACCAAGTTCCAAATCAAGAGATTCCAAGGATGCGGATTCTCAGCCTCTTCCTTCTTCCACTTCCCATGAACCAATCCTAGACGAGTTTACTATACTTTCCCTTTCTATGCATACATAACATATCCAAACCACCAATCCAAACCCTCCAGCTCAAACCCCACCAAATTCTCACCTACATTACTTCCAAACCAAACGTAATCTATTCTCGAAGGAATTCCTAAAACCAGCCCTACCACCACAACATCACCGCAAAAATTCCACCTCCATCCTCATGCCTCCCTCCTCCAAACCAACCAATCAAACCCTCCAATCCCCCATGGATTCGTGGCTATGTTTCCTACATAATCCCACATGATTCACCCAAAGGATCACTATTCAAATTTTATGCATTGAATATTCATCGTCTGCTTGGTCGGTGGGTACGGTAGGTAGGTGAGATTCCAGGATGAACAGGAGGCTGAGTCGGAGAATTAACCCTTGGCAGGAACCGGGACGTTGGTGGCGAGCGCAAGATATTTTTATCAATAATACATACCCGCCGAACCGCTGAAAGCTCGAACCTCCGCTGTGCCTTCGAAAGACCGATCCAGACCACTGACCGACTAGCAGAGCCCTAATTGACGTCTAGATTTTAAGGGTGAAGTTATGTTTAGGGTTCTTATTTACGATTCCAACCAATAGGCTCGGATACTTTCTTCCTAAGCTTTGGTTTGAAGATGTGGGGTCGAAATTCTCGCGTCGAAACTGTATTAGTTTCTCGTTGCCTGGGAGATGAGAAAGGTGGCTATGTTCAATGCAAGATTCTACAGAGTACGTACTGTGACTTCCATTTATAAGTAAGCCCCCCAGGGAAGTTTTCTTGGGTTGCTGCGCAGTCTTGTGATATTATGTCAGGTGGCACGGATTTTGGGGGTATGAGTTTTTCTTTCTTCAGCGCGCCTGGTATTTCGGATCGTGAGTTTGGGGGTAGGTTCCGGTGATTGTGATAGTGGATAGGTAGTTTTACTCCACGTAGCTGATTCTTCTTGTTCATAAGTCATTTGCTATGAGAGGGAGTGTTTTTCTTCCCCTGATTTTCAATCATTTGTACTGGAATATTTTCCTGTTGTTATGTTAGGCATGTTTCAGTATTAAGTCCCTACAGAGCAACAAAGTGCATGTTTGGTCTTGGTCCCATCAAATTTATTGGTGATTTGAAAAGAATATTATATGTAAGAGTTAAAATGCGGTAGAGCAAAGTTCCGGGTATCAAACTCCTGAAAACCTCTCTCTAAACTCCATTTTCCTTCTTAATCAATCTTACAGTTCCCAAAATTACAAAAGAATGCCCTCCAATGCCCTTTTTGTTCCCTCAACTACCTCATCAACATGAAGATCTTCCACGGAGCCACCTCCAATCTTTCTCACTCTTTCTTTAATCCTCAAAGTAGGCAATTCAAACTTCTCATAAACTCTTTTCTCATCCTCCTTGCAAGCCTCCTCCAAGATACTCTCTTCAGCTGAGAAGGCTTGTCTGAAATAATACCATATTTTTAATAATGACTCTGGGCCTTGGTTTGGCTCGACCAAGTCGATGTCGGCTTCGGGGCCGCAGCAAGGATCGGACGTAGCTGTCGTGGTTGCACCTGAGGCCGAAGTATGATCAAGGACTAAGAAGACTTCTTTAAGTTGTTTGAAGTTTCGGATGAAGGACGCTTTGTTGTAGGATTCCCAAGGCCGTTTGATGTCAGGGTTGACATGGTCGATTGCAATGTATCGAACTTCGTCGAGGATACCTTCAGGATCAATGACGAGAGACCGGATATCTCGAATTATGTCATCGTATCCCATTTCTCTATGACGAGGCTTGTAGAGGACGTCTCGGTAAGGATTGAAATATATTTTTGGGGCGTGAGATGTTGTTCCGAAAGTAAGATGGTAAGTTCTTAATGCCTCTTTGCGTGACTCATGTGAGACAGAAAGAAGACATGGTGGCGGAGCCGTGCAAGTAAATTTGTTGGTAGATGAGGTATAGGTTAGAGTTAGGATCCGAGAGAAGCAAGCGGCTTTCCAAATTTTGAGACGAAGTTCGGAAGGTAGTGATGGAAAGTAGTGGAAGGTTGTTGCTTGTCGTGAAGAGCGGGAAGCCATTTTGGAACTTCGTGGATACATTATCGGATGATGCTGTGTTGGGTTGAAGTGAAGTATATGTAGTAGAGATACCGAGGTGTCTAGGCCGTGGTGGCGATTAACTCGTGCAGCCTTGGTAATGGGCGAGTCGTCTGATTTTAATCCGAAACTTTCAGACTTGAGGGGTAATGTTAATAGTGTAACAGCTTGCTGGAAAGGTAGTGGAATGCAAGGAGAGGGTTTGTGATGTGAAGAGACTCCAGTGTGTAGCAAGGGGAGACTATTGGCTGTTGTGTCGATGGATCCCAATTATAAGCAGACATGAAGGTTATGTAACCTTGAAGTCCAAATGATGCCCGAACGCCTGAATTATAGGCCGAATGGCTGTAAAATATATCGAAAAAAAAATAGTGAAGAATGCAAAGAGGGACTAATTGGAAAAAATTTGCATTCTTAGGTGCGATAACGGGAGCAATGAAATAAATACTGATGCGACGCTCGTCGAGCGGGTGGGCGGATTCTAGACAAAAAAGAATCTCCAGCCATGATCCTCCGACAGCCAAGATGCATTTCCCATGCTAAGCACAACAAAAGGTCAATGACTGCCCCAAAAGCGATATTCAGGACCCCGAAAGCCCTTCCAGATTTTTAGATGGTGGGGTTATCCTGGCGAGATTTAGTTAAAATGCCCGCTTGCAGTTATTATGGCCTGACTTTCTGGAGCGGTTGCACATTTGTTCTGGAATAGAGCTCTGGATGGGGAGTTTTTCTAGGAATCCCAGAGCTCCCGCGCGGGACGGGCGTCGTACAGGCGGGTTCCGTTTGATGGGCACGAAGGGCATCCTGGCAGGGCGAGATGAGAGAGGTTGAAAGTGATGAGTTGTCGTCGAGCTGAGAGAGCCACAGTCGGGCGCATTCATTGGGCTTACTGTGGTAGACCGCCTTTGCCGGCAAAAGCAACCCTCTGCCGGGAGCTTGCATCACGAATAACAGCTTTAGGAGGGCGAGATACTCTTCTCTTTGGCTAGACAGTCCTACGCCGAGAAAGCGAGGACACGCTACTTCCAACTTCTAGGGATATGGCTTTTGACCCTTGACGCTAGGTGTCAACCCGCCCAGCAAGAAGAAAGTTCGATGCGCGTCTCGTGACCAAAGTCCGGCAGAATAATCTCAAATTGGATTTCTGGATAGCTTCAGCACGTCGACTGGAACATGCTCATTTGCTCTGCTGCCCCACCACTGATCTTTCCTGATCCGTTATCCTAGTCATGGCGACCGCCAAGTCTATGCCATCTGCGCTGACTTTCGAACTGATAGCCCGCTGCTCCGTAAGACCAACTGCCAACATTCCTAGCGTATAGTCCTCACAAAAGATCCAGACCACGAAGGCCAGAGCTGCCAACCTCACGCTGCCCCATGGGACCGTCCAACTGCCTCTTTTCATGCCTGTGGCGACCCAAGCATCTCTGAAAGGATTAACGCCCGAGCAATTGGAGGAGACTGGGTGCCGGCTTTGCTTGAACAACACATATCATTTGGGGTTGAAACCAGGCCAGGAAGTGCTTGAAAAGATTGGCGGAGCGCATAAGCTGCAGGGATGGAAGCACAACATCTTGACAGATAGCGGCGGGTAATTGCTCCTATCCTGCATATTTGAGAGTCGCTAAATGGTCTATTCAGCTTCCAGATGGTAAGTCTGCTCAAACTTGCGAATATCACGGAGGAAGGAGTACGATTCTTAAGCCCCCACGATGGAAGTCCAATGCTCCTTACCCCCGAACATTCTATCGGTCTGCAGAATACTATTGGTAGCGATATCATCATGCAGCTCGACGATGTGCTGGTAACTACATCACCAGACACCAAACGTATGCGGGAGGCTATGGAGAGGAGTGTGAGGTGGCTAGACCGATGCATCGCTGCGCACGCCAACCCCACTACACAGAACCTATTTTGCATAATACAAGGAGGTCTCGATTTAGAAATGCGCAAAGAGTGCTGCAAAGAGATGGTTGCGAGGGGAACTCCTGGTATAGCTATTGGAGGTTTAAGTGGTGGCGAAGCAAAAGCGGACTATTGCCGTGTGGTACACACATGTACAGGCCTGCTTCCAGAACACAAACCAAGATACGTGATGGGTATTGGCTATCCAGAAGATCTTGTGGTTAGTGTTGCTCTAGGCGCCGATATGTTCGATTGTGTATGGCCTACGAGAACAGCACGGTTTGGAAATGCTATTACAAAGCATGGAGTCTTGAACCTACGACATGCTAGATACTCAAACGATTTCGGTCCAGTCGAGGAAGGATGTGGATGCATTTGTTGCCGAAAGACAGACGGTGGTCTTGGGATTACGCGGGCATTTGTACACCATATCGCAGCCAAAGAGACTGTCGGCGCACATTTGCTCACAATACACAATGTTTGGTATCAACTCGCTCTCATGAGAAGCGTCCGGCAAGCTATAATCGAGGATCGCTTCCCCGCATTCTTAAAGCAGTTCTTCAAAGACCAACACAACGGAGACAAATCGAAGTATCCAGAATGGGCAGTAGAGGCGTTACGGATGGTAGGAGTAGATCTGCTGGCAGCATAGAAAAAAAGGATACACTGGTAACAGAGATAGATTGGAGAAGATACCCCATAGATGAATTTATGACATAATTTACCCATGCCGGCTTTACCTTAATTGTTGGTGTTGACCCCTCCCCCTCTTCGACAGGGGATGGGGCTGGAAGTCAACAAACAGAGCTCCAGAACAACTCAAAGGTCCTTGAGCCCCAGACGCACTCCAACAATCTCGATGATCATGGCTAGTGGCGGATGATTTCTAGAGCATTTTCTTCTGTTGTTCATCATCTTGAGAAGTCGTGCGCACAAAATAGTGGCTTATAAAACGGCTGCATGTCTCACACAAAGGAAATAGAAGACTCGAGGTTCGAGGTTCGGCAGCCAGGGTGCGCGTCCCTCCGTAAAGTATGCGCGTGTAAGGGTCGCTGCAAGTCCTCCCAACTTTCTATCAGCCCATGCCAATCCTCCGTTGTCATTGTCCCGTTATCGAACAGAAGAAGCAGCACATTCGAAGGATCCGCCGAGGGGCGAAGAGCGAGCTCGCCGGAGCAAGACCCCGTTCGCGATGGCATATCCCAGGAAGGGGGATGAGGTTAGGGTGTCATTGCCCCCGATGGTAAACAACGATTCACCTTCAAATGCCTTCCAGCGCCTTTCCCTCGGGGCAGCCTCTGCAACGGCTGGGTCCCCCTCCCCGCGTTCACCCTCATCTTCGAGATTCCAGGGACAGATCAAGACTTCTCTGTCGCCAAACGGAGAGCTGCGCAACCCCCTCCATCGATCTCCCAGTTCTTTGGGACAGCGCTCTCGTTCAGAAACACCTACACTCTTGAAGAAAGCTTCCATGAATTCACTGCATGGGGTTGGAGGGGTTACGCCAGCGCGAAGTTCTTCGAGGGCATCGACAAGCAGACGATCATCCTCGGCGCATATGTTGAATGCTTCGACTATGGTTGGCAGATCGCATCTATCGGACATGGAATACAACGAACCCCCTCCTCCCCGACACACTGCCGCTTCTATTGCTCATAATCATTTCAAAACAGAGCTAGAATTACATGAAGATACGGATGGAACGCGATCGGCAGATACTATTGTCATTCTCCACGATTCTGTCTATGGACATCGATATTCGAGGCCTCGCACGTCGAAGGCGGCTCTAAGCACGATAGTCGAGAGGCCAGAGAGAATCCAAGCATGTGTATTGGGATTATCGATAGCCTACGTTTGTCTCGGGGAGCGACACGCGGGGGGTCAATATGCATTACATCCAGATATTCATCCTTCGACTATTCCTAGTATACCATTTCGAATTCGTAAGACTACTAGGACTCTGTCATTGACTTCTCCCACGGTCACAAATGTCCATGGAACAAAATGGATGGAGGAGCTCAAGATTATGTGCGACAACGCAGAATCGAGGTTGGCTATGAATGGAAAAGAATTGACCCGACCAGACATGAACAGAGGTTCTGAGGGAGAAGCCCCGAAATTCCACGAAGGAGATCTATACTTGTGTGCTGAATCACTCAGTGCTATGGAGAGCGCTCTTGGGGCTGTTTGTGAAGGAGTAGATGCAGTTTTCGAAGGCTCGGCAAGTGGAAAGGGACCACATCGTACTTTTGTTGCGATTCGACCTCCAGGACATCATTGCTCTTCTAGCT
The DNA here is from genome assembly GCA_003988965.1 of Neobulgaria alba. NCBI lineage: Eukaryota > Fungi > Ascomycota > Leotiomycetes > Helotiales > Gelatinodiscaceae > Neobulgaria > Neobulgaria alba. Next base: position 438,060 of record QYAM01000006.1, read on the forward strand.
ACCCGTCTGGGTTTTGCTGGCTGAATAATGTGCATGTTGGAATATCTCATGCTACCTTGACACATGGCCTCACTCATGCGGTCATTATCGATTTTGATCTGCATCATGGAGATGGCTCTCAGGCTATTGCTTGGGATCATAATCGACGGGCTTTTGGCCTTGCTAAGAATGCTTTGCCTTGGAAGAAGACATCAATTGGCTATTTTAGCCTTCATGATATTAATTCCTATCCATGCGAAGAAGGCGGCGAAGAAAAAGTCAAGAATGCCAGTTTATGCATAGAAAATGCACATGGTCAGACTATCTGGAATGTTCATTTACAGCCATGGAGAAGCGAGGCGGAGTTTTGGCAGCTCTATGAGACACGATACTCTGTCATATTGGATAAAGCAAGAACATATTTGAAAACTCAAACCGAACGTCTTCGAGCGATAAATAATGGGGCAAAGCCGAAGGGTGCGATCTTTGTATCAGCAGGTTTTGACGCCAGCGAGTGGGAGAGTTCTGGGATGCAACGGCATAAAGTTAATGTGCCAACTGAGTTTTATGCCCGCCTGACACGAGATGTGGTTAAGCTTGCTGCTGAAGAGGATACTGCAGTAGATGGACGAGTTATTAGCGTCCTTGAGGGAGGGTACAGTGATCGAGCTCTGTGCACTGGTGTTCTCAGCCACTTAAGTGGCATGACTGCTGGTGACCCTCTTGTGATTACGAAAGAGCGGAGTCCAAATGGTCTGGGTTATGAGATGGGCCAGAAGGTTGGAGCTTTTGATGGACTTGAAGTCAAAGAAACCATATGTGAAGGAACTCGAGCTTATGATCCGTTGTGGTGGTCAGTGCCAAGATTAGAACAACTCGACGCCATACGCAATCCAGAACCAATACCCGAGCAAAGAGTAGCACGAGATCCAACGATCCCAACATATTCCTCTCCAACACAATCATTCATCGCAAAAGTAACCTCTCCTCAAGGACGACGAAGTGTGTCTAATATGTCCAAGGGTGGTGGGTCACCAAAAGCAATTTCTCGAGCCCCTTCTCCGCCTCCTCCTGAAGTCGACTGGACAGTAGCTGCGAACGAACTAAGCCATCTTCTTATTCCATCGGAACGAACAACAACCAGCTGCCAGCCAGAAGATCTTTCAGCAGAAGCTACTCGTGTTAGACGCAATCGTCAATCAGCACCAACCTCAGACTCTGACCTGGTTGCTGAACAACCTATAAGTCGAATGTCTTTGAGAACAAGAAAACCCGCGAAGGTTGTCGAAGCAGAAGAAGCTACTGTTAGGAAACCCGCTCCCAAGACAAGTCGAAGAAAAACAGTTGCTGGCCCGGCAATCATGAATGCAGAAAAGGTAAACCATAAGTTTCTGCTTAGTCTGTCTGAAAACTATACTAACTCTCCGTTTAGAATATCTCTAGAAGTGCAACGCCCAAGCCAGAGCCAAGCTATACCAAAGCAACCGATCAATCGAATCGTCGTCTAAGCCTTATTTCCAATACAGATTCTGTGGTCTCCGAAGCTAATATTGGACATAAGCGGTTGTCAAATTGCCATGTCCAACAGAGGCCGGTCACATCGCACAGTGCCAGACCCGAATTAACCACGAGTCATCGTGACAGGCTGGTTACTACAGCTCCTCCTGTCCCTCCGGTTCCTTCAACTGCTGTCAAGAAGGCAAGGGCACCACGCGCCCCTCCTGCTGAAATGAAGACCTCTCGCGTTCGTAAAAAATCTCCTCAAAATGATAAAGTAAAGGCACTAGTTGAGGACGCCTTACCAAAAGACCAGGCGGTCTCATCCAATGACATTGCTCGACCTTCGATAGAAACATCAGATATAGATAGCTTGACAACCGGCATGAAGCACATTAAGCTGAGCCTAACCACCCAATTCCAAAGAGATGCAAGAGAACAGTCTAAGCAGGCTTCTAAGTCTGCGACCGTGAAGTCCGTCTCTGCATCTACCGCCACAAAGGAAACAAAAGCTCGCAGTGCTTCAAGACAGCCTACAAGAAAGGAACCTGCGACAATTCTACCTCAAAAGAAACCATCCCCTGCACAGAGTACTGAGCCTCAATTACCCCAGGATAGATCGCCGCGTCCTCCACCACCACGTATTTCGAGGCCCAGCTCGCCCACTTTCTCGTCTCCCAAAGGAGCAAAATCAAACGCCCAGCTCTCCAGCTCCCCACCGATCCCCTCCCATCGGTCGGTTAGAACACCCCAGACAGGCTCGCCTCAATCAAGTTCTTCAGTTACACTTCGAGGCTCACCCTCTGAAGGAAGCTCGAAGGCTGATGTCTTCGTTTCTTATCAGCCCGAGGGATCTCCAGCAAATACGGTAATAAAGAGTCAACCCCTCCACTGGCTTCCCCCAAACACATCAACTCCAGCAGCACTGAAGAAGGGTGGACTTCCTGTTTTCACAAGTACGGGTACGATTCCTTTCGGCCCCCCCAAAACGAGCGGTTACAGTAGCGTAACCACAAAGAAAGAAGGGAATCCTGGTGATGCAAAGTGGTAGAGATTTGGGGGATTCCTGAAACACCAAGAAACACTAAATTCATTTGGCTAGGGTGCCTTGTAATAACAGTTGACATCGGAGGATACTATTCTCAATGGCTTATTAGTCAACTTGTTTGTTTATTTTATTGTAACTATGGTGACGCCTCCGTTGGGTAAGCACAATGCGATTTGTTGTAATAAATGATTTTATGATACCCTTATGCAGTAGAGATGTTTTTTTTTTTTTTTTCAGGAAGAGGAAGGTTTTTCCTAGGAGCACTGGATTTAGTTTCTTTGAGATTTTACATTGAGTGTAGATAAGTAGCTTTAGCTGGACTAATAAAATTTCCTTGTTTCTTGACGATTGGTGGTGACTATTTACATCGCGTCTGTGTTTCCCATGAATTTTATTTGCTCTTCACTTGGTTTGAGATATAAGACAGGTTGGGCAATTGGCCTGGTCCTATCGCCAGACTTTCCTTTTTTCCACGAGAATCTATCGACTATTTCTTTGAGATAGCAGGGAAGGTTCTTAGGTGTACAATGACTCTACTAATTATAATAGCACTAGATATATTTTATAGATCTAGTGAGAGTAAACTAACTGCTTAGTACCTAGTAGGAACTATATTAATATCTTGCTACTTCATCTCTCCTAGCTTCCTCACGTTTACAACTTAGAGAGAATTCGATTGGCACGCTATTGGGAAACCTACTCCTTTTTTTTTGCTTCGGCTCCTTTGGGTGCAAATCAATGGCATCTTGAAGTTGGACATTGGTTTGATGTTATGATCTAGGAGGTTTAGATATCTACTGCCTATCATGCTACTGGTCCTACGAATCCGGAACTGATTCCGTATCTTACAACCCCGAAGGATTTATCGAATGTTAATGATTTAGGAACTTTAGATAAAGTTGATTATTCAAAAGAATTGAGAAAATACTGTGGGACTCAAAGAATGGCGTTTAATAATTCAACGACGATTGGCTTGCTGGGGATAATTATTATTTTAAGTTGGTTGTTACCAATGATTGTGAGGGGGGTGCAAAAGGTGATATGGAAGAGGATCAAGAGAGGGTTTGGTGAGTGGTATTTGGCAACTTCAGATGGCTGGGTTTAGAGGACAGGGGAAGGGGGATATTTGGACGAGTAGTGAGGAGGAAGCTCCGTTGCCGGATCCGGGTTCGAAGCTTACTATGCTTTGACCTTTTTTCAGATTCTAGTTGCTATTGTGTTGGAAAATACATAATTTACCACCCACAAGAGTGATTGTATAGGATTGCATGCCCCCTTAAACCTTACCTCTCTGTTCTCATTTAAATAGGTCGTCGGTTCTACTAAGCTTAACCATCTAAAGACATGACCTCACCGAAAACTATGCGAATGCCTTAATGAATGGGGGGAAAAAAATGCTAAATAAGAAGGTTTGGTGGGAATATTAGATATTGGTTTTCTTAAGACTGCATTTCGCTTATTCAGGGGCTTGAGGGAGGTTAAGAGTCTAGTTATTTAGATGCTGAGAAAAGAGAGGTTATAAGTTGAGAGCTTGTGTCGATCCCATCGAGTTAGACCTTCATAGTAAATACTGGATGTGTTAGGAAGACAACATAGAATAAATGGGTTCAAACTAGGATCAAAAAATGAGCTAATATTTTATTCACGAAACGCTTAATGCGTGGCGTACAGCAGCTTTTGTTGATGGCATCAGGATCTTTCCATTTCGGGAAAGGGTCACGTGTGGTAGCACCGCCATCTTCCCTCGTTCTTCCCCCCATGATCTGGAGCAACACCATTTATACATTCACTACCACACTCATTATTAGAGCACCTTATAATATCCATGTCTGAGCAAGACCTAAATAGTGATATTGAAGATGAAGAGCCCGTACCACTTGAATACGCTCGACAGAATGGATTGTCCTGTGACTATTTCCAATGCAATGGATCCTTAGAGCTCGAAACACTCCAGGAACACGTCGACTTGACCGCCACTGATGATTCTCATCTCCCGCAACTGGATCTCGGGACAGAACTGATGACGCAAGAACGTCTCTCTCTTTCCAAAGAAGCTGCGAAGTTGCTTGCCTCAATATCACGCGAAGAAAGTCCTGAGTCCATCGAGGCTATCACCAAGAAACTTTTAGGACAGAAAGGGGGTGTGAAAAGGTTGAATATTGAGCTTCCGCTCCTAAGGACTGATCACGAGACAGATTGCAGAGAGTTTGGAAGGAGAGACAATTTCGAGATCAAGCTCCATGATATCAGGCTTCCATTGGAGGTTGTCAACGAAGACAACTGTGAAGGCTTGAATTGGCCTGAAAAGATGTGGAATTTAGGTGCGGAGATAATTGAAGGATTGAAGATAGAGAAAATACAGGCTACAAAGGATACTCTCATTTATCTTCAAAGTGCTCTCAAGGCGAACTGGACCCTAGATGATGAAAAGCTTCTCTGGAGTCGTCAGGAGCCATACAGAAGAGTAGCAATTTCCAAAGCTTGCAATAGAAAGAAAACATGCTGATGATTCTAAAACACAGAACAAAGCAATACAACCAGTAACTCCTCCATTGTCGCCATTACCCACCGCGCAGCAACCATTCGAACCTGCCTCCTCGGACTCTGGTTTTGACTTGCCACTTCTTTCCAATCCTACATCTCCCACAAGACAGGAGCTAGAGTACCTCGAGAAACACTTCTTTGAGCAAGATGCTCCGAGCCCTTACCGAGAACTGATGGCGAAGCAGAAGTCTGAGCAATCGATCTCTGATACATACGTCGACGATAAGACATTCGCCTTAGGAGACATAGACCCTACGCTTGCCTTCATGGACAAGGACGATCCGCCAGGCACTGAGGATCCACAAACGAGGGCAAAGGAGCTCAAGGTTGAAGGCCCCTTGACACCAGAAATGCCCACATCAGGCCTTCCAAAAACCGTTAGATTCAGCGAGGTTATCGAAGAAATGCTTCTGCATGGCAGTAGTCCGCCTGCGACACCTATTTCAGAGAACAGATTCTTCTTGGAAACATGTGCTCCTGCCGCAAAGGAAGTAAATCAGAGATTGGAGCAGGAAAAGTTGATCCGGGCTGACACACTAAGTCGCGTCGATGAACCATTTATGGATTTCAGCCAATCATCTCCACCATGGAGAGATTTTGAGCAACAACTAGATCCGATGTCGCTACTATCTTTGCAGAGATCATTTATGGAAAGTGTTATTGGAGGGAGCCTACCAAATTGGCCGATCCTTAAACAAGCAATCCACAATCTCAAGTGGCTTCCGTTTCCACGTGAACTCGGGACTGTTGTCTTGGCAGAGAAGGAATGCCCGTTTTTGGACGAGAAAAATTGGCAAACCTTTGTAAATGAGGTAGAAGGGGTCATTGATAGCTCTACTCTGACCTGGAAGTCGCCGGGTTTGAAGATACTACGAGATGGCGGTGATGATGATGAAGAAATTGAATTCGGGATCTTCAAAAAGCCCCAAACTCACGATATGTCCTTCCTCATCAAGAAGAGAAAGATGGAAATGGAGGAAGCAGATGAAAACCAGAGAGAAACTTCGGCAATCAGCAAATTTCATCCTGCCCACGATGGGAGCCCGTCGAGGACGAACAAGCCAAAACGCAGCGACTTTATGACAGCAGCCGAAAAGATGGAAGTTGATACATCTTATGAAGAAGGTCTGGGTATCTTGGGTAGTGGTCCGTTCTCTGCAATGGCTTCACTTGGAAATTACCTCGAGATACGAGGTGCTAAGAAACAGAAATTTACAGAGAGCAACTACTTTTCGACAACGGCTAGCAAACAGGTTGCCAAGAATCCAGATATACCAAAGATTCTGGCAAAGCCTCAAGCAAACCCAGAGACAATTATGCAGATGCTGATACGGGAGTCTCCATTAGCTAAGGCAGCACCGTTACCCTCCCCAAATCTCCAAGTCTCCAAGGATAGAATTAGCGTCATCGCCTCCTCGGTTTTGTTCAAGAACGAAAAGGGTTTTGTGAAGGCTCTGAAAGCAAATATACCTTCCATAAATTTCATCGATCGAGACTGGACTGCCCACAACACGACAGCCTGGATGCTTGGATCTGTCGCGAGATCGCCAGTAAAATCCGCCCTTGATTCAGAAGCAGATATTATTGTATCATCATTGACTGGAATTATTATTACAAAGTTACAGAAGATCAAGCAGAAGCCTCTCCCGGGTGATAAGGGTCGGGCGCCATTCTTGAACACCTTGCAAAAAATAAGTCTCCGATACGAGCGGCTTATTATTTTTATTTCCGAGGGAAGGAAAGATGAGTACTCAGACGGCCTTGATGACAGCGATTGTTTGGCTTATAGTGAATTTGTGGGTTTTACTATGGGACTTGACACCACAATTACTGTGCAATTCGTGGGTGGAGGAAATGAGACGCTTGCAAAATGGGTGAGTGCTGCTATCATGCAAAATTGCATCGTTAACGAGTCGGATTTGCTCGAAGAGGAAACACATTGGGAGGTGTTCCTTAGGCGGGCAGGGGTCAATGCATTTGCAGCTCAACAAATTATTGTGGAGTTAAGAGCACCTGAAGGCGTGGACCCAACAAGCCCGAGTAAAGCTGGCCAGTTTGGGTTGACTGGCTTTGTTGAGATGGGTAGGGAGCAAAGAATTGCCAGGTTGTCATGGCTTTGTGGGAAAAGAGTGCTAGAAAGAGTTAGTGATATGGTTGATGGAGTCTGGCAAGAAGGTATGATTTAAATGAGAAATGTAGCTGCCGATGTTGCTGAGATATTGCTATATACACCTATATTGCTTGGAATCGTCGATGTGGAAGAGTCATATGCACATACTTTAGTAGATTTGGCTCCATGTTATAAGCTCCATATTTTAATACTATTATCGGGCATTGTAGAGAGAATGCTGGAGGAGCAACTTGACTCAGTGCTGCCTTCATCCTGCGAACTTTCGTCGTCGTCCGATCCACCGCCGCGAGACTCATCGCTGGATTCTGATTCGTAGATTGCGTCATTATACAATGGGAGAGATCGTTGCCCAGAGCAGGTTGCAACTACGGTACCTGAAATGTGAATAGATGCAGAAGTGATAGGATCTGGATTAAATTTTAGAATTTGTAATCGCAAAAGAATTAAAACATTTGCAAACTTACCATTATGAGCTTTCCACTCCCAAGATCTCTCCATCGCACCTTCGGTCATCCCAGCCTTTTCCCAAACTCTTACAATCCCATCAGTCCCACCCGCCCATATCTCAGTTCCCTCCGTGCCCTGAAAAGCATCCACATTCAACCTCTGATTCGTATCTGCCTCTCTCCCCTTCAACCACGCAACCAATTTACCCGTAACCCTCACATCATAGACTAAAACACCAGCACTCTTTCTCTCAACCACAAAAAGATATCTCCCACAAGGACTCCACAATGTTTGCGAAACACCTGCACCTCCAATTTCGGTATCTTTATCAACAGCTTCGGCAATACTCCATGTAGCTACTGTCCCTCCAGAACCTGCCATATCATATAATCCTACCCATCTGGTCCATGTACCTGCTGCTAACATACCGGTATCTGCGTTATCGGGCGAAGGTTGAAGGGAGAGGCAGGAGACGATACCGCGCATTCCTACGCCGCCGCCTTTCATTTTATGTCGTTTGGAGGGGATGGTGGGCATTCTCGAGAGGGGTCCTTCGCCATTACGTGAGATATCAAAGAGGGCAATTAGGCAGTCTGTTCCGGCTAGGAAAGTTGAGGGAGATGTGAACAAAAGAGAGGAGGGGGTGTAATATGCTTCCGTTGTAAGGGATACGAGTGGGTAAGTCGAGGCGGGTGCTACTGTGGGAGAGAGGGCGTTTATGAGACGGATTGGGAGGGCGCTGGGAGTAGAAAGATAGAGGGTTGTGGTAGGATCTGAGAGATTGAAATTTGGGTATGGGCAGATGCAGTTGATTGGCGTTGGATGCGCGTGAACCGTGTATGGGGTGAGCGTTATTGGTTTCGAATTATCATCGAGGAGGGTAGGAGGAAGAATAAATGTCCGGATAGTATTATCTGCGCTGGAGGTGAGGAGGCTGGTTCCATCTGGTGTCCTGAGTTGGGGATTAGAAAGACCTATTTGCAGAGAGTAAGTTTTATCTTACCATTGTGCGCTTTTGAAGTAATTTACCTCCAACTCCTCTTCTGCTACTTGCTCAATTGGATGACTGAGGGTGGGTGATGGAATATCCAGAGCTTTTCGCTCACGGATCTTGGACTGGGCGATGGAGCTGCAGTAGACGTCTCCTGTTGAGGCCACAAGTTTTGGCATCTTGGAAGTTTGCGCCATAATCCATGATGCCTACTGTAATGAGCGAAACGAGTTTCATACTTGGACTCTCTGTGATTTAATTTTGGACCCATATTTACCCGAGGCTAGTTCTATTACAGCCTAGCTGATTTTTAGCCCTGTATCCCCCGCTCCTGTGGGGGTCAGTGTCGAAAGTGGGGTGCTGCCTGAGGATTTGGCTGACACTGGCGAGAATCAGCGTCAGTCACAGATTTAGGGGCAGGTTTTGGATATCAAGATGACATTCCCATAATGATGACAATAGATTGGCAGTTCTGCCAACTCCACCACTCTTACTTCAGAACATGGTTGTACTATACCTGTGAGAGTTTAGTTCTCATTAACAAATGAAGCTAATCGACCAATAGATTATGGTATATCTAGGATAAACATCAACACTAGACCATGAAATGCGCCTCGCAGCCAATCATCAATTTCGGTAATTAGCCTCTAGCCCAAAATGCTGCGATAATAACAGACAGATCAAATTTTAGCTCTGCTAGAGAAGAACTCGCAGGGCATTATATTATTAATAAGGGTGGGGAGACGAGCTCGGCGAAATCCTGCCTTCCCTCCAAAAACCTTACATTGCGGATTTACGGGAAAAGTGTGGGTAGGACTATGACTAGACCTTCCTATCGATAGTCAGGATAGTTGTATGCAAAGAGTCAATTATATTCTTCAAGTAGATCCTTTGAGCCTGGTTGTTTTTGATCATTTCTCCTTGGGCTAAATGGGATTATTAACGGGAGAAATTACAAATGTTTGCTGGAGTGGCAATATCTCCCCGCTGAGAGGCTCCTGGAATTCAGTTAAACATTGCCCATGACTTATAGTCTTCACAGTTGCTCTGACAGCTGCGAGAAGATCTGCCGCAAAGCCAGATATTTCTCGATACTCCTTTGAAAATTTGTGATTATCGATCAGGAAATACCCCTTAACCATTGCCATTGCCAAGATCTTCCGCACTAGGTGTCCGACCGGAAGAGATGCCGCCGAAACAATATGCTAGGAAGTGATAGAATAGGTATTCGCGTTGTGGTTTTTGAGATATTTATCGTGGCGATGAGCGGCATCAGCAATAATTATATCCTTAATACGCTCTGCCATCAGATGTTCCATGTCAGTGACGCCGCACATGTCTGCAAATCTAGCAAATTCGATAGCAGCAGTAATAGCTTCGTCTGCCAGCGAGTCTTCGAAGACGATGCGCCCAAGGCATACCCACTGCGCTAATATTTGGAAGCTTCGAGTTGAAACAACGCCATCTATCTCTTCTAAGGTAGTTGACTGCTCTTCGCCTGCTTTGAAGTGTCCTTTGAACGTAGCTGCAAAGTATAGGGATTGCTCGCAGAACAGGGCTTTCGGAAGCTTATATTCGGGACTTACAGATCCGAATAGAGGGAGACGACTGTGTTATGAGTTCTAAATCAAAGTGCTATTGTGGGCTGATTCTAAGGCATTGATACACAATAGCACAGCGATATACCTTCGGAGGTGAGAATCTCAAGAATCGTACAGTACTGGAGGAGCGCATGGAGTATAGTATATAGAAGAGACAATTCAAGGAACCGGAGAGTGAGAGGGGCGTGCAATTTCATGCCTTAGGATCGAGGCTTCGAAAATGCCAGATTGCTAGAACATTCTACTGTCTTAAATTGCGTCTCTCCTTATTACTCTTTCCCGATACTATATAGTACTGTAGCAGCAACGACTGCAGTAATAACGAATTCAAATTGTATTGTATATTGTACTCTCTACTCTGCTGTGCAAGCATCGACAAGACACCCTCCGCCACAGAAAATTCAACTAGCTGCCGCTAAGAGCGCCACGAATTTGAGTGTTGTCAAGCTAATCTTAATAATATCTCAGTTCCTTTAGCAAGTCATGGCTTGCAAAGATAACATTCCTAACGACCTACTTATGATAAAACAGGATTGGACAGCTATTCTACCCTATTTCCGGCGTTTGCCAGCACCTTTCCTACTGCTTAAGCCCAGCTGCCTACAACGCAGTCCACAACCGCGGCATCGGTGGATAGTCCTGTCTCCTCCTTTGATTCGCAGTGGGATCCATTCGAGGATCCTAGCTAGGAACATACACAGGCGGATAATAGCTGGGATATACAATACTCAGTCGACTAGAAGGTGACAGTGAAAAACAGAGCAATAATGCCGAAGATTATAGAGCCGGAACAAGTCCTAGCACCTGCTGACTACTGGGAACGCTCTCTTAAGCCTAAATTAGAAGCCTTTATAGGCACACGAGATAGATCCCTTAAGTCCGAGAGTACAACGGTTATCGTTTTAGTTACGGCGCGCTCAACCCCTCCTTTTACACAGTTTTTTAATGACGCAATTATTGACTAGAAAATCATACAAAAGCAACTCGTTGACTAGGACGAACTGTTTCGGGCAGGTAAGAAACTCAAATTAAGCCTCTCGTTTAACTATATAGACGCTCCAAAGTCGTTAACTACCTCACTACAAAGGACAGAAAGAAGAGGCCGTCTATCTAGAACTCAACGAATGCTCGACGAACGAGATAAGCAGGTAGGTGCAGAGGAGGCAGCTTTTAGACAACCGTCTATTTAGGCAGACGTGTATAGAACTTTTCGCTGTCCTAGCCATCTATGTCAGCTAGGACCCTATTGCTGGATTAACCCTGATGGCAGAAAGCATTACAAGCTTCTAGGGCCGCACATAGAGAGCCTTGTCGAGTATAAGCAGCAAGGTCATATATTAAGATCATACGAAGATGTCCCTGATGACGTTCGTTAGTAGCTGTTCGACGAGGAAAAGGAATCTCTCGAGAGGCATAAAAAACCTAAAACGTCTATAGCGAGCCTTCCTCCTATTCCTATCACTATCACTGTGCTGCCTACACTAGCTAGGATTCCGGCTACAGACGTGCCTTTAAGGTGTACTTATGTTGATCGTCTTAATATTCCTAGCCATTTAGAGGATCATGTGGAGAACTATTCTACTTGGCACCAATTAAGAGTAAGGACCTTAGCATAGAAGGAAGATTATAAAAAAGCTGGCGATGTGATAATCAAATATCGCGTAGACCTAGATTAGATTCGCCGGAATCTAGACCCTTAATTTCTAATTAACGAAGGCGTTTTAAGAGGGACTTCAAAGCGGTTTATGAGTGATATCGACTACTAGATCGAGACAACCAAGCGACGACGGATTAAGGAATAATCAAATTAAAGAGGAGGGACGTGTGCTTATAGACTTGCTACACCTTCCTCGATTAGAATTGCTAAAGAATAAAATTATTACCACACATCGAGTTTACAGCTTATTTATAGTCAATCCTAATTTCTAAATGTCTAAAATGCCCTCTAGCACTACGCTTGTTTCCACCAACTACGTTAACACATTATTTAAGAAAGGAATCAAAGCCCTAATATAGGTATTCCTCGTAATTCCGCTAGTTCCGCTTAATAAAGGCTTTTAACTCTACAAAGAACTCCTCGATTAGGTTAAAATCGGGTGAATATAGCGGCAAATAGACTAGCTTTATACTAGCAATACGACACAATTGCTTAATCCGCGCTGTGTGATAGATAAAGGCATTGTTTATAATAAGAACCGACCTCGGCCCTGGCCATGGATTATATAAAGGAAGAAGCTGCTCTATAAATTCCTTAAAGATAGCACCGTCTATAGATCCTTAAAACACGCGAACGAGTATAATACCGTCTTATGTATAGGCGGGTAAGATTTAGTACCGCTTCTCACGCTTGAATTAGGAGACCTTAACTAGAGTCATACTAAGAGGAGACCACCTAGTCCGTCTTTGTCCACCCCGTTTATCGCTGCCGGATTCATCTACGAATATATACTGATCTAAGTGGAATCTTGCAGTTTTATACGTGTAGAAATCTTATAAGTCAGCATTTCGTCTCGTAGCTATACGACGAATTTTTTTCTATTGTCTATTTAATAGAATGCAGCGCTCTCGCTACACTATAAATCGTCATAAGCACATTAAACTTATCTTATAAGAAGGCTACCATCTTATTTAAATATAGCCTAGGGTTTTCGCGCAATTGTTTATATAGAGCATCTAACATCGGAGGTATAATGCTTCGGGGTCGACCGACGGGATTTAAAGAGGCCTTAGAAAGACGTTTTAACCTTCTAGTATATATAGTACGCCGACTGCAACCTGCGACGTTAGCGATCTGCTGAGCCTTAAATAGAACCTTGCTGGCGATCATATTACTAATTATAACGTGCTGCGACTCTGTAAGATGCGGCGCCATTCTGCGTAGTGGATTGCTTTAAGCGGGAAGCCCTCGCTGGCACGATGTTGCCAAAAGACAAGTCGCACGATAGCCTTAACTTGTGGCCTAAGGCTCAAACGTCGTACTAGTTTAAGGAATCCAACTCATCACCTCATAGCGAACGACTAGATATTCTCTTCCGCATCGAACACTTCGGCAACGCTGCCACCGAAAGTCGAAGTATCCTACCACAGCCGGGGAGTTCTTCTAGCTCTACAGATACACGCGATCTTTCTTCTTAGGGAAACAGAACTCCTTGCCCTATCCCGGCCTAAGCAGGGCCTAAGATGCTTATTGTGGCATATCTAATATTGACCGACCCTCTAAATATAACGTGTTAGTGCAATAGAAAATGCGGAAGAGTAGGACTTCGAAAGGTCTTCTAGTGATATTAAAGATAATGACTATCGCTATAACGATTATAATAGTGGTGATGATTATGACATTGACAATGACAGTGACTTTTAAAGAGGGGCGGGGGACTAAGCTAATAATTGGCAGGAGGTAATTCTTATTCTATTACGCCGAGGACATGATGTGCCCTAATGCCTTGTTATTCGGTGACAGGTCGTGGAAGACTGTGTAACCTCTATCAACGACCTATATTCAAGTTAGAGAGCAGAGCAGTGATTCCCCTATACCTGCTGCGGCAATCCTATCCTTATAGCAGCATTCTTAAGCCTTGGCTTCTAGATTCGTGACACTGGCAGTGGCTAGAAATAGGCAAATTGCCATGATTCGGATTAAGTCGAAGATGATGGTGCCTTATTAGGTTTCTTACGCTTTCTTTAGTGTTTATATCACTGACATTATTACACTCACTAGGGGATATATCGCCACGAAATATCTTTCGTAGTATATTTTATCTATAATATTGTACGTATAGGAAAGTTTAGCGCTACCTAGTCTTCCGATTCATAGTCGCTAGGCTAAGTTACTTTGTCTTCGGCATATGTCTTTGCTAAACTATCAAATATTGGCACCTCTAGCGAGCTAAACGAAGTCGGCTAAGACGTGATAAAGACCTTAATAACATCCTCGTATAAGCGGTACTCTTATAGCATAAGAGGAACCGTTATCTTAATCTACCTCGTGGACTTTCCTATAAAATCTAGATCGCCATTGTGTTTATACTCTCGCGAGGGAATAGCATCGTAAGTACCACGGAGGATTCCCTTGATCTCTTAGCATAGACCTAGAGTGTATAAGTGAACGTACAAAGTCGTGTTCCTTTTATTCTTTATAAATATAGTCACAACGCTGTTATGTCGCACCTCTATCTCTCGCCCTAGGCCGAAAGCTTCTCTATCCTAGACTATCTAAATATCGAACGACTGTCGGAAAGAATCCGTACACGACTTATTGTCTAAGTCCTTGACTATCCTAAACTAGGCTAAGTGTTCTAACACTTCCTTGATGCCTTAAGAGTCTGTTTGGTTCCGTGGTATAACGGGTAGATTAATAATCTTCTAACTAGACTCGTCTAGGATTTCGTACTCGTTATTGTTTAGCACGACCTAGAACACTAGTATTTGATCTATATCAAGACAGATACCGAGCGATCGCTCGCTTAATGACTTTAGCAATTCGCCGCGGCAAGGGAGATCTAATGTAAGTTGAACCGGAAAATCGGTAAGATACGAGCAAGTGAGTGGCTTAGCGATCCATCTCTGAATATCGTGTTGGCTGTCTACTAACTCAAAATCAGATGTAAGTGGTCCGGCGCGAGTAACCGTCGCTAAACAGTCTTTAGCGTAAGGACCTTCTATTAAGCCTAGAGGAAACACAGCGAACCGGTCGCCTTCGCTGATACCATGTGCTTGGCTAGCATATAGCTTGAGAGTTTCGTTCCGTTTAACAATAGAGATTGCTCTTTGACCACGGCTCGAGTCCACCGGACCGAAGAAGGCCTGGTCCTCGTTTCTATATAGCACAGGATTTTGTTCCACGCAAGATTCCTAGAACGCGGCATATAAATGACGGCGGATATCTTTGTGCCTCCTCCCGAGCCTATAGCTAGACAAGGCCAAGAACAGAAAGGAGGATAAAGCTCCGTATCGTTTCCCTCTTTCCTCCGTCTCGAACCCCCCTTTCGCGTTCTCGTGAGGTCCGCATGCGGCGAGTATGGCATACCCGTCCGGGTTCACGAGCCAATTGTCTCGCATCGACGCGTCACGGAGTGTCGAGCGGGTGTTTCTGTCTACGACGCTATTCTCTAGATGTTGCGAGTAACTCGTTGCCTCGGGATCGTATAAGAAGTATCGAACTTCGGGAGCATTGCTACGGTAAACAGCCGCGGAGAAGCAGCAGTCCAGGACGAGAGTAACGATCAGGCCACTCTTTACCATAGTATTCAGATGTCCGGCCAATGTTAGGCCTTTAAGAAAGTTCAATTGATCTCCTCTTTCGCCCCTTAGCAAAGCCAAGGCCAGGTCTCCGGTCGATGTGTTAGAGAAAGAAAAGGACGCTTCTTTTCTAGTCCCATGGCCAGAATAATGGATATAGACAAAGTCACCGCGCTTTGCTTTGGACGTGATCTTTTCAAGTGCTAAAGTCACGTTTTGGCATGTTGGCCAGTGTTCTAGGTCTTCAACGAGCGTGTGTATATCCACAAGCGAGCTTCTGCTTGCCGTGAGTGTCTAGATGTCAGCCAAGACCACTTTCCCCTTAAGTAAAGCCTCGATTCTTTAGACATCTAATACGCAGCTGTTTAGGGGCTGTTTAGGATAAGCATCGATGCCGATTAGAACTGCATAATACCCAGCGATAGGGTGCTGTCCATCCATAATGGCAGAGCGAACTTCCGCGGGTTGCCTACGATGATTACAAAAGGTGTATAGCAGGCTAATTAGTTTTGGATAGTGTTACTCTTCGTGATAAAATGTGAAGTGAGGATGATTAAGATGGCGTCTAAAAGGGCGAGCTGCGGATTCTTAGCTCTATGGGGCTCGACATTGGGCATACACCGAGACAGACACTTTCACCGGCCGCTATCATAATCGGGTCACACATGTACTACTATTAGGAAGGTAAGGCAACATACAACGAAAACAAGGCTGTATATTTGATTTAAGCTCCCTAGTGTTAGGGAGGCTTATAATTTAGTGCAACAATGACTGCGTCCCGCCCTGACGTGGATATGTGTTATTAGAAGGACCACGTTTCTTTATGCCGCCTCAAGTTTCGCCATCTCTATCTCCTCTTCATCCTTGGCAGTCTTGTCACTTTCGAGGCAGAGTGTACATTTCTTAGCAGAAAGGACCGATGTAACAAGGTAAGGGCCATTGCGGGATCCGTCTGAGTCGACCAGGTACACTTTATCCCCGACACGAAACTCGGGATTCTACACGCAAACTCGGTCAGCGACCGGCAATCTCTTCACCAAGGCTACATACCTCATAAGCAGGGTCGACAAAGGGGCGATCTTCCTCATCGGAGAAGAGGAAATTGTCTTTTTTGGCCCTAATCTATATATAAGCATCCAACCGCGCTAAGTTACCAAGGGCTCTTACTCTTAGGAAGACATAGTTATCACGATATTGATACTTGGAGGATATTTACAGGCTAGCCGCGATGATATAGATAATGTTTCTAAAACACGAAAAGTAGTTCAAGGGCTCTATAGCTATATAGGCTAATCTATAGAGGTGGGCAGACAAGGCGTTGTGACAGTGTGCGTCTTATGTCACCCCTCCTTATCTAGAATATGATTGTCCCTATTAGGCTGCCCTAGCCTTAAAAACATATCAGGTTTTATGCGGTGGTATACATAAATAATAAGGCATAACCTGCCTTAAAGAAAGAGAGCAATAGTGTCCTACGATTACCGCGTATTAAAACAGGAAGAAGCAAGATGATGGCTTGTTTACGAGCTTGTCTCCGGTATTGGCAGCGTCTTAGGCCTAGGGTCACGAACGATCTAGAGACAGGAAAAAGCATATACCCGCAATTTACGACTCTACTTGCTAATCCTACTTAGTTAAAGAGTACAAGTCCGGCTATCCTCGGTTCACCGCTCGTGGCTTATATGCCGTCGTTTTGACAAGCTCCGAGCTCGACTCCTACTACTAAAACAAGACCAAATATCTTTACTCGAAGAACAGCTAGAGCAGATTGACCAGGAGGAAACGAATCTTCTCTTCTTTGGGAAGAGCCGGTGCGATGAAAATAAAGACCGGGGATCTACGATATCTAAGATTGAAGCTGCGCTTGCCGACTATAGTAACAGACCCGGAGAACCTACGAATTGCCGTTAATAGAATTAGATCAATTCGTCAAGAGAGCCGGCCGGATGCTGAGTCTACAATCAGCGGAGCGAAGAGATATAGCAAGCCTTTAACACTAGGTTAATAGGACGGGAGGCTTGGCTCGGGAGGAGACAGCATATCTCGCACACCGCGGCGACCTGGCTTCCCTAGCACCCGTAATGGACAATGCGGCCCTGCAGCTCGAAACATAGGTAGAAAACAAGCTGTATCAACACTGGCAAGGGTTTCGAAATATAAGAATGCGGTGAAGAATGGCCTCTCAACGTGTAATTGGCTGATAACTACAGAGCCGATTTCATGACGTCTCTATCGATCCGAACGTATACATATACCGGGGTCCCTTAATTCAGCGTACTGCGAAAGCACTGCTATTTCTCTTAATCATGCTTCTCCTAATGGTTCCGGTCATTATATGTAATCTAATCAGCACCATCTCCGCCCGAATTGTCATTGTCATGCTGTTTACGATCTTATACCTAATTATTCTCTCTTGGTTGACTAAGTCGAGGACGATGGAGTTGGTCGTTGCAGGGGCTACGTGAGTGCTAAGCCGCTTCGCTTAGAGCTTATCAAAAGCTAACCGATCCGTATAGATATGCTACTGTTCTTATTGTGTTTGTCTCCAGGACCTCTGCGATACAAAACTAGAAACTAGTAGTAGGGATATATACGGGATCTAGTTTGAAGAACAGATTAAGTAACAAGTATTTTATATTAGCGATAGGGTAGCAAAGTATAAGAAGTAATCGTAATGTTAGCTCGACAAATTTACGTAGGCTTACAATATATCTAGGCTTAACACGAGAGAGTATCATCCGTATTACTACAAATATGCGTTTTTTTGTAGAGCTTGTAAGTAAATTATTTACCTAAGTGAAAAATAACCACAATTCTCTAGTACATTTATACGCAGCTAGTAACGGAAGAGCGCGGAAAAAGCTGCCTACAAGCGACATAGGGTTGCATCGAGTGAGTGCATTATTGCTCTTGCTAATGGCACATACTTGGCTCAATAGTCCCCACAACCAATCATTAAACACTAAAGTACTAAGCGTCTACTTCTATATAGTATAGCGCCTGACTTTGTCTTTGTACACGTCTATGTAGTGAAAAGTAACTTGAGCCTCCTATAAGTACTAGTCTCTAGGTGAGCTATTGTGCAGTAGTGTGCTTATCGACGCGCTTAGAACTATAAGGTTACCTCATGCCAGAGTGCGCCCTAGGCTGCTTGCAAAACGTGGTGCCCTCGCCCCACGAAGAGGAAATGGGCGAAGTTTTCTAAGAAGAAATCCCTCCACGAGGCACCAAAAACACATGAAATGCACAAAAATACATAACTCTCGCACAAAAATAATAAATATTCATATTTTATACAAACGATATGCATTTTATATAGTTATACAAGTCTTGACACCTCGTGGTCCCCCCCCAAGCCCCGTTGAGGGAACTATGGGCCGGGTAAGAGTATATCTTCACCTGGCAGAGGCTTTGTGAGTTGGGGAAAATACTGAAACTCGGCCTCGTGAGCAGCCTAGTGCGCCCTCGATGCCCAACCCGAGGGCGGGCAGCCAATACACGGACAAAGCCAACGCCCTACGACCTAACGAATCACTAATGCCTATAGCCGATACAAAAAGCTCTCGGAGCGCCTGACAAGGCTACTGTACAGTATATGAATCAAAAGGCAGACCTGAAATTTCTCGCAGTCTTGGCGAGTATTAATCAGGCCATTTGGGGGCAGCATACGTTTCGGAGGCATACAGCCATTAAAAAGCAATAGGCTCGTGCCTCCACTGAGTCATTGATAAGGCTGTGTAAGCTACATACTATGGCCACCATCAAAGTGCCGGGCTATGCGGGGGCAGCTAGGTTGTAAGCCCCAGAAAATAAAAGATCGCAACGGCCATTAATTAGCTACCGCAAGATAGCGAAGCCTTGTAACAACCTTTTCGCTGCTGCGCCTCCAGTGAGGGGGAACTACTATTTTTGTACAGTAGTGTCGTGTCATTCCGTGAGTCCTAAATGCCAACTACCAGGCATCGACTACCCAACGTTTTAGATCCAGAAAGTGTTGTGCCTTGCTTATCTTCTTGATGTCTGCTTAGCACCAAGGCATTTCAGATGTTAACTTAGGCATTGTTAGCACTCCATATGAGCATGCCCAGGGCTGCGCTCGTGTCAGCCCTGCGTAGGTTTGCTTCTAGAAGGCGTATGAAGAAAGATAGGCTCCCGTCGTCGACTACAGAGTGTCAAGGCGGCGGCCACTGAGCTGAATAGTAGCGCAGATTAACTGGAGTTTCAGTAAACTATACGGTATTACAAGCGGAGCAGTTATATAAAGTAAAATAGCCTGGAGGATATTTGATAGTATTTTAAAATTAAGTTTATAGATCCTTTTATATAAGATCATTATACGACTTGAGATATTTAACAAAAGACAATAATTTCTCGCAAACCGAAAAACGGAGTAATGGCGGATATAGATGTTATAATCCAGCAGTTCTAAGAATCTCTCAAGCTGACGCGAGACGACGATCCAGAACGAGCACGTCGACTTGGAAATCTCGGGCTTGGATACTTAGACAGATACCGAAGAAACGGGATCGAAGCAGACCTGAACGCAGCCATCCAGCAGTTCCAAGAATCTCTTAAGCTGACGCGAGACGACGATCTAGAACGAGCAGATCGACTTGGAAATCTCGGGTTTGGATACTAGACAGATATCGAAGAAACGGGATTAAAGCAGACTTGAACGAAGCTATCTAGCAATTCCAGGAATCACTTAACCATCATTTGTCCCCTACTCTTCACAGGCTAGTCTCTAGTATCGACTTAACCAGACTGTATGCTGAAGGCGAAAACTGGTTATTAGCCTACCAAACCTCTTCTGTCACAATATCTCTGATTGCTGTACTTATACCTCGCTCTCTCGAAACTCCAGATAAGCAACATTCTCTCACACGAGTTGCTGGCTTGGCTTCTGACGCAGCAGCAATCGCTCTTATGGCGGAAAAGCCACCATACGAGGCAACCCGACTCTTGGAACTTGGTCGCGGGGTCATTATAGCCTCTCTCAACGAAATGCGGGCAGACATCTCCGATCTTCAGGAGAAACATCCCCAGCTAGCAGAAGATTATATTAGCCTTCGGAATCAACTCGATGCTCCAACAGCCTCAGCGTATCAAGCTGATAGACTCCGTGTGCCGGCAGTATTTGCATATCAGGTCGATCAGCGCCATAATGCGGGCCAGAAGCTGGAGCAAATGATCAAGGATATCCAGAGACTGCCTGGCTTTGAGCAATTTCTCCTAGCCCCAACCGAGAATGAGCTGAAAGGCGCCGCAACCTCGGGGCCAGTCGTAGTCATCAACGTGAGCGATTACCGCTGCGATGCGTTAATCATCGAAAAACGCGGGCTCCAGGCTTTACGGCTCCCTGATCTAGACAGCAAAGATGTTCGGGCTCGCGCAGCGACCTTAGCAAAGCCAGAAACACAGCTGCTGGAATGGCTGTGGGACACGATTGCGAAGCCGGTCCTAGATGCACTAGGACTCACACAAACGCCCGGTAACCTTTGGCCCCGGATTTGGTGGATTCCCACTGGGCCTCTCACCAAGTTCCCTATCCACGCGGCAGGGTACCGCGGCTCATCTAATACTGTCCTGGACCGGGTCATCTCATCCTATAGCGTCTCCATCCGAGCGCTCATGCAAGGCCAACAGAGGCGTTCCAAGGCAAAGGTGGCACCGGAAGCAGGGAAGGCTATTCTAGTCGGCATGGAAAGAACACCAGACCAGAAGGATCTTCGATATGTGCCAGAGGAGATTGAAAAATTGAGCCGCCTTTGCAGGTCCATGCAGCTGGACGTAAAAAGACCACAGTCTTGCCGCAGCGACGTCCTCTCGGCGTTGCAAGACTGCCGAATCTTCCATTTTGCCGGCCATGGGCTCACTAACCAGGACGATCCATCAAAGAGCTCTCTGCTTCTTAGTGATGGTCCGCTCGCTGTAGCGAGCCTGTTTGAGGTAAACTTGCACAATCGCACACCCTTCCTTGCTTATCTCTCGGCATGTGGGACAGGGGAGATCAAGCACGACAACCTCGTAGACGAGGGGCTTCATCTGATCAGCGCGTGCCAGCTCGCCGGTTTCCGGCATGTCATCGGCACTCTGTGGAAGGTAAACGACCAGACATGCATTGGGGCGGCGGCCAGGACATACGAGTGGATGAAACGAGAAAACATGAGCGACGATTCTGTTGCTGAAGGTCTGCACCGGGCTAGTCGAGATCTTCGTGGCCAATGGATTTCGGAGAGTGAAGCTCGAGCATCCAAGCGCATGGCGGTCGTCCACACCGAGGATGATCCTGACGCGACAGAACAATCACGTTCAATTCAGGCTACGATGAGAGACCCGAGAACGGCCGAGCTATACGAGGATCCGCCACTCTATTGGGTCCCGTATGTTCATTTCGGGATCTAAAGACATCGGCCGACGCGGTACTGGATGGGTGCCGAATACAGAGCCTTAGCTGTTGCAACGTCTCCATGTTTGTAGTACAGCGGTCGCAGAGGCCTATAGGATGTGTGTTGTGGAGGATCGGATGTAACATCGCTGCGGGTCAAAGAGAAGGTTTCAACTGATCGCAGACAGTCGATGGAATGCCAGGGCGGGGGACAATGTCTGCTAAGCATGTTAGTAGAGTTGACTATTAGGACTTGCCCACTGGACTGTATCTTGCGTTGGTGTTCGCGCAGCCCTGCATTGGTGACTCCTGCGCCTTTGCTAGACTTGATCATCTGGATAGCGCGCTATTCCGCGCCGGATACACTATACTGCGTAGCTGCGTCGTGTTTTCGATGGAAGACGGTCGTCTGCGGAATCGCAAGACTTCGAGTGAAATCGGCATCGAGCTTTTCAGCCTAGCATGTCGTGCTGCATGTAGATCATGGCGGGGTTCTAATGCAAGTCAGGCCCGAAACGCGTCGATGTAAATATCTCTGATCTTCTGGATACTATACTGGCCTTCAGAAACGAGCAAAGGTAGTAAGAAGCATCATTTCATAAAAAGTCAGATGCACTTGCGAGCTTGAGTGCGGAATGGGCAATAATTGGCTCTTGCCGCTCTGTTATGACAAGTAACGATATCATTGGAGTACAGCTGGGAAGGGGTGCAAAGCCAAAAGTGTCTGGAAATAGACCCGCTAAAGATAACCTTAATTACTTTGTAGTTAATAGGGCCAAACTTCGACTTTGGCGATGTCATCCTCATCCTCAGGCAGCAACCTGCTTTTGACGCTGACCCCCACAGCGCAGGGGACACAGGTCTGAAGGCCGGAACGACACTAGTGTCGGGTAAATATGGGTCCAAAATAAAATCACAGAGTCCAAATGTGAAACTCCTTTCGCTACTTACTGTATTTTTAAAGAGATGCCATGTGAATTGCAAGTCGTCTTGGTTGAAAGCTCAAGGTTGTGATGGAGAATTGCGGATATGCGGGCGACGCGCATAAAGCGGCCGCGCGTATCATCTTTTTGATTGGATGTGGAACCCCTAAAGAATGTATATACAGGCATGCTTAGTATCACAAAAAGTCATCAGAGTTTGGATAGCCGGTTATTATTATGGTAACCTTGAACTTATATCAAGTGGTGTTCAATGTAGAGGCAATGAAGAGTCCACCATGCTGCGAATTAGAAAGTGATTAAAAAGTAAATTGCGATTTTACACTAACACGAAAAGCAGGAAATTTAGTGTGAGAGAAATTTATGGTTGGATCCTTTCCGTCTACATTTAAACCGATTTTTAGAAGTTTGGTAAAGGCTGTTTTGCTTTGCAGTCTCGCCCATTGTTGTCGACATACTGAATCCTAGCTATCATCATCCTTCTTATTTCCAAGATTAATGTACTTTGTTATAACTTGGCAAGACATTCTATTCACGCGTCTACTCCCACCTCATTTTCAACTCGCTCTCTATTTCAGGAAGCTATTTTGAAGACTCTGTCATTGTAATATATTTCTTGGCAAGAAGCCTTTCCTTTGATACGACTAATGGAAAGAGGTTAAATCGGCGTGCTATGGAAGCTAAACTTTCGATCAATTTATGCTTCCCAGCTGCAATACTTTCCTGACGCAAGGTGGCTTCTGAACCCGACGAGAGAGGGGCGCTATTTCTTTCCCCAATGAAATCACAAAGTCTTCCGGAAAAAGTAGGGGGAGAAAATTGTCGGTGCACCACGTTAAAGATACTTTTCGCATCAGGGAAAAGTTCGTTGGCTCAGAACGCACTTCAGGCAAGGTTGAATTTCTCGGGTGATCCAATCTGCAAAGCAGATCATACGGTATGATCAGAGTGGCCAAACTCCAGCGAAGACTTCGTACAAGTGCTACTCTTGACAAGCTAGGTTTGAGGCGTCGAATTCTCATACGAGAGCTCTCTGAACCAATTGTTGTTGGTTGTTGGTCATTCGGAACGGATGCATAACGGAAATAGCCATCCTCATTCGCGTTGCTAGTGAGTACACGAAATGCCGAGTAGGTATAGTCAACTTTCATGACGTTAAACTCAAAACAGCGTATTTGGTACTTTAAAATATTCTTAGAAGAGCTCCATTGAATTCAAACGGGCATTGTTGACATGGCCCCTTTCCAAATTAGCGAGGCGGCCGCATTAAAAGTGGTCAGCTCTTCACGCGCGAGGATAAGCAATGGCCATTACTCCTTTTCCTATCGATATCGGCCCAATACGAATCTTATTAGCGATGAAAGACATAGGCGGTGTAGAGAACGAGCCCAAAAGGTACCCTCAGTGGTGGAGATTGGTGGGTCTAGGCATGGGGGGCACGGTATCAATTACATACGCAAAAAAAAAACTACTTAACACATTTTCCTCCTTTCCTTCTAGCACCAAGTTTGGCACCTTGAACCTGGAGAAAGTAGTGGAAAAAACTCAACTTTAAGATTTCTTGTAGAAATTTAATATACGATGGTGGTATCACGTAAGTATTTTTCTAGGAAATCATCTCACTTCAGGGTCCAGTTTAATAATGAAAAATGTCTCAGCTTCAATAAGAGCTTTCACGCGATCTGTCAGCCCCTCTAAAAAACGGAGAAGAAGTCAATCAAATATTGAGGTTGAGAAGACTGCTCGTGCTGTGGTCCGCTTTACTTCCACGGTGTTAGAGCCTGATACTCGTTTTGTGGTCTTTGATCATGAGTTTCTCTTGCATTCGGCGGTGCTGAAATTGCATTCGAGTTATTTTCGGAACTGCTTGAGCCCGCCTGAGAAAGCGAAACCTGGGAATGGACCTTTGTTGTATCGGTATGAGTATATGAGTGTTGTTAATGGAAAGGGAGATTGGGTTTTAGAACCTACGGCACAGGTATGTTTATTTTGAAAATCAGGAAAATTTTTTAGGAATATCAAATTTTGATGTCCCCAAATTAGGAGCCATTTGTCTTAGGTTAATAAAGGATCTGAATTCCAATACTAACAGACATAGGTTGCTTCAAAGAGTTTGGCAACATTTCAAGAGCTTCTCAATTCGAAAAATGAGACGGAAGTGTTCAGAAAGCTCCTTTGTGCTTTGTATGGCCGACCATACATAGTCAAAAATGTCGGTGAACTCAAGCGTTTGACAGATTTGGCAGAATTATATGGTGCCTTACCTATACTCTCAGCAACGCTCACGGCAGCCTTGATCGGAAGCCCTATGTTCTCAGCGGATGTTCACAGAAAGATTATGCCTGAATTCTTAGACTTTGTTTTCGACATCTTGCCGATAGCAAGGAAGCTTCGGCATGCAGTTCTTTTCCGAGAATGCTTCGTTCATGTGGTCGGGAGGTGGCCTGGAGATGAACCTTCGGCCGAATCGGATTCGGAAATTGAAGAGATGATACATATCGATTTCATCCGGGGGGATCCTGTTCTTTCGGCACTGGTTGAAAAGGCGCATCATACCCTATGCAAAAATCTTTTGCTTGTAAACCAGGACCTGCTGTACATGATATTTCACCAACCTCAGTATCATATTAACGGTGCAGATTCGTTTTGCCTTGGACATCAACCAGTCCAGAACGTGGGATTCTACAAAAGTCTGCAACGACAGCTGAAAAGCGATCCCGCACCCTCGAGGGAAGCAAAAGAATTGATCTTTAGCTTAGACTATTTGCTAGCAAACCATCTAGTCTTGGATCGGAGCGGATGCGGTGCTGGGGATGGTCCTTACGTACATGTGTTCCTCAGCACCGAACTTCCGGACTCGGATTTGCCTTGGGACACCCAAGAGCTTGAGTGGTAATCTTTACATATCTGCCTCTTTGCTGGAGCAGCCACCAGTCACCCGCGGCTAGTCTAGACGAATGAATGGGATACAGACTTTGAATCGCTTCTTGGAGATACTCAATCTACACGACGAGCGGTGCAGACCTCTGGTTTGCAATATTAGCCACACTGCTCTCGAAACGGATACATAATTTCTTCTGTTCAATCTTATACAAATGTTTAGCGGATATTGTGTTGTAATACTGACCGGCAATAAGTTTTGGGAAATATGGGGGTATCAATAGATTGTATGTACAGAGGCTTTGTAGAAAGGACACTATAGGAGTTTCGGGCAGTCTATTAGGCAGTATGGTAAACTTACATATGGGGGATGGATTCCATACTTTCAATTCATACAAAAAATGAAACGCAGAATTACAACAATTTTCTAATAATTAGATTTATGAAGGACATAAGCGCAGTACTCTTTGTGGTTAGCCCAATTAGGCTTCATCTGTTGGCGTTGTCAAGGATAGACCTGGACTTCGATTCGGATACACGGCCTAGAGTCTGCCACCCGGCAGTTGTCTACAACGGAGGTAGTTAAGACAGGGACGCCTTTGAATGTTTTCGGACACATCATAGTAGGTTATAGGCGAAGTAGAGCAGCGATTTCACATCTTGTTCCTAGTCAGGCACATATTAGCTATCCACATTGTCCTTTCCGCATATTGTCTACGTAAGAAGGGAAAGAGACGCGGAGGGACGATCCGGCTCCACGGCCGCTAGTGTCATCGTTCCTCCCCAATCCCCACACCAGCTCCCTTAGGCGCTTCATTGTCAACACAACTTCGCCCCATCTCTCCATCATCAACCTTCACGTCTATCCAAGTCTTATGGCAAGCTGAGCGACAAGTTACTCTTGAGAAACGTCGCAGCTTCTCACCTTGCTATGGCGTATTTTCAAATCGCAGATGTGGGCTTGGCGGATCGTTGCGATGAACTCAGGCAACCGAACTACCTAAACTTGACCCTTTCGATGTAAGTTTCCACATCCATTTATCGTACAAGCGGTACGCTGACGATGTTAAAGCTTTATTCTCCTTGGAATACTCATCTCATATCTTCCCCAGCATTACAGGATAATCCTTCGTCGCACTTCCGAAGGAATCTCGCCTTACTTCATCCTCCTTGGAACCACATCGGGAACATGCGCCTTTACAAATATATTAGTCCTCCCTACGTCTCGAGCGGATGTGGGATGCTGTCAGGTCATCAGCGGGTTTGAGTGCGCTGCTGGACTATTGGGCATTGTTCAAGTCGGGGTACAGTACTTCTGCTTTTGTGTAATGTAAGCAGGCCCCTGCCGTGAGGATGCTTGCTCTGTTACTGATGTCAAGGGCAACAGATTAGTTTTATGGATTGCTTTCTTTCCAAGGGGCTCTCCTTTACCTACCGATAATAGCTCTACGAAACACTACACATGGAGGGCAGCAGTTATAGTCGGGATCACTTGTGTCGTACATGCACTCGTAGTAGCCATTATCAGCATAGCTTTCATTGTCTCTCAACCAAGTGCGTTGGCAACATGGGCAAATATTCTTGGAATAATGGCTACAATTCTTGCATGCATTCAGTATATTCCGCAGATATGGATGACCTGGCACCGAGGAGATATAGGCAGTCTGAGCATACCAATGATGTTGATTCAAACCCCTGGCAGCTTTGTATGGGCTGCAAGTTTAGCAGTGAGACTCGGATGGGCAGGGTGGAGCACCTGGGGCTTATTCCTAGTAACTGGATGCTTACAGGGATGTTTACTTGTAATGGGAATTTGTTTCGAGATAAAGGCAAGGAAAAACAAGCAGCATACCGAGGGAGAGAATGTAAGTCTTGCAAGAGAGTACGCTGATGCATCATTGCTAATTCGACCTAGACAAATGCGAGGTGTGTCGTCGGCTATATTTCGACTTCAAGAACCCATCCAGAGACCGATGATGAGGGTGGGCTAGTCTCTGAAAGGACTGGCCTTCTGAAGGCGTCCAAGAAAGCGTCCAAGAAGAAGTCCAGATCTAGGAGTGCTTCACGTGTACGAGGTTGATACTAGCCGCTCAGATTGGTTGTTTGGCACTTTAGACATAGACATCATTATCTCTCTTAGGATCACCTACTATTCATTAAAATGCCCCATGTACCATTCACGAGTGATGCTGTTTGTGTGGTAGTTCAATAAGTATACAACCAGGAATTCATATCATTCATTGAGGATATAAACGCCTCTGAGCCCCCTACCCCCTGGGTTGTTTACGCTGTTTCTACTTCTGTTCGTAACAGCTCTAACCCAGTTCGGCCTTGGACTCAAGCTCAAACTTAAGGAAAAAGTTGAGTTGAAGCGGGAAGTCTGAAAGAACCCCCACTCCTAGTAGTTAATTGTCCAAATCTATTACCTCTTTTAGCTAGAAACTACTTCCTTATCTAACAGCTGTCTCTAGTATAGTTTTATCTAAATTTTTAAAGGTTCAATAGAAACTCTATAAACGCTGCAACTCCGCCACTTTTGCAAGAGAAATGCTTTAAAGCCTTGTGTTTAGAGAGAGGTGGTTTGTCCACGAAAAACCATTCGGCTTCACAAATCACAACAGTGAGTCTTGAGTTCCGCTTTTGCAACATGATGTTGTGTATGACCTTTTTTATATTTATCTTTTCGCTCATCTCGAAATAAAATATGACTAGTAAGACAAATCGGACGGATTATCCTCTCCAAGGTCATACCATTTCTGGCACTTAGATCGCGCCCAAACCCGATCCTAACAGGGAAGGAGATGTTAAGCCAATGCTGGATGTATTGTGCGTCGTGAAATTGCACCGCTTCCGAAAAATCTTCTACCACACCCAGTTCTCTTACAATATCCTCGAAAGTTAAAACCAATTAGCTCCATGGTAGACTACCGTAAATTGTTCTCGTCGTGCTTTCTTTTACAAGCGAGATCGATTTCCAGCTTTTACTATGGTCGCTGGCGGGATTGAGAAGGTTATAAAAGATGGATTTGTGCGTAGATTATGGAAGGATGCTCTGCGTAGATAATTGGGCTGTCAGAGCTACGTTGGTGCTGGTTTTCGGTATTAATTTGATTCAACCTCTTCTACATAAGATTTCTTATGGAATCATCAAAGCCTTGGGGTCGAATTTAACTTTATGGGAACCCAGGACGCGTAGGTCTTAAGTTGTCTTACGAAAGAACTTTCAAGGGAAGAACGAGTTTTAGCCTGTGATCGATGGGGAATGAGACAGGTTCCACATTTGAAGGGAAGAAATTGCTTCCATCTTATTGATCTTAGCATGGAGTACAAAGGATAGCTAATTGAAAACCGGATAGGAATATACGTGGTTAATTCTAAGGTCTACGAATTGGGTAACTTCTTTCGGACTTTTTATTCAGCCTTAAATCGAAGATCAATTTTATAAGGCTTGGTTAAGAAATTGTTCTATATTTGAATCTACAGGAGATAATTTATGTGTAAATTGAAGAATCACCAATTTGACTGCCACTTAAAGAATTTGGGTCTAAGTATGAACCCGAGACGACCCCTCTAACCATACAAACGCTTAGATATCACATTAAACTATATTTTAAACATTAAAGTACTCTAATTTTCAATCCTATGAGCCGTGTCATTTACTATTAAAGTTATGGGCACTGCTATTTAGAATCCATCCGCTAATATGGTAGGAATTACCTGGATAATGGCTATTATCCATGTTGAAGTTATGGCATTTGTCAAATAGAAAACTGATGCAAATGCTGAAGAAGCTGGAGTCAGTAAGATCTGAATCTGGGCAGTAGAATCGCTTGTTGGTTGAACTGTTGGTGTTGTGTAGGGTTCCTCCGCTGCTACGACAGTTGTTGAATAATTGGCAGTCCCTGCTGCTCGAGCCCAAATTGGCACTGGGCCGGTTGTTCTTCGAGATCTTACTCTCCTAGTTAGGGAACTTCCAGAAACAATTGGTACCATAGTCGTCTGACGGCCACTTTCTATTGTAGGCGTGCGCACCTGCACTTCAATCTCGTAGGCTTGTTGGTTGAAAGAGGGTTTATTTATAAACCACTTTTTGTTGAAATAGGCATGGGAAAGGTTGTGATTATTCGAGGGTTACGTTTTAGCTAGAAAGCGTCTAGGTACCACCTCTTGGTGCATGTACTGATGACGAGAGGGATGTCATCAACTGGTCGGTTGTGGCGGCTGGAATAAATACTGAATGTTATAAAATCAGGATAATGGATATGGCGATGAGACTGTTTAGAATTTCCCCCTTCTGGATGGCAAATTATCGAGATTTATGGGATGTAGTTTCTAAAACCGTTCGTTTGTCGGCCTAAGGAGTTCTCTTGCTAGCTTTCTCTTCTCCACGGGTAATTGTAGTTCGGACCTAAATGCCACAACGGTATTTGGTCTAAGAGAAGAAGTTCTTTCTTGTTTCGGACGCTGAGTTGCTGGTGCTAAAGATCCAGTATTTGAGACGGGTCTGGATCACGCAAAATACACACAATTAATCTTGATCCTTGATGAAGGGAAAGATCGGAGGCTAATTGAATATATATGAAGTAACTATAATGCCGCTCAAAAAATAGCTGCGTTGCTCTGTTTCCGCAGTAATGAAAAGGGAGTTTAATTCTATATTAGCTGAAGCTATTTGGTACTATTAGCCAAATTGATTTTTCTTCTTAGTATTCAATATTTAATGTCAACTGATTGAGAGCTGCTTGTCTCCTATCCATGAAATCACTTTGATGTCTTTTTAAAGCTTGATTTACGAGGAGTCAGGAGGAGAAAAATTCGAGGAACGAAAAAGAAGAAATAATGGCATATCAGGGAATTGAACATATCTTAGGTACACAAGAAAGGCTAACAAAACCGTGTGGCTTCAGGCCAGGTATAACTCTTTGGCTGCTTTCGAAAAGTGTCTGGAAGTGTGCTATACAATTCCCATTGAAATAAGGTATGAATAGGAAAGAAATCAGAGAAAAGGGGATGCAAATTTCAGATACTCTATTTAGTATAGCTATGATCCTGAACTAAACGCTAAATTCAAAAACCAAATGATCACCCCCTTCCTCGTTCCGAATAATTCTAGGGATTAGTACAGTGGTGGCTTCATTCCTGATGATCTTTTATGGAAGGGTAAATGGAGCTTGGATTTAAAGTTAGAAACTATGTTCTAGAAATTTGCTTTTTTCCTAGTTTGGTGTGTATTTCTTACGTTTGGAATCTGTCTCTAGAGGTGGGGGGTTGGTGTACTAAAAGGGTATGTTTCGTAGCTTCGCGAGCGCTAAGCTTTCATCTAACAGCACCGAAAATCAAAATTTGGTATTCCAAACCTCTTCGAAGCTCAGAGAATTTGGAACGGGGCGGAAATCTGAGGTTAACCAATGCGTTGTAGAGAATGAAGGATACCACCAACAAATGTCTGCGAGACTTCTTGTTAGATGACAAGAGCGTCAAGAAAACTAAGAGCCTGGTAGTTTCGACCCATCTGGCTTTCTGCCGATAGCTACAAAGACTTTCCACATGTCCAACAGTGTCCAAGTATGCAATGCGCATGCCATATATTAACTAGTGTTCTAATTTGCTGGCAAGCCTTAGTGTTTGAAGCAGAATTTGTACTCTCTCTCTCTATTGGATTTTCCATGGGATTGATATCAGAAATAGAAATGATTTAATTAAAGCGTCTATAGTAGTTATCTGCCGATGATGAATGAACATATCCGAGAATCCCAGGTTGACGTCACTGGACCCAGAGACACTTAGCAGTCTGCCACCCCCTCGCCGCAAGGTAGTGTATCGGATTTTAAGGTTTATTTATTTTGAATGAGTACTCAATTCCTTTGTTCTCGAAACGTATGTCTTTGGTATCTCCACCTCCCTTCAAATTCACCAAATTTACCAAAATTCCAAGTAGCTCTAAGATCAAACCACACAAATTCGAAATGTACACCCGAACAATCAAAGAATCATGCTACTATATGGAAACTAGAAACTGTAGTTGATCAGGAGTTCAAGCTATCAGCCATGACTTGCAATTGTACTCATTGCTATTGGTGGATTGGCAACAGATAATATTTGGTTTCTAATAGACACTTTCAAATGGTTTGGGAGAGAAATTGATCAATATGATGATGAAGGTGACTCTGGTAAGGACGCTCTTGGTAAAAAAACGGCCAAACATGTGTAAAATCTCTAACTTTTGATAGGTGTTTCAAACACAATGGCTTTTTATACAAAGTGTAGCAGCCCTATTACAACCTTGACATATTAGAGAAAGGAGGTTATTATGGAAGCGCCAAGGTCAAGAGAAAAAGCAAAGAAACTTGGCCTCACCCCAGTTTATGAGTAATACTTATTGGGTAAATATACTTGGGAGCTAGAGAAACTTGAGACGATTGCCGTGCAATGGAAGCGAATTATGGAGAGCGCCGAGGTTTCAGAACCGCCAGAGCTTGCAGTGAGGCAACCTGGCTCACAAGGGAATTATTGAGGAGAAGGCGGAGCTCACGGTAGGTATGACCCTTCTAATCAAGAAGCTTTAAAGTTCTCCTCTTTGGTGGTGTCTCTGTGTCTCACATTCAAAGTGAAACCTGAAATGGAGCAAAGGCCCACGGCACAATGAAAGCAGATTTAGGGAAACCCTGCAAGTGCAACAAGCTTTTCAAGACAACTCAGATAGCCGCAAAGTTTTGAATTCCTTTTTCTCAAGTTCTTGTGCGACGCGCTAAGGGTAGCTAACGCGACTCAAAGGTGAGTCTGAACTAACTTCGCGAACCATTCACTTTACCCTAGCCCTGGCAACCCACACTACCAGCACCGATCTATATTAAACCAAATAAGAGGTATGTCCTTCGCCTTCGGGCACTCGGCAAAAACAACAAGCTGTAAGCGACCCAGCTCACACCAAATCTACAAATCTCAATATAACAACAAACGAGTGTTACCCAAGACCTAAAAATTGAGACAGAGTTAACCAAGACCTAAGCAGAAAAAAAAAAATCAGAGTTACCCAAGACCTAAAAAATCACTACAGAGTTAACCAAGACCTAATAATCAGAGCAAACGCCCGGGTTTGTCTGTCCTCGCACCCGCGAGGTGTTTGTTTGCCGTTTTTTTCTATGGAGGATTTTTTCTATTTTTTCCTTTTTATTTAGGAATCTCTCTTTTGAGCAAGCCTTTACGTTTTTTCTTGGGGGTCTATTTCACAAAGCTCTTTAGCATGGTGCTCAATTTTTGCATTTTTTTGCTAAACGCGAGGGTGGTGACGCTTTCGCGCCAGTGCGCTTCGCGAACCAAGCTATGATCTTATGAGTTAGCACCCTCTTTCGACCATTCTCATGGATTATAAATTGGATGATCAGTCTATCGCTTCACAAGTAGTGAAACGAAATCGCCGGCTGCTAGGGATGGCCTCGCGTTTAATTTTCTTCGTCCATATGGGAATACCACGTCGAGCGTGTTTCACAATATATATTTGTATTCATTATAATTTTATCTCCTGCCTACTACATCACTTCCATCATACTTTCCCGTCGCGCTTGCACTGTCAAAAAATGCGAGACTATGACTCCTGGACAAAGCTATCTGAGCATGTTCCTGAGTCGTTCGTCAAAGGAAAGGAAATAAACCTTGCCAAGCACTCACATTTACCCTTGAGATTCCAAAAGCAAAAATGGCGATATCGCACGAAAGTTTCTTCCACATCTTTATAGGAAGTTAATCAGAGTTTTAGTCCTTGCAATGTAGAACCTCAGGGAAGGTTTAGCTTGCTGTGTATCTCAATTATGAGGGGAAGAGCTTAGTTTTTGCATTTTTTTTCTAAAAAAAAAGCAAACTCCCCCAGACATTGATGAGATTGCACCAGAGAGACTAAGTGTCAATTTTAAATGCCAGAACTGACCCTACCTGCAACCTCTATTCTGTTTCTAGAACTGACGTTAGGGACAGCTCGCCTAAAGACTTGGCTGAATTTCGATCACGGGTGGCAATGCATCATATCCCCGGACCATCACTTCATGGAGAAAAGACCTCGATTGGCTAATTTTATTTTAGAGAATTCACAGGAAGTCTATTGTAGCTCAAAAAGCCGCTTTACTAATTACCGTAAAGTTCAATTTCAACGAGCCCAAGCCGAAAAAGGCGACACGTAATTGATTTTGCATTACGTGAACAGCTGTATTTGAGAATTCTAGAGCTGTTTGATTGTAGTC
The DNA here is from genome assembly GCA_003988965.1 of Neobulgaria alba. Classification (NCBI taxonomy): domain Eukaryota; kingdom Fungi; phylum Ascomycota; class Leotiomycetes; order Helotiales; family Gelatinodiscaceae; genus Neobulgaria; species Neobulgaria alba. The sequence continues at coordinate 471,979 of QYAM01000006.1, forward strand.
GACATGTGCTTAATCCTGGACTCGATGTTGGGGTCGAACAAAAATCTACCTACCTGGCACTTCCCAAGTAAGCGACGGCCAATAACCGTCGTTTGAATTGAATGTTTCAGGGCCATGCATGATTTTCCATTCAACCTTTGTTGGAGGCGTCAACCCGGGCCTCACTAGCGAGAGCTTCACCTTTCTTTTAACTATTGATCTCTGATTAATCATTGAGTGTCTGGTTTGTTCTTTCCCAAACTATTTTCTCAGGATTGCTTAGAAAAATAATAGCTCCTTAAACATCTCGCCTCAGGATCAAAGCATGGCTACGAATGGGCTTACGAAAGATCAAGTTGGCAATTCTATTTAGATAGTTGGAAAAGGTGTAAATCAAGTTGGAAGAGATCAACTTGCTTCCGCTCTCGAAGGTGTTGGAAAGGTTGTTGAATAAGTTGGGCCGGCTGCTGCGACAATCACCAAGAGCGTAGACAAGTTTAGAAAAGACCGACTCAATTCAGCTGTCAGCGAGGCTAGAAAGGTCTTACACAAGAACCGTGTCGGTCCAGCTTTTGAGCAGGCGGTTAGATATGATAAGGAGCATCCATACGAAACAGTTTCCATTCTTACCACAGTAGCTCCTGGTATTGTGACTATTCCGGCGTCAAAGAAAATAGGCGCCCTTCTGATATCTAGCCGTGTGCAATACTAAAAGCTTATAGGTTCAAGAGCTACATACATCCATCATACCATTGGAAATCCAGTTGCACGTAGTGTGTTCTCGCACATGCAGAGTGCGGCTCAGGGTGGTTATGGGCTTCTTATTGTTTAGGGAGCTACTAGGGTTGGAGGGGCGACACTTGGAATGGCCACTGCCCTTATGAGTTTGGAAAGGAAGAAAGTAAAAACTGATGGGAAGATTGTCCTTCGTTCGGACGAGGCTGCGAATTTTGCTACCCAAAAGAGCTTGGATGAAACGAGTGGGCAGAGAGTTAAGGAAGAAGATAAGAGAGACGGCCCTATATCATTGACGATCTTAAAAAGATCAAGTTCAAGTTGTAATAGGTATGCTGATGAAGTTATTTTCTTTTACGAAATTGAAAGTGCTTGATGTTGAGTACTCGATACGAGGAACGAAATTGCGGTCTATATGAATAAGTCCGGAACAAAATTAGTAAAATTTGTAGTTGGAGAGTAACTTGTTTTTATATGACCCTCCCATTTGTGCTTGGACAAGGTAGTTCTCTGAAATTTAAGTTTCTCATAGTAAGGAAGGGGGCTTACAACATCTACGGAGTACTGACCACTGTAAAATCTATGGCTGAGGATATTCGAAAGTAATAGAATTCAAAAATCCTTGGCGAATAGGCCAAAGCTTCAGATAATTTTCTTAGATAAAAGTATACTAGAAGTTTCAAAAGGAAGGAAGCTCCGAGAAGAATAATTTTTGAATGGTCACGTGCAAATGTCGCGTCTTCAACGACGCGCCAAACAAGTTAGTAAAGAATAGCGATGGAAGGGGAAGTCCAAACTATCCCTTCCTACGAAGACGAATAACCCCGCTAACGGCCTAGTAGATACGCTATGTTTAAATTCGATGTGCCGCTTTGAACTCCTCGGCACTCTAATTCTTCTCAAGCAAGACTTCGTGGATAAGTTCTGTAGCATCAAAGAGGAACATCCGTACTACTTCCTCTCCCACGCATGATACAAGGCTGACGAGAGCAGGCCCCAAGAGCTATCATGCTTCATGAAATCCTCCTCTCCCTCTCCGGTCACCCCTCCCCACTCCTCACCACCGACCACACATCCCCAACCTCGATTCTCTCCCCACCAGAAAAAGCCCTCCTCTCCTCAATCGCCCACCTAAGCAATCTCCATTGCAAACTCCTAACTTTGACCTCCGCAATCGCCTCTTCGCACCCCTCGACTATCTGCCAAGCAGTTGCTACATCAATTCGATCAACACATCTTGCTCAGTTTCAGCGGAAGATCTTGGAGGTTGAGGAAGGTATATTAAAGAGAGATGCCGGGAGTGTGGGAGCTTATAATATTGTGCCCCTCACGGCTATTGTGGGAGAATTTTCAGGATGGACAAGGAGAATGGAATGGTTTTTGGAGTTGGTGGAGTTTATAATGAGGGGTAAAATGTGTAGCGGGGCAATGGTAATTGACAGGTTATGTGAGAGTATGCAAACTGGATACATGGACATCGAGGAGGTCTCGGGAGCTTTGGTTAAGGTGGCGGAGACAGCTTGGTTGAAGCAGGTTTGTGCTTGGGTGCTTTATGGACGACTGCCGATTTATGGTAGGGAGGACTTTTTTGTAAGGATCGCGGAGGGAGATATACAAGTTGGTTTAATGATTATATTTTCACCGACATATTCTAACATTGTGTAGGCGTACGAGAGCAGCTCCGAGCTACTTCCCGCTTTTGTTTCTGCCCCAACTGCGGCATCGTTGCTGTTTATAGGCCGGTCCCTCAACCATATTCGAGTCAAAGGAATTTCAAGTGCTGGAGCTCCCGAGCTTGATTTGTTGTCCTTGCATCTGAAGCAGCTCTCTACGCTGAAATTCCCAATTAACAAGGCCCAATTCTCAAGAGTTGTTGCATCAATTCGACTATCGTTATCTCAAACAACTTTACAAAAGCTATTGCCGCTGAGCAGGGTCGTTGAGATATTAACCTTACTACGAGAATTTTTCTTGCTGGGCCGAGGAGAGTTTGCCATTGCCTTGATACAGGAGGCAGACGAGAAGATCCGGTCGAGGTGGCGACGAGCAGATAATATTAGCTATGAGAAGCTGGAGGGCTTTGATAATATCGTGGTGAAAGAAGGAGAAGTTTTGGCAGTGCTCTCAAGGACATGGGCTGCTATGACCTTACTTCAAGGCGAAAATGCAGACGATCAGGACGAAGATGAATTACTGGAACTAGCCAGAGATTTGGTGCAATTGGTCATTGCGAAGAACACAAAAGCTACACCCTCACAAGTCAGTTCCAAGATTGCTCCAACGCCATTTCGGAATCTGCTCTTGTCTACTCCTGTCATGTTAACACTGTATATTCCCTCGCCACTAGATCTTTTTCTTACACCTGCAGACCTTCAAAGCTATTCAAGTATTAACGCATATCTTTTGTCGATACACAGAGCGCATCTTAGACTGACTGACCTTTGGAAAGTCACCGCGCTCCGTCGAGACCATCCAGCACCACCAGGTCCACCGTATGGTAGCTCGGTAGCTGGAAGAAACCAAATCAAGATTCTACGAGCGAGAGCAAAATCGCGTTCTCAGGCTATGCGCAGTGTTTGGGCTACAAGTAGCGCTGCTGTCTTCTTCCTCGGAGAAACGCAAGCTTATCTTCAAGGCGAAGTGGTACAAGGGACATGGGATGGCTTCAAGAACTGGCTTTCGGGCGTGGGTTCGCGCCCGGGAACCGCGAAAGATGATAGAGAAGACGATGGTGATGAAGACATCTGGCTGGAATTAGGTCAAGAATCAACCACCCAGACTGGACTCAGCCACACGCATGATCCCCAAACATTAGCAGATGCACACAGGCGGTATCTCACGGCTTTATCCGCCAGCCTTCTCCTCACAACTCCCTCTTTCACGGATCCCCTCTACTACTTCCTCCAACAAATCGACCACTTAGTAGCACTAGTCCATCGTATCCACGCAATTTGGCAATCTCTCGACTTAGAAGCAGACGAAGGTGTTGTAGATGCTTTTTCCGATTTCAATAAAGAAGAAAAGGATGTACGAGAACAACTTGTTGTAGTCGCCAATCGAGTTAAAGTCGCAATTGAAGAATTAATCAAAAGTCTACGAGATGTGGATCAAGATCGTGATGGAATGGAAACTGGATTTGCAGAATTGGTTCTTGAGGAGGAAGGAGCATATATCCCCACTAAAGTTGGGAGGGTGGATAGGCTGCTAATGAAGTTAGATTTCGGAGGTTGGTTTCATGCTGGGAGGGCGGAGAGAGAGGAGTTTGGGGAGATAGGAAGTGATGACGAGTTATGAGCTATGCCTTATTATGCTTGATGACTTGTCTTGAATTGGGGATATAAAAAGAGATACGATACCCTTGGTCTGTAGAATTTGGAGTTTTCTGAAATTTAATTTACATACCTATATTTATTAGAATAAGCCTCTACGTCGTTCCTATTAATTTTTATCGGCGTCTTCTCTTTAATTTATCATCTAATGCGAAAGATAAAGCAACGAACATTCGCCCTGTGCTTGGGTTTAGCGATTCTGACTTCAACCTCTATTTGAATTGGTAATTCATCTCTAAACTATCAAACTGCATATGTTCGCACTTCCTTAAAATATAGCCAATGGAAATTTAGAGGAGAAAACAGGGTGCAAGAATCATAACATGTGAGATCCTATCTTTCCCAAATTTGGAAGCTCAATTTCTCCATTTCAAAATCTGATATCATAAAAGCCCCTCGGTAATGACAGTCGAGAAACAGAATTCGTAACGCCATCAAATCATTAATACCTCCATCCAGTCCCTTGAATCCCAGGTCCTACCAGCACGCAATAAACTCTGCATGTGACCATTCCATCCAGCTTCAGGGAAACATTCCAAAATCATGCAGCAGCAGGAGACTTCCCTGTCAACCAACAAGTAAAAGCCGATATCAAACCAGCTTTAAAACTCGGTTTTGGCGTATAAGTTTGTCGAAAAATCAAGGTTTGATCACCATTTTGTTTTTTGGTGTATTCTACTTCGTAAGCGGCTAATTGTTGGCCTTTGGGTGGGGGGTTATTGACGACTATTACTACTTGTCAATACATACATTTCTCTCCTTCCTTCCCAAAAATAGTTTTGCTATTTTCTAAAGGAAGGAAAAGGTTGGAAATGGTCGAAAAAGATAAGAAAGAGAAAACTAACTCTGCTGTGCAACATGAGAAAGACCAACAAATTCCTTTGGCGGTGTAAATTGAGTCAACGCCTTCGAATTCGAGTTCTGACTATGTTCTTTCACCACCAGCTGTTGCTGTTGCTGTTGATGATGTGATACCTTGTTGATAGGTACAAGAGCTAAGGATCTCTTCTCCTTACAAGCTCGACATAATTTCGATGTTTTCTTCTTAGACACAAATTGTTTTTTGCATTCGATACATTTGCGCACGTGACTCCTGTTTTTCCCCATTAAAATTCTGAATGTTACAGTAACGGGAGGGGACAAATAAATGGCGGTGTATAAGGGAATTGGAGGGGGAACGTACATAATATGTTTCTTATGGTTGGAATTGTTGAGTTTGGGCTTTGCTTTGGGGGAGTGGGATTGAAGTCCAGCTACCTTCTAAGTTAGAATTTAGATTTAGAACGATTGTATTTATGGAATTTTAAAAGGGAGAAACGTGGAGAGCTTGAATGGAGGGATGTAACGATGGGAGAGCATGCAGGAACGAGGGTTTGTTTGACAGCCAATTATTTTTAAGCCTCAGAATTTCGGATGTCGGGATTTTGGAGGGAGAAACATGGCGAATGAGAAGATAGGGGAAACACCACATGGAGAGGCCAATCAATGAGTGACAACAGTTTTTGTGTGGTGATATGACCTATCTACCGTGAAGACAAATGAATTTATGGATTATATGATGATGACTCGAAATGGATTCCGGGTAACTACCGGACAGGAGCCACGTGAACTGATACCCAGAAACACTTCTGACAGCAAGGCGACGTCCGTGAGATATGCGAGAACCTCAGTCACTTGATATTTATAAATTCCTTTTAAGTTAGGGAAACTAAGCGCTACTTATCTTAGCGAATGGTATACATTTCTAGATAACCATTCCGCCACCCAGTCAAAGTACAGAAAACAAGCAAGCCTATGCCTTCAAATCCTCCAGCCTCGACTCCAACAAATTCCACCCCTCACTCCCCTCCCAAGCATCCTTAGCCCTACCCATTACAACTCTCACGGCACTTCGAGCTTTCATCCTCCAACTCTTTTCAACCTCCCTCTCAACCCCATCCTCACCCTCAACTTCCATCGTTCCATAATTTTCATAAGAACTTACCAAATTATCTGTAACTTCGACAAGAACTTTCCATTTCGCCTCTTCTTGCAACCATTCCTCACCTTGGGAGCATATCCTATACGCCTTTTCCGCCGAACCGAGAGCCTTGACGTAATCTTTTTGATAGAATGATAATTTCTCGACGAGCTCGTAGATTTCGGCACGGATCGTAATGAGAGGTATGATATCTTCTTCAACCATTTGTATTAAGGCACGTGGGAGAGAGCCACGAGGGGGAATATATATTCCTTTATTAAATTGAGGAGCTTCTTTGAGATTTGGATTTTCTGGTTTATCGGCAGATGTGATTTCAGAAATCAAGAGGCGAAGAATTGTGATATCGATGCTTTTCTCTCCAAGAGTCGCGGAACGGATTCGGATGATGTTTCGGAAAGAGAGCATAATATTAGGAAGCGACGGGGGCGAAATACGAAGGGAGATTGTGAGTACGTTATCCCATATTTGCCAATTCGTGTAAGCAAGTGATGCGGCGCGTTTATAGGCTGAGAGGGCTTGGTAGAGAAGTTGTTTTGGGTCTTGCTTGGGTTGTTCATGGAAGGAAACTTCTTCTTCATCATCGGCAGGCTGCACGGTTGGTAGGTCTATGGCTTCTTCTTTATGCATGTAAATGAGTTCCTCATGCTTGGATAGAAGTGCTGATCCGAGATTGGAGTACGTTTTCGCATCGGTGTCGTCGATCATTATGCTTTGCTGGAAGGCAATGATTGCCCCTTCCCAGTTTCCTACCTTAAGATCAATGTCTCCAAGACGAGACCAAGATTCGTTGTTTTGACGATTGATTGTTGTTGCAATCATGTAGGCTTCACGAGCTGCAATGAAGTCGCCCTTTCTCAGATAGTACTCTCCTAGAGTCCTTTGAGCTCTGGCGTATCGCCGTTTTGAAAGCTCCCAAGCCCGTTGCCAACATTCCGGATCGTTGTCAAGATCACCCAAGATGCACCATAAGCGGGGCGCGTGGGCTGGAGGAGGTGAGCGCATCCCTCCATCCCATTTCTCGCTAATCGTTTTAGGGGAATCGATAGAGTATTTGTCCATTTCAGGTCCTTTTTTTGAGTAGTAAAGCTGCTGCCGGACAACCTGTCTGGCTCTATCTTCCTGTCCGACTGAATGATAGCATAGAGCGACTTCGGCCCAGAGCTTCAATCTTTTGAAGATCTCGAGGGCTGAGATGAAACTCCCAGCTTCGGACCAGGCATATGCGAGTTCTGTCTCGATTTCCCATCTTGTTGGTGAGTTCAGTGGATATATGTACTTTAGTCTCTCCGAAACTGGCGCTGATTCGGAGACTTTGGCTCGTGGCAGAAATTGAGTCACCCGAATCTCAGGAACAGCACCGTCCTCTCCTGGGACATCTTCTTCCTGAGTGTCTGCAATGATTTGGTCGACAATTACTTGAAGCTGCAGAACACTTCGCTCTTGGGTCCGAGACCGATGAGACTCGATTCTACTTCTAACAAGGAGGGCTTGAGTATATATTTGCCAATTTGTTGATTTGTCTGATAGGACTCGGACAGCATACGGTAGAATCTCTTCGCTGTTTAGTTTGTCCAGTGGTGAGAGTGTATCTTTTAAGGTTGCTTCTGTGAGGAGAGTAATTTGATCCAGAGGTTTGAGTTGAGGTTGGTCACCGGGTTTCATATTCTTGAGCTCCTCCGGAAGTGCTGAATTCTCAACTCGGTCCAATTTCGCAAACTGGATTGACTCGAGCAATGTATCATCATTGAGTTGGAGTGCTCCGGGACCCTTTCTAACTTCACTACCAGAAATCGTAGCCTCTTGCAAACCCTCGGGTAGGTTTGTGGTTGAAGAATCCTCCTTGCTCCTTGCAAACACGACCAACTGTGAGAGATTGTCCTCTTGAAACTTAGTCCTTTTGCCTAGCGCTCCCGAAAGAGCATAGCTGAACCTAGAAACTGTTTTTGCTAGATTCACGTTCTCCCTGGCCTTGATATCCAAACCCTGCATAATATAAATTTGTGCCTTTTCCAGTAGATATTGTACCTTCGCTTCAGTCTCAAACGAAGAATCGTTCCCCAAAATCTCATCATCCAGACTTTTCAAATCCTTCTCGATGACATCTTGTAGCATAGTGGAATCGGACAATCTACCAGCCGAGATGCCAGAAAGAAGCCGCTGATGATAAGCATTAATCCTCACACGCATCCATTTGCAGTCTCTGACTTCCTCGCCAAAGGGTCTTGGGAAATAGAGTGTGAAAATCATCCGTGCAATGCAGAAAAGTTCCACATGCGGGATGTGCTGATATACAGAAACGCCATCCACATCAAGGCTTCTCAAACATTCTTCTTTGAATGTAAGCCTGCCATCTTGCCTAGGAAATACATTTCCCCAGTCGACTAGTGGTCCCGTGACATTTGCTTGCAAAAAGGCGTTGAAGGCGGCTAGCCCAGTGAGTAATACAAGAATAGCGTCTATATCTTTCTGAGAATCGTCGAGGTGAAAATGCGCTTGCTGTTCTGGCTGTTGAAGTGACACCGTCTTGCTGAGGATAGAGAAAAGGGTTTGGGATGTAGGGCTTCGGAGAATTGCTCTGTAATCGCCGTCTAGGTAAAATTTGACCACATCTGACAATTCTGACACATCTTTCAGGGCTTCTAAATTGAAGAGGAGCTTATCAAGAGGGGCAGAAATAACGCTATTGGGTACGGCTGTCATTTTGGAGATGTCGACTCTGGTGTAAAAGCTGATGCGGTTTCTGAAAAAAGAATCCCACAGTTGAAAGAAAGTTGCCCGAATTGGGTTCCAGGGTATATTAGTCAGCACGCACCCCCAGAAGCTTACCTTGCCGAGGAGAGGAAGAAAGTAGGTGGGGGAACCTCATAGAAGATATAGCTAGGAGTAATTGACTGGGCTTGAGATTGGATTTGATAGCAAGACAAGACAGACAGCCAGACTCCTCTAAGTTGGCTGAGTTGAGAATCTGTTTTATATTCGCTTTTTAAAAACAAGACCTTTTTTTATTTGTGATACATCATAAGGCATTTTACAGACGTAAAAGCTCGCTCGTCTAATCATTCCATAAGACATCTTCGCAATGCTAGTCATGCCAACTGGCTATGCTCGTTAATACGTTATTTGTACATAAGTAATACATTTCTTCACTTCTTTCCCTTCTTCTTGTTGGGGATGACTTTGAAGTTGGCTGCTGATTCCTCCTTCACGGGGTTCTTCTTTGCGACTTCGCTCCACCCACCTCCAGAACTGGACCCGGTATTAGCAGGCTCTACGACACCTTTCTCGGCTTGCTTGCGGCGGCGCAAGAATTCTTCAGCGAAGCGACGGCCATCCATGATTTGGGAATTTGAGTAAACGCTATCAGCAATGATGGTCGCCTCAGGTGGAAACAGTGTAAGTGTCTTGATGAATTCGTCGACTGGGAGTAGTCAGTAAACTATTATAATCCGAGAGTCGTGTTTACATACCATCGATATCAGAATTCAAACCCTTCACAAGCTCTGCCTTGGCCCACTTATTGAACTCAGCCATTGCTGCATTCACACCCGATGGACCTGTGGTGGTGGTGACACTGCGAATAGCAGCAACTGGCCTCACGATACGATTGGCAGCGGATGTAGGAATACTAGCGGAGCGCATAGCTTGGGGTGCAGCAGCAGCTGGACCAGTGGGTACCTTGACTTTTCCACCAGCTCCAACTGTTGACCAAGCGGATCCACCAGTAACGATGGCGCTGGTCGTAGCCTTGCCAGCAAGATCGGCATATCGCTTGCCTCCTGTGGTTGGGACCGGTTGTGTGGTGGTAGCTTGTGCTGCAGCTAGCTTTTGCTTGCGAACTTCCTCTTCTTTTTGAATATCGGCCAAAGTCTTCTTGCCAGCATGAGAACCCGAGCCAGTTTGGGGTTTCGACACAGCAGCTTTCGCCCAAGGTGAGGAGCTGCTCACAGGTGTAGCAGGAGAGGCAGTATTACCCCAAGTTGAAGTAGTTGGGAGGCCAGGGGCAGGGGCAGCTGGTTGTGCAGCCAACATCTTTCTTTCTTGCTCAAGAGCAGCACGGCGGAGAGCAGCAGCGATCTCTTCCGCTTTCGCGGCCTTCTTTGCCTCAGCTTCCTGAATTTCCTTCAGAGAAGGACCCTTAGGAGCCTCATTCTGTTCTTTCGCCCACGGTGCAAGAGAAGGAGTAGCGGTCATAATTTCTGGAGTCTCCGAACGAGATCTCGACTCGACATTTAGAGCTTCAGGAAGATGTGTGCGCCCTCTCTGTGCTTTGGGTGCTGGAAGAGGTGTAGTTGATTGTGGAGGAGGAAATGGCATTGGAAGTCCAGTACCAACCTTTGCCCATGGAGACTCAGGTTGAGTGACATGTATAGGCGATTGCTTTGCTGAAGCAGCTTTTTGGACTTGTTCGGTCAATGAAAGGGCCTCTGGAGCAATAGGTTCTGGCTTTGGCTCCTCAGCTTGATGTTGAATGGGAGGGGCAGGTTCCTCGTACAATGCTTGCTGCTGAAGATTCTGGGGCTGAGCAACTGGCTCTGGCGAGACATTGGCAGCAGCCTTGGCAGCCTCCTCAACATCATGTTTCTCTCGTAACTGCATAAACTCATCTAATCTTGGATTTACCCCTGGCGTCTCATCTTGCTCATATATAGCAGCTTGGCGTTGGGCTTCAGATGAACCAAAGAGTGCTTGAAGTTGTTGGGTTTGCATTGACTGCGGAGCCGGGGCACTGTTGAATCGATCTTGGAGATTAAGTCGTGCGAGATCATCACCCCGAAAAAAATCCTGCATTCCACTGCTACCCTGTGCGGGTAGTTGACGAGGTGGGCCGTCAAAGAAGCCAGCAACGCCTTGCATTGAACCCTGTGGAGGCATACCTATGGGAGAAGTCATGCTGCCAAAACTGGGCTGGCTTTGAAGGCTGTGAGCACTTGAATGGTGGTGGAGTGCAGAAGAAAGTCCCCCCATTTGCATTTGCTTCATGTTGACCTGCTGCTGTGCCAAATATTCTCTTTGCCTAGCCATTAAGAATTGCTCCTCTTGTTTGCGTCTTTCAAGATTATTTTGCTGCTCGGCAGTCAAAGTTGTACCAAAGCTTGGAAATGCACCTGCAAATGGAGGCTGGACAGACCCAGGCTGAGCAGCAACCCCTCCAGGGCCTGGAGCAGCACTGGGGTATGGGGCTCCGCTTTGACTGGTTGAAGGACCATGTGGGATGCCAATCTGGGGAACCAAGAAAGGCTCACGAGAATTGCCAATACGACGAATCAGTTGCCCCAAAGGTTCAAAATCTGCATCCTCAACCTTCTTCACAGACAAATCAGCCGTGAAGAAGTTGGCTTTGTACCAGTCATGCATTTCAAGTCCAGACCACGGGCCTTGAACTTGACCTTGGGGGTCGAGATACACCCACCGCATGCGATCTGGCATCACCATCATACGCTGTTGAGCCGTTGGCAACTGGTTCGAAGCCGAATCTGAAGACGCTTGGGACTGTTGGTAATTGGATTGCCCCGATGCATTCTGAGGGAAGGCAGTCGCAGCTTGGTTCTGGCTGATATCGGCAGACGAGAAAGGAAGATTGCGAGAAGCTTCGGTCTGAGGAAATAAATCCTCAAACATGTGTCTCCCAGTTCGCATGGGGCTATCGATGTCACGTGATGGGGTGAAACTATTTCGACCAATCGCCCCAAATCCATTGTTTTGCCTCATATCTCCGCCATCGCCAGAGTTTTCGTTCTCCGCTCCTTGCATTTGAGCTTGCATGGCTGCAGGAAACAATGAACCAAGCTTGCTACCACGACCGATGGTATTTGATGCCGAATGGTTACCTGGTCCTGGACCGAACACGCCGCCAAGACCACCAAGACCTGGAGACTGGAGTTCACCCATGGATCCAAAAATTGAGCTGCCGAATGCACTTGAATATCCAGGTCGCTCACGGTCTGGTGTACCCACTGGATTAGCACTTGTGGGCCAGCCTCCCATGCCACCAATGGAGGACAGTTGCGGGAAGCTTCTTGAAGCACCAGCACTCGATGTTTGGCTCCTGTCGCTGCCATCGAAAGGAGGGTTTGGAAAACCTCTTTGAAGATTTCCCAAGGGCCCCGCACCATGTTCTGGGATCCCCCCCAAGCCTTGGACACGGCTACGTTGGAGCATTTCTCCGTCAAAGCTTGCATCGTCCACATTTTGTCTATCTTCTGGAGGACTGCCGTAAGGATTGGTGTCAGAAGGGCTTAAATATTCGTGTTCTTCGTGGCGTGCTTGAGGAGTTTGCTGGAGGCGTTGAGAGACATCACGAAATCCGGACATGTCGGACAGGCCAAAATCGCTGGACATCCCACGAATCGGAGTATCAAGACCTGATATTTGCTGCTGCTGGCTCGGTAGACCATCCTGCCCCCCACCAAGAGAAGTACTCCCGATAGGAGGTTCGTCAGCGAAAGGGTCAGTATTAGTCCGCTGACGAGGTCTCCATGAGCGCTCGTTGGCTTTCGAAATATCTTCCGAACTATCTTTGGGCATTAGGTGGGCGAGACGACTCTCCCCTCTTCCGAAGGGTTGCCGCTTGTCAATCGGAGTTGGGGGGTTTGCAGCAGAGCCCCCCAAAGTAAAATTGCCAAAATTTCCCATTGGTGACATTGTTGCAGTTGTTGAAGGACCCCAGGGCGATGCTGGCCCATTCCCCAGTGCACTTCCAGCAGTATTACTGCGTATCAAGCCTCCCATTGGCAGGGCCGTCTTATTTTCCTCCCCATGCTCTTCTAAACCCTCCCTAGGCTCAGCAAACTTGCGGTTGAAGAAAATGTCGTCTCTAGCAAATCGGCCAGTGCCGGCTGGTGATGCCATCCCTGTAATTGAATCGCTGGTTTGTTGACGACGAGCATTTGGTCTGGCAGAGACGGGTGATGCTAGTCCAAAGGCGCCAGATGCTTGACCGTGTGAAACTGAGGTTTTGCGTCCATTAGTATTCCCTTGAGCATTCGGTTCTTTATTTGCATTCTGCACTGGAGGTTTGAGAGGTGAGTTAATATCAGCCGAGAATGCCTAGCACATATTATTAGTAGCGCAAGATAATGGATAAAAAGTAACCCACATGTTTTTCTTCTTCCGTAAGATCTTCTAACCCTATAGGCAGCACGCTTCCTGTGTGATCCCAAGCCACATCAGCAGAATGATTGTCCCTACTATCAGCACTTTTTCCCCATCCTGTTCGCCCGTTCATGCCATTTGAATGTCCTGGATCCCAACCGGGAACGAAAAGGCGTGATATATCGCCTGCAGTTGTGCCGGATTCTTGCATTGTCTTCCAAATATCCAGGAGCTGGCTCTTTCCATAACGAAGGTCAGCAGATTGGTCGAACGGCGGGTTTGGCAATTGTGATCCTAGGGTCTCCGAGATTGGGGTTTGTAGGGGGGCATCGCTTTGAGAAGATGATTGTGCAAATGGTGTTGTGGATGAGCGGCGTAGGGTCAGTGTTCCATTCGAGGTCCTGTTGTCTCTTCGGGCCCTGTTTCGTAGATTATTGTCAGCTAGAAAGTCATACAGACCGCTTTCTCGTCGGGGAAAGAGAGCTCCTGTGGTGTCGTCGTTTAGGAGAAAACGCATTGGGGGGGATTGAGGGGAGAAAGTGAGGTAAAATTTTGTGTGGAGTAAAATGTTTCTACGAGAAGAGCGGAGCGCGGAGGGTACAGATGGCAGTGTAATATATTTCTGAATAAACAGGTTCGTGAAGGGAGGCAACATACCAGTCCCCACTGCCTCGTCCGTCACCTCTGCCATTTCGGGAGTCGCGACTTGATGCTTGACCTGCAGCCGCGGAAGCGAAGCTCGATGGCATATGGGAAGGCATGACTGAGATATGCTGCGCTATGAATTTCGAAGAGTAAATAGTTTCTATGTCCAACGAGATGTCGCGCTGGAGGACCACGGACGCGGATTGGGTGTGGTATTGAAGGAGTGTTGTAGGGATCGAGCGGGGAGGATACAAAGCCCAGAGAAGAGTCTGAGGTTTAGAGGTGTAGATGGTGATGCGACGTAACGGCGAGTTTCTGTGGTGGAGATGCTGAGTCTTGGAACGACAAGAATTTTAAGAAGAATCCTCTTTGTGAGAGGACTTTCGAAGCTCAAGTGTCTGCCGTAACTCACCAGGCCCTTTTCGGCCTAGCGGCTTGGATTTGTGCCTGGCGATGGTCCTGCCTCTAACTGGCAACACCACCGAATATAAATCGACAAGAGCCCTGTGGGAGCTGATTTGCGCCCACATCGCCGAACTCTGCTCCTTTTTAGTTGCTGAGCTTCATGGATGGGAGTTATTGGGACACCCATGACCAAGATTGACAGGCATGCAATCAGCTTGCCACTCGTTTTGCTCGATTTTCTCTGTGGGTGTGAGAGCAACACCCATCTATTGGAGGGCAGGACCATCACTATTTTCCGCTCAAGTTTCAGAACATCTGGCTCCAGTCAAAAAGCAGCCTCCCCAAGCATAATCCTCGAGCTGGTCTAACTTCATATACGATTCTATTACTACCTGGAATAAACTGGTGGGAGGACACGGGACCAAATAGACCCTCCCCCGAATCGCCTCCAATATGTGAAGCTCGTATAATCAGGGCAGCCCTCTCTCCAGAGCGCTTCACCAACGCATCTTCTCTTAGGGGCCATATGGTTCAGGCTTTAAGTTTGCTAAGCACACTGTTTCTCTGTCCTTGTTGCCCGCACTTGAGGGCTATACCCTTGCTCGGCGTTTCGGAACCATAGCCAAGAGGCCTCACTATGCTCGTCTCGCTTTTAGTTGGAAAGTTCATCATTACCTGGGTAGTTATCGCATCATCGCGGCCAAAGAATGTGGTGTGACAGATGCGAAAGTTACCCAGAAGACTCTCGAGTATTAGGACAGCACACCCAGAAAACCTCGAGCAGTGAACACAATTACCGAAAACCACCTACACATCACCATTTTACGGTATTTGTATACGAAAGCTCTCATTAATGTTTCCATCGGAGTGCTCTCCGGCCGGCCGAACATCTCTGTCTCTGCTTGCCAAACACAGGCAATTTGTACAACGAGACTCGCTACACACAAAGTGCACAACATCTTCTAGCCTTACATTCAAGAGGATAAAGGCAAGCGCCAGATGCCCTGCTAGAGCAAACTACCCTTGATCTTTGCTATCATCTTTTGTCTTTGGTGGGAAACAAGCACACGGATTCTTTCCCATTGTTTGCTTTTCTATATCAAATGATCTTTTCTCCCACCCAACATTTATTTCACTTTCCTCTCATTGCGGGCTTTCTAGGCATCAGTTTGTATTTAACTATTCTATTCCCGGATCTTACGTCCCACAAGATTAACGTTGCCACCTAGGCAGCAGGCCAACTTTGGCATACCGTGGAACAACCTCTCTTCTACAATGCATCTAAGTTAACTATTCTCAGTAATTTTATCCCCAGCCATGTCTTCGAATCGCTCCAAACACTGTCCATCATGTCAATCCAGAAGTGAAGATAGTAGTGTTTATAGAGATCGCTATAGAGGTCGAGGCCATCGCGATTTGAATGGAGAGAGACGTCGAATTCATGGGCCTCGCATAGGTTTTCGTCGAAGAGACGGAGAGACAATAGGCTGGGGGAGGGAAGGTGGTGTCCGACTTGATCCTCCTCCAATAATACGGCGAGAAAGAGAACCTATGAGCATCCTGGGAGAGAGAATGAGAGGCATGGAACTTGGGGGTCCTGGTGGAAGACCCCCTCTCCCTCAAGGTCCTCGTCATCCACTTCTTTCCCCTCAAGGACCTCACAGTCCTGTTGGCCCTCTTGATTATCCTGATATGCTTCCACCCTCACCTTATATGGGATATGCTCCTCCCTATTGTGGCCCCGTCCCTGGTGATGGAATGCCTGGCGTCGACGACATCTTTCCACCTTATCAATACGAAAGATCACCTCAAATGTATCCTCGCAGATACCATCAACCAAGTCCTCATGCCTCGCCGCCAATACCTCCTCTCGGACCAAGAGAACCTCGTTCTAGACCCAGAGAAAGCCCCATAGCACGACCTTCATTCCCTCGAGGAGCACAAGAACCTCAAGATCGCCTTGAGCTTCGACCACGTCGGAACCCTAATCAATCTAATGGGGGTGGAGGATCAGATGCACCACCGCCAGCGCCAGCCCGACCTCGAACAGCCGAACAAGCAATGGGGAACTATAGACCGCCGTATGTGGAAAGTTATGGTAGTGAGTTTAGCGACGAAGGTGATTATTATGGGGATGAAGAAATGATGGAAAGAGGGGGTCATGGTCGTGGCCACGGAGACGGGCATGGACATAACGATTATTGGTATGAAGGTGATGTTTATGGTGATGGCTATGGGGATGGAATTGAGAGATATTTGTACTGATTGGTGCGTGCAATTTATTGATTGACGGCTTGTCTTTATTGCTGGATGTTGTACTTACTAAGGACTGTAACTTAACTAAATCTCCATCTTCGAAATTCCAACGATTCACCTTTAGCTGCAAAATCCCCTTCAAACCATTCTTGAATTTCTTGGAATAGTCTGTGAATCACGTGCTCGTCCGATGAAAGATGCTTTACACTCATTAAGAGGCTCAATTAGAATAACTCAATCTCCACCCCCTCAATATCTTCTCCATATTTCCGTCCTCATCTCATCCCAATTTCCTAAACACTATTCTCCATTTCCAAAAACTACGGCCCCCGAAATGCCCTCCTTAACCACCCTCCTCCCAACACCAACCCATCCCTACCTGACAGCCATTCTCTCTTTCCTCCTCACCAAATCCCACGACCCAATTCCTCCTTTCCTAAATCTAATAAAATTAAATAACTTCTTCTACACCCTCTTTCTCTTCCACTTATTAACTTATTCGCTCCTAGCCTCTCAAGTTGGGGAGGGGTGGTTGGTTTTCAGGGGACCGACGAAGGAAGAAGGGGGTTGAAAGCAGGTGGTTACTTTGTGGTGATTTTTAGGATTGAGAGGCTTACTTTAAGGGGGATTGAAATGAAAGGAACGTTTTTGAGGATTTAGCGAATAATTGAATTGAAGAGACCGGAATAATTTATGAACGACATCTAGTACTCTAGTGCTCTAAGAAAGTTTAAGCTGACTGAAGATAAAGCAGAAGTTAAAAAAAAAGGTCCAGCGAGCTCAATAAGGGAAGTGCCAAATGGAGAATTAGACCTCGGTGTTATGGTAAGATTACCTAGGAGGGGCATTAGATTTTAAGTTGTTGCTGTGGAAGCGGTGTTTACAAAATGCATTTGGGACTGCAGGCCAACCTGTTCTTCAACTTCTACAATCTATTTTTAACCCGAATCTTTTGCAAAAAGATCGATTTCACGATGCTATTTCTCAATGTACTTTCGGCTAAATTGGGGGTCATTGCCTCTTGCCTCTTGCTCCGCCCCAGTGTAGGTGCATTCAGATGACAACACTCAGCTTCTAGCATGCCTCTTTCGCAACACCGCGACCGAAGATTTCCGTCCCCGACTTCGAGAGAGAGTTCCTCACGGACAATACTCGGAGCGAAATCGCCGTCCTCGTAACTTTCGGAAGGTTGGGGGCGGTACAACAGCTAGCGCACCATGCGAATTTGGCTCTTCAAGGCCCCGCATACCGCGCGCAGAAGCGCTGCAGCAATGGTTGGCCTGCAGAGGTGCTCGGGTTGTCCGTACATGCTCCGCACGCCACAGCGACGTCAGTTGTGAATGCTCAGCCCTGCCACCAGCCTCCCATCTCGTTGAGAGCTGAAGCAATCACAACAACCCACAGCCACCCCCCTCATGCGCAACGGCCACACGATTGTGCGCGCGGCTTGGAAAAAGGTCTGTTTGTGGAAAAAGGTCTGTTTCCATGCGGCGCTCAGGCTGCGAGCAATTTGATGGGAGTATCCAACTGCGGGCTGGGATGCCAAGGAGGGGGTTCTCCTTCTGGTGTGCCGCAGTCAGGAGCTTGCCCAACCAACCTGACCCCTCCATTTGCCTGCCCCGCAAATTGACCACTCGTAAGTGAATGGCGGCCTTGCTGTCAGCTTTGCTTATATTAGGCGTGCTCCTTCAGCTTCTTTTCCTCTTTCATTTGTCTTGTATCCGCAAATATTCTTCTTCTGTCATCTCGAAAATCCTCCTTCGATCTCAGCAAGACTAGATAATCTATCAAGATGGCAAGTCAGGACTATTACGGCGGCGGTGGACAGCAACAATACCCCCCTCAACAAGGCCAGCAGGGCCAATATGGCCAACAGCAAGGTCAATATCCTCCTCAGCCAAACTACGGTCCTCCCGGCGGTCAACAGCAATATCCCCCACAACCAAACTATTCCTCTCCTCCTCCCAACCACTCCCCTTACGGTGCCCCTCCACAACATCAACAAACTTACGGTGCGCACGACGGACAATATTATCCTCCTCAAGGCCCTCCCCAAGGTCAATACCCTCCTCAACATCAACAAGACCAATACCCACCTCAACCTCAATATGGCTCCCCAGCCCACTCAGCCTACCCACAACAAGGAGGAGGACCACCACCATATTCGCAAGGCGGGCAACCACCATACGGCGATAATCGCCAAGGTGCCGGATTTGACGGTCCAGGGCAAGTCGGACCAGATGGAGAGAAAGGTTTGGGTGCGACGCTCTTGGGAGGCGCAGGTGGTGGCTTCCTCGGTAACAAAGTTGGCGGAGGTGTCTTAGGAACAGTTCTCGGTGCAGCCGTTGGAGCTATTGGCGCAAATGCTGCAGAGCATAAAATCAAGGAGAAGAAGGAGAAGAAGAAGTACAAGGAGTCAAGTGGCGGCTATGGAGAACATGGCGCTGCAGTTGGAGGTCTCTATGGCGGCGGATATGGCGGCGGATATGCCAGTGGAGGAAGTCATCATTCGCACGGACATCATGATCATGGACACCACGGTCACAAGAAGCACAGAAGTCGCAGCCGCGGCTCTTCCTCTTCTGATAGCGATTAAATAATGAGTTGATGGACGTTCAGGCTCGAAATTGGTGAACGGTAAAGGATGGGCGGCACTTTGCGGAATGGATGGATGGATATCTGCGTGTTCAATGACGGACGGTAGTGGACCTCTGCATCTCGTTACTTTTTGTTAATGGCATGGGTCTGAAACAAATTGGAAGTGTTTAGACACATTTTCATGAATTATGAGATAAGAGCGAATGATGTCGCAACTTTGAAACCGATTGTATGCCAATTTTCTTCGCATTTTAGTGATTATTGTCTATGAGCTTTTGAAAGTAGCTTCATCCACAAGCCGGCTCTTCATGATCTATTCTATCAAATGGGCTCTCTCCATAAGCGCCACCGTCCAATATAACCGCCTCATTATCATCCATATCATCCTGTACCCTCCTCCATTTCGTCCTCCTATGCTCCTCCTCTACTTTCTCCTCCTCCAATGTCTCCTTTCCCTTCCCTTTCTGCTCTTCAGCAGGATGCCACACCGGCCTAATCAACCCACCCAACAACGGATTCCTACTGAAAGTTCCCCCTCCCACATTTCCACTTCTCTCCCTCAAAACACCCTCATCAACTTCCCCTTCCTCCTCCTCTTCACTCTCACTAACATTCCTATCCTGAAAACTAGGTCTTTCAACCTTCGCCATCTTTCTCACAACCTTTCCCTTAACAACATCAATACTAACCACCTCTCTTCTCTTCTCCCATTCGGGTCTCGCATTCCATTCCTGTTCCTCCAGAACTTTCTGCTGTTTCTTCAACTGTCTAGCTCTTTCCGCGGGACTGGCCCAGATATTACCCCCTCCAATGGGCGGAACATCGAAATCAGAAGCTTCATCATGAACCGTTGTTCTCTTCGCATTTTGAGATTGAAATGCTAATAATTTATCTCTATGTGCTTGTGCCGCTGCTTCCGCTGGAGATAGGTTCGTTTGATTTCTCGCCTGTGTGAAAGGGATTGGCTTTTTCGTTCCCTCTACTCGTCGGTTGGAAGTATTATCAAAGACCATTTTCTCCCGTCCTCTTTCTTCTCGCAATTCTTTTATCATTCCTTGGAGTTCGAGAGCTGAGAGAAGGGGTTGATTGCAGAATGTACATGGTCCTAACCCTTCTTTTACACAGATTACTTTTCCGCAGTTCAAACAATTTGGAGCGGCTGTTAGGAGGGGATGACGGGCGCCGATACAGTTACAACGTCGTTTTGAGGCAGGGAGGAGGAGAGAACTGTTTGTGGACATTTCGAGGGTGCGGATGGCGGAGTCGAGGGTTAGGAGGGTTTGGGATTGCCCGTGCATAGGTGTTCCGCCTGTGATTTGAATTTTTGCTGATTTAGGAGCGGGGGAGGAGGTTCGGGATGGGTCTTGAGAGTTGGCGCGCGAGGAGGAGGAGCTTTTGGATGGTCTGAGGTCGGATATTAGGGTTCCTGCTGCGGAGGGGGGGAGCTTTTTGGGGATGGGTGCTTGGATTACGGCGGGCGTTGGGTCGAGTTTGAAGGCGTTGCTTGTGTTTGAGGGGCCGGGACGTTTGGATATGTAGTCATCTTCGTTCTTTTTGATATATGCTGAGCCTTGGCCTGTGTAGGTATTTTCTATCTTGCGGGGTGAGGGGGTATGAAGTTGAGCTTTTTTCTGGGGTTTGCGCTTCGTTTTTGGTACGGCAGATATCTCGTTCGAGTTTGAAGGAGCGGGTGTACTCGAGGAGGAGGAAGGCTTATCTTGTCTGCGAGAATTGAAGGAGGAGATGAACTCAATGGATTGTGGGGATTCGCCCAAGAGGTTGTTGAAGTGATCCGCAGCTTCCTGCTTCGATAACGTGGAGGCATAGTCTAGAACTTGTTGGAGGTCGGACTCTGGGAGTGGAAGGAGGCTGGAGAGTTGTGCGAGAGACATTGCGACAGTTTGTCGTGGATTGTATAGATTTGTGGTGTCGACGTTGTTGATTTGGAAATATACCTTAGGTCTTCACATGCGTCATACGGGGGACGGCCCCTGGAAGAGCTCGCCTAAGGGACTGTTTAAATTGTTTGTCAGCGATTCCCCTTCACCAAAGAAGTGTTGCATTCTAATGCGGACTGAGTCGGGGATTCATGATTCTATATTAGCCACTGGTTATCATGACTCTATAGATAACCGGAGTAACTCGGATTATGTGGTTAGGGTGTTAGTGTTTCTGGACTAATATCTGGAATGACAAGAGAGTAAGCAATGCCGTAATTCTTGGTGCTTAAGTCCAGCAACTAGGAAAGCGCGAGTAAATGAGTTAAGTATTGAATATTCCATGACTTTGGGTCCTCTGAGCAGCATTTAATCGGGATCGGACAATAGACTGTTGGGGAAGTGGGTTTAAATAGGTTCGGTAGCTCCGTCCCCGCTCTGGGCAAGTACGCCCTTCACTTGACCGACACACAAAAAGCCACATTGAGTCATACGAGCAGAATATATAATATATATTATCCTTCTACAAACCCTTAGTACTTACTTTGCTATCAGGCTTCTTTCTTTGGCCCTCGTCTCTTGCCGGCTCTAGTCCACTCATAAGGCATTTTTATTTTTAACAATGGGAGAAGCATTGATTTCCAAAATGGGAGAAGTTTCTCTTGAGCGTCAAGAAGGTTACCAGAAGACACCCTTTGGAAAGGAGATGCTGAAGCATTTTTCATTTGACCCTGCTTATAAGAATATGAATCATGGTACGAGGGGTTTCCCCACTCTTGCAAATTAATTTGCAGGTGCTGATAACAGTCACCAGGTTCATTTGGCACCTTTCCCCGAGTGGTCAAGAAGAAGCAACAAGAATATCAAGATGCTTGTGAGGCTACACCAGATATCTTTATTCGATATGATTATCCTCGTTTGGTTGATGAGTCCCGTGCCGCGATTGCAAAAGTTGTCAATGCTCCAGTGGAAGCTGTTGTGTTTGTCCCAAATGCGACAACAGGAGTAAATACTGTTCTTAGGAATATTGTGTGGAATGAGGATGGGAAAGATGAAATTCTTTACTTCAAGTATGTGGTTTACTGGTAACTTGGTTATCAAATAAGCTAGAATAGATTCCATTGTGGTATATTGGTACTTCTCGCTAACTTAAGGCCAGGACTATATATGGATCTTGCGAAAATACTATTGATTATGTGTGTGAGGCCAATCGAAACCTAGTTAGTCCTAGGAGAATCGACTTCGATTACCCGATTGAAGACTCGGATCTGATTTCTCTCTTCAGGGATGCCATCAAGGCTTCCAGAGCCGCGGGGAAAACTCCTCGACTTGCCACATACGATGCCGTTTCTTCACTCCCAGGCATACGAATCCCATTCGAAGAACTCACCAAGATCTGCAAAGAGGAAGGAATTCTATCTCTCATTGATGGCGCCCATGCTGTTGGCCATGTTCCTCTCGATCTTTCAGCAGTCGATCCAGACTTTTTCGTCAGCAACGCTCACAAGTGGTTGTTTGTGCCCCGAGGTTGCGCAGTGTTTTATGTTCCAGTCAGAAACCAACCTCTCATGAGAACTAGTCTTCCTACGTCGCATGGCTTCGTCAAGAAGACAGGGGAGACGGGTCCACCACACCTTCCACCAAGTGCGAAAAGCGTATTTGTAAACAGCTTTGAGTTTACTGGGACTATTGATAATACTAATTATCTTGTGGTCCCTGAGGCAATCAAATTCAGAGAGCAAGTCTGTGGAGGCGAAAAGGCCATCATAGACTACAACACCAAATTGGCTCGAGAGGGCGGGAAAGCTATTGCCAAAATTCTAGGCACCAATATTCTTGACAACAGCACAGAGACGATGTCAGAGTGCTGTTTAGTCAATATCCTTCTTCCCCTGGCGGCCAGTTCATCAGAAATTGCTGGCACAAACACTATCAAACCAGAGCATCAGGGTGTGGCCGCAGAATGGATGCAAAAAACCGTGATTAAGGATTATAAAACCTTCCTTCCCATCTTTCAGTTCCAGGGGCAGTATTATTCTCGCTTGAGTGGCCAGGTATATTTGGATATGGATGATTTTCTTTGGGCTGGTCAGGTGCTCAAGGAGATTTGCGAAAGGGTTGGAAAGGAAGAGTTCGCCTAGGTTCGAGAGAAGAGGAATTATTGGAACTGATATAAGGATTATATAGATGACAAATGGTGATTCGAATCGTCTTTAAACTCTGAAGGAATGGCCTTCTAAGTCATTCTTCTGGTGATCTCGCTTCCCTAATTGGTCTCAGCTCCCGACTTCATCTCTTCCCCGCAGCAGCGCAGTTCCGGGCGCAGTTCCATTATCACTGCTTCATCTCTTTGATCTCTGGAATTATATTTTTGCTTGGTGGTTCTGCTAATATGCCAATATAAAAAAGATATTTCGTAGGAGTTCTGTGAGGCCCTTCTACTGGCGTAGGTGAAGCTGTGGGTTAATTAAGCGGTAAGAATTAACGGTTTGGTGTCAGAGCCTTCGACGCCCGCTCACGTCCTGCACATTATAACTGGCTAGGAGTTTTCCATGGCGTCCCGTAAGCTCTCCCTGCGCAACGTCCATTGGGTAAAATCTCCCGTTTGCACTAAGTGGAGGTTAATCCGGAGTGTTTATCGTGTCGATCCGTCGGGTACTTCTTCAAAGCTCAAACTGTGCGCCCAGCCACCCACGCCCAGCTTCAACTATGGACGAATAGCTTCGAGGGCATTCCTGCCTGGAGGGCTGAAAAGCCAACCCCAAAACTCCTATTAAGTTCTGTCCTGCTCCTCTGCGTCTAATTTCGTTGTTGAGCGTTTACTTTGTCTTGCTGCCACGCGGCTTGCACCACCGATCACCCCCCCTCTCCAGCGCTTCGAGAGGCTGCCCTGCAACACACTTTTACACAGAGAGGAGAGCGATGTTCCAGACAAGCAACAGGATGACTGGAGAGCCAGTAGGCGTACCAAATGCGCCTTCAAAATCGGCCGATGCAGCCAATGGGAGTTTAATATGGAAGCCAAATCTTCGGAGAATCAAGCGTGGCCTCTTCTCGAGTAGAGATGGACTACGAGGTGAAGACGACCAATTGAGGGAAAATTACACTACGTCGAAGAAACCTGCCATCGCCGAGTCCCCGCAGACTCTGACGGGTCGCACGAGAGCATTAACATTGCCCGAACTTACGATTACACCGCGGGGTACGCAACCTATGTCACTTAGTTTCACGGGGCCATCCCGGGAGAAACCCAAAGGACCTCGGCTACCGAAGGATTCCAGAGGATTTACTTTCCTCAGGCGAACGCTATCCAGGTCATCCAAAAGCCAGGGAGATATCACAGATCAGTGGACAACGGGCAAATCAAACAATACCCATTTGGAGAAAGTTTCGGAAAATGAAGAATGTCAGAAGCAAAAGCCTCTTCCATGGATACCCAAACATGCTGCATCAGACTTCTCTAAACAGTCCGAGAAGAGAACTCTAGAGAGAGATAGGGGGCTCATCTCGAGACCGAAAACCTCTCCTTATATTCCTCAACATGCTGCCTCAGATTTCACCAAGATGAATGTGCAAAGACAGCCAAGCCAAAGACTTACAAACAAACCCCTCCCTAATATCCCACTCCCCACTGCACCTAATGTCTCAGAGCTAGCTATTCAACAAACAATGAATCCGAATTCCTATATCAGTCATATTAGCCAGGTGAACTACATCGAGCCAATCAAAGAGGAAGAATCCAACGATTACCAGATTTTTCTGGCGCAGTCTCGTCTCGCAGCCGCCCGAACATTCAATTTGTCAGGAGTAATCTCGCCCAACAAACCAACGCCCCAAACATCCGAAATAATGAACCAGCTCACAGAAAATCATCGCTTGGCCATGGCAGAGAAGAGAAAATCAGTGTCCTACCAATCCACGATGAGTAAAGGTGGAGGAAGCTTTCTCGAAAGAGTTAGTAACTACGTAAGGCCCGAACCGATAACTTCCCCCGCACCAATCCCCAAACCCCTCAATATTGAAGAAGAGAAAAGCGTCAATGAAATTCATGGTACAGAGGAACAAACCCCCCAGAATAATGATAAAAGATGGTCAACACTTGCCAATAGCACCGAGAGGGGATCCATTTTATTTATGGACCCAAACAAAGATATGAGTGCTAAAGCAAGAAGAAGAAAGAGACGGATGCCTACTGCGCCAGGGTTGAAGAAATTCAACAAGGCTGTTGATAGGGGGAGGATTTATTGATATTTACGATTGTTTCATATGAAGTTATGATACTGTATATTGTTGGGTGGATAGGGGGGGGGGGAGGCATCTTTTCTTTTGTAAATACTGGTTGAGTTTTACATTCTTTGAATCTTGATTCGATTTTCACTAAAGGTTAGAATTATAATTTAAGATACGACTGGTACCAGAAGCTCTTCTTAATCTTGCTATAGCCAATGATGAATTTATATTTCTGGGACACGCTGGTATTTAAGTAGTTCGGTGCGTTCTACAAAGAAATGAAAATTGTAAAGAGTAGGATATAATCAGGCCATCGATTAATCGAGACATCATTAAAATGTGCTTTAACTTTCGGTATATTATTGGTACAATAAATTATCTGAGAAGCTGCGGAAGCAATCGATACTCAGCATAAACAGGTGTTTGGTTCACACAAAGATCTCCAGGTGCTATGCTATGATCTTAGAGATAGTTCCTGAGAAGCTGCCATTAATCATCATTCCACGAAAATACCGTAATCGACTCGTTTAGCTTGTAGAAAGCCTTCATATATGCCTAAAGACATCCGGGGGAGACTAAAATCGTGGTTCTATTAAAGATGAAATGAGCGCTTTATCTGGTCCCGCCAGTATTTGTTGGGAATGAAAAGCTAACCACAGCACATGAACTGGGTATTCACTTACGTGTCTTCGGCTTGGACCTTTTCACCACACTCTATATTGACAGCAAAGTTTAGAAGAGGCTTGAGAACACCACCTCCCCACAAAGGCTCTAGCTTCGACTCGCGAGTGCAATATCCTTCGGCGTTTCGTTTCGATGAAAGAGAAAGATGGATCAAATTCGTCTTCCGTCTCACAGAATTTGTTGGGATTAAGGGTTTTGCTTTCATTCTATGAAGAAAAGAGATAGTAAGAATGTGCTTGCTTTCAGAGTCTTATATCCTTGAAGGCTGGGGGAAGAGCCTGCCTTTAAACAAAGTGGGATCTTTACTCTGAACATTTTTTTTAATTTCTTTAAGATAATCTTTCTCTTTTGGTACTGCGTGACTAGTGGTGCTTTCGTTATATCTAATGGGGGGCCTCGCCGCACTCAAATCAACGATTTTCTTTACCGGGCTCTGTGAACGTGCCCTTTTCCCAAGTAAAATATCGTCAGCTTTGTTAGTTGTTGTTTTGCTACCAACCTTCCTTCTTTAATTGCGGCTAGCACTTGTTAGTTGTGTTGACCGGATGGTATGCATTTCAACTCGAGAACCTAGATTACCATCTCTATATTTAGATTACTTCTATTTATTTTTAACCTTTCATAATAACCTACCTGTCGTAATAACCTAATAAGCGACGAACAAACACATATGAAAGCTCCTATCTCCAAACTTTCAAAAATGACTCGATAAACCTCACTGCATCATCAATAGACATCATCTCCTCTGGCGCAAATACACCTATATCTATCTTCCCCTCACCTGCATGATATCTCATCTCAATATCAATCGACGGCTATCACAAAATTATTAGCCTAGTTGTTTTTTCTCTCATACATTGTGTATAACTCACCAAATATGCTTCACATACTTTCGGAATTTCCCCAGCCATCTCCTCCACTACTTTCTCCTCAACAGTCTCACTCCGCCTCCTAAGATCCTGAGCTGCCATCCATCCCCCTTCCTTACCTCTATCATGCTCCTGACCAGGATTCTCATTCTTCAAGATATTGACCCAACTGTCAACCTTAACACCAGTCCATTTCCAAATCTCTTCTAAACTTGCTCCTACCATTTCTTTGCTACTGATCTTCTGCACATCTCTTTGGATATCCCTTGCTATATCTACTAGCTCTCTTTGAAGTGGACTCTCGATCCAGATTGGAAGTAGATTCAATGTCGGGGTGGCCAAGCTAGAAAGGTCTTCTCCAAATGGTGCTCGATTTGCTAAATAGATACCTAAAATGATGTCGGCTGTAGAGGTACGCTTGGCTAAGATCTTAGAGATAGCTGCTAGGAAAAGAGCATCAATTGAAAGCCCCTGGTTCTGCGCTAAGGTTTTGATATTCTTAATGGCATTTTTGGGATAAAAGACTTCTACTTTTTTCCTTGAAACGTGTTGTGCAAATGGCTTTGGCAGTGTGGCATTACTAGCCGGAGCGAGATATCTAGTCCACTTGTCGCGGGTTACTTTTGATGAATAATTAATTGACTGGGCAATAAATCTTGGGAAGCTGAGCAGTGGCTCGGATACCGAGGAGCCATAATACAGAGCCTGGAATTCGGAGATAAGGATTGGAAGACTGGTTCCATCATACAGAGCGTGATGAATCATAATCTTCAAAGTAATGTTCTTCTCATCCGCGCACTCCACAACTAAGTTTAATGGTGGTGAACGGAGGTTTGGGCTGCTTTTTTGAAGCAAGGAGCTGATATCTTGTGATAGGTCATTATGGTAGATCACCTCGTTTCCGGGGTCCTCATAGATGACTTGAATGATAGTTCCGTTGATTTCGATAAATCCTGTTCGTAGAATATCGTGTCTTTGAAGAAGAGTCTTCCAAGCATTTTCGAGTCTGCTTTTTTCGATCGGACCAGGAATCGAATACGTGAATGTCTGATGGAACATGGCTCCTTGAGAAGCTTGCCATCTACGAATCATGAAAAGTTGTCCAGCTAGGATTGGCACCACTGATTTGATAGCACCTATTGCCTTTTTGAGCTCTGTGATCCGGAAAGTCATATCAAGGGAAGAAATATAACTCGAAATTATGCCATCAATATCCAGTGGGGTACTAATATCAGCATTTGAATTTTGTGCAGCCTTCGCCATGTCGGTGATCGTTTGCTCCCGAAGTATGCTAGAGACATTAAGCCTGATTCCATGCTTCTTCAGAAGTACTGGAAGTTTGAGCACTGAGATCGAATCGAGCCCAAGATGGAAGATTGTCAAGTCTTTCTTGATTGAATCTTCGGGAACATCTGAAATCTTAGAGAGACAAGCCCGAAGGGTTAACTCTGTTTCTGACCACTCGTCGCTCACCTCATTGATCTTGCTTTTCGAGATTTGCTTAATTTCATGACTTCTCTTGAATTTGGGGAGACCGCAAACGGAAATACCTTCCCCTTCGGCCACAATAGCTTGTGCGCTCGAGTTTTCAACAATCCGCTGGATGACAAATTCCAGGGCGTCAATAATCCATTCTGTCTCAGTCTCATTTCTTGTAATGGCTTTACACTTCGCAGTCCAATTGATGAATTTATCATCGACAATTTCCATCTCCGTACAAACAGGGATCTCCACATCCGATGACCCATAAACGGAGTCATATAATTTTCCGCTCTCCGTTGTCTGGCGACGACCTTGGTAAATGAAGAGCGTATCGAAGAGAGTTGTATCTTTATTCGCTTCACCATCTTGTCTTGAAGCTAGGGCATAAGCTTGAGCTATACCAAGTGGAAAATGCTGATATTGCCGAGTGGTATCGCTCATTTCTTGCATGTAGCTTAACATTTCATTTAGACTTCCATGAATAACTGACCGAACGGCGACAGTGTTCATCAGTGGGAACATAACTTCATTGGCTTCTTCTGAGTCTCGGCACGAGAGGACTGAACCGAATACTACGTCAAGCTGACCCATGAGATGGGAAAGAACAAAGGCCCAGCATGTTTGCCCCAAAGTTTGCAGTGTGATCTTTGATGACTTGCAGAAAGCCTCAACTGCTTTGAGAGAGACTTTGGATTGTCTTTGGATTTTGGTTGATGAGGAAGAATTCTGAATTTCTGAAAGCTCTTTGCGAGGGAATTTGGCTGGGGGTAGATTTGTCAGAGTTGTCTTCCAAAACTGCTTAGCATCTTCTGTTGTAGACTCGAAGACTTCCTCAAGGAAAGGCTTGAAATCGGGTCGAGTTGTCAAATTGCCATGGTATGCTCTTTTAATATCTTCATGAATAGCTCGCAGAGATGTTCCATCATAAAGAGCGTGTGAAATAGCTAGAGCCAGGTAATTGAACCTTTCTGTGCTGAAGCATTGAACGTGTAACAGCTCGTTGCTTTTTGTGGCAAGAGAAATTGCCTTCTTCTTGAAGCCACTCATGAAGCTTTTAACACTCTCTCCTTTAGTTAATTGGTATTCTAAGATATTCCCCAGAGAGCGTGGCAAATCCTTGTAAACAATTTGTGCGAAACTAACAGGTAAACTTGGATCATTAATATCCAAGAATGTAGTTCGAAGTATTGGACGCTGTCGAACAACGCTCCGGATAGCTTCGATCAATCTCTTCGGGTCCACTTCAAGACCAAGTTTGAAAGCATCGATACTGAAATATCTCTCGTAGTTGGAGTGTATCATCTCGTTGACCATACTCTGCTGTAAAGGTGTGGCAGGGAAAACAGCTTCCACACCCTGAGTTGACTTCCCTGCACTCTCGAGGTGTTGCCTTAGGGCCTGGCTTATATCACTAAATGAGCTGCCGAAATTTGCGACTGTGCCATTCGTTTTCCTCAAAAATTTCTCAACCATCTTGGCTATCGTCTGCGACTTGATAATCGCACTGACTGCAATTGAGATGCCTTGCTTCTTGAGCCTGGATGACAGCTTGATGACGTCAATACTATCGAGTCCGAGTTCAAATATCGACGAATTCGCTTTGATATGCTCTTCTTGAAGACCAGCTAGGAGCGCAAGTTCTTTCTTTATGGCGAGAGCATCGTCACTCCATGAGAACACTCCATCGGGTGGTGAAGGAAGAGGACTATCCACTGCACCATCGAGGCCGAAGGTGATGTCTTGCTTTACATCAATCTTGCTAGAAACATGGATGATATTCTTTCCAGTTTCCCGCAAGGTGTCACTAAGGGTTGTTGCAAAGAGTTCCAGAAGAGAGTCTGCTCCTTCCTTGTTCATAAACGCCCCTTGAGCGACAAGTGTTAGATCCAACTTCCTGCTATCCGGACTCAAATTCGCCTCAAAAGCCAAAGGATACTGAAAGAATATTAGCATTTAATTTCTATTAGATCATAGAAACTCACATCAGCAATCTGTTCTCCGTCAACCATCTCCCAAATCCCCTTTTCTCTTCCTCTATCATCATTCTCAGGCCTTTGGAATACAAACAAGGTATCGAATAGTCCCTGTCCAATTTTCGCTGGACTCCATTTCTGAATATCTTTCAGAGGAGTATGCTGATAGTCTTGCATCTTCATATTAAATTCATGACATTCTTTGATTAACGTTTCCATGGTAGTTCTAGGTTTGATGCTTGTAAAGCAAGGGATAGTGTTGAAAAGGGGACCAATCACTGTCTCCGCATCTGGAAAATCAATGGCCCGTCCTGAAGTGACGATGCCAATTGTGAGATTTGTTGATGTGATCGTTTGAAGGACGGAGAGCCAGGTTGCTTGTATGACGGATTGAGGTGTAACACCTAGCTGCTTCCGAGCATTCTCAAAGCTATCTAGACCGCTCATGGATTTCGTTGCGGCGATATCCTTAACTGCCTCGAAGCTTACAGGCAGTGGTTGATAAGTCCAATCTTTTAGATGTGAAGTCCAAAACTTCTCTGCACCTGGCAATTTTGCGAGTGTCCCATACGCTAAAGCGGATGTGAATGAAGGTCCATAATTTATCGTTTCAACTCCATAGTACTCATCGATCACGCACTGAAGTAGCATAGCCAGACTATTTCCATCATATAGGCCATGGAAGATGTGCAGTGTGAGAGTCTGCTTGTTTTCGCTCAAATTGAGCGAATATGGCATTCTCAGAGCAAGACTCTTCTCGACCGTTTCATGTTCAATTGTGCTTCGTTCCCAAGAATCTTTGAAGACGACTTGCGCAAAGCCATCATCTGTTACCACGAATTTCGTCCTTAGCATCTCAAGCTTCTTGATCACTCTTGCCCAAGCATCAAAGAGCTTTTTGGCATTAACATTCTCAGCCAGCTTGAACGTGAACGTGTTGAAGTACAAAGCTTGCTCGCTTTCCAAGAACCGATAAATCATCCCCTCTTGGACAGGTGTACAAGGGGCAATACTTTCCACTTGCTGACTCTCAACTCCAAGTTCTTTGCAGATACTCACTCGGTATCTTTGTGAGAAGGCGGTGATGTATTGTGATGCAGCCAGGTATGCATTATCATTTCCTTGATCTGGAGTTTGCCCTTCTAAGACAGCTTTGACAAGATTGCCAATTGTAGGATTTGCCTTGACAACTGATAGCTTCGCATTGGCAAGACCGAAGTTCTGAAGAGCACGAGAAAATGAAATTATTGAAATGGAATCAAGACCCAGCTCGAAGATATTTGAGCCACGAGCAAGAGCAGAAATTTCAACATCAATTGCTTTCGCGATCTTCCCAACAACTTCAGCTTCAATCTCATCCCATTGTTTCTCTTCTTGGCTGGAATGGCTCAGCTTCTGCAGATCTTCAATGGTCAATCCGTTGTATATCGAAGCAAGTTGTTTCGAGTCTGCTTTATTGTTGGAATTTAGTGGAAGCGCTTGGATGGGAATGAAATGTGTAGGCACCATGTATCCAGGAAGTCGGGATTTACAAGCATCCTTCATCGTTGAAACTAAGTGACCCGAATCCTGAGATGGACTTTCGGCGGAAGCAACAACGAAGAAACTAACGAGCTGTTCTTTTTGTTGCGTCGAATGTTTAAGAACAAGTGTGACAACATCCTCCAAGATTGCCAAACTCTTCTTGATGACTTGATTGATCTCGCTAAGTTCAAGACGCTGACCACGTAATTTGACTTGATCATCTCCCCGACCAAGAAAAATGAAGCATCCATTATGAAGAATACGAACGAGATCTCCAGTCCGATATACTCTCTCATCAAATCTTTTCAAGGTGGGGAATTTCTCGGCGGTCAGATCAGGCCGGTTGAGATATCCTTTACCAACTAATTTTCCTGAAACACAGAGCTCGCCGATTCCTCCTCGCAAGACTGGAATTTCAGTTCCCGGTTTCAGAACAAATGTTCCAGCATTGCAATAAGCAGGTCCGATATTTGCGGGTTTGCCATTCCTGGGGACGCGAGGGTACATGGTACAACCTATGGTCGCCTCTGTTGGTCCATAACCATTGTAAATGACAGCATGCTCGCCCCACACGTCTAGGATCTCTTGCTTGAGTTGTTCACCTCCAGTTATGAAAGAACCTTTGCACAAAGTAGGTACGTCTTCGGGATGTAATAAACGGGCAAGACTTGGCGTGAGATCGATGTTTGTGATACCAAGAGCATTGATGGCTCCAGGGATGTCTTCAAAGATAAGATCGCGAGGAGCGGATGCAACACAAATACCTATACTCCAACTCCAAAATTGCTCCATGACGCTAACGTCGAAATGAAAGGATGCAAATTGCAAGTATTTTGAATCCTTCGTCCAGTGTCCAGAAAATAGTTTCGAAAATGCCAGCATGAATTGAACAGTATTCTCGTGAGTGATAAGACAACCCTTTGGTGTGCCTGTAGTCCCAGATGTGTAAAGACAATACGAGACATCTTCGGGACTGATCTTTCTTGGTAATTGAGGCTTCGTGGTCGGGTAACCCTGAAGAATATTGGGAGTATCCAAAGCTATTAATTCTGTATCAAGTATCATGGCAAGATCCTGAGCAGGCTTTCCAGATGTGAGAATCAATTTGGCACCCGAGTCTCCAATAATGTACTTCAAACGATCGGCTGGAGCATTCGGATCCAATGCTACGTAGGTACAACCAGCTTTCAAAATCCCAATAATCGCAAATGAAGCCTCAGGACATTTGTCGAAGCATATTGCAATCATCTGACCGGAAACAATATCCCTTTGCTGAAGGAGATGCGCAATTTTATTAGCCTCTTGATCGAGTTCGCCATAGGACCACGACCTGCTCTCTAAGTTCTCGGGACTGAGATTAGTTGCGAATTGAAAAGCCGTCCTATCTGCCCACTCTCGGGCACCACGTTCCACAAATTCATGGAGGAGGCTGACTGTGCCTGGGAGTTCTTTTTCTTTGGCAGCTGTGATGGATAACAATTCACTACCCAATTTAGGCGCTTCATCACAAGGAACTTGGGGGTTTCTTAAAGTGTCCAAGAGGAGAGCATCATACTGTTTTAATAAGATCTCTGCGTGCTCGGCAGGAATTACGTCCTCTCTGAAAGTGAGGCGAAGCGCAACTGAACCGGATTTACTGGGTTGCACTTCCAAAGAAATAGTATAGTCAACTGAAGACTCTTCCCGAATGACCTTCCATGGAAATTCGACCTCCCCTTGACTACTCTCTGGAAGTTTCTGGTAAGCAAATAGAGTATCAAATATTTTGCCTTCGGGATATCCACCCCATTTCTGAATCGAAGTGAGAGGTGTAAATTGATATTTGTGGAGGAGAGCATTGGATTTCATAGTCCTTGACAACAATTCTGCGTTGGTTCCTGTTACAATGCACTTGACGGGGAGAGTGACGATGCTAGGAAATGCTACGCGGTCTGCTGAGTCGCTGGCTGAGCGACCAGAAAGCGTCATTCCAAAGGTAGTCGATACTTCGCCAATATATGCCGTGAGAAGTCTAGCCCAGGAGGCTTGTGCAGCCGCTTGCATTGTCACTCCAACCTTTCTGCAACTTTCTTCGAGGTCTTTTGCAGAGGTACCTGAGGAAATCTCTTTGGTATTGTAGATAGTTGTTTGAACTTGAAGAGGGGTAAGGTCAGGGAAACGATTGACTACGATCTTGTTTTCCTCTTTGCTCCAAAATAGCTTCTTGGCCTCAACGTTCTCTTGTGTCTGTTGCAAGATAGGTCCGAGTAGGGAGGTGATGGGTGAAGATGAAGCACAAGATTTGAAGCTATATCCTGCAGCCACATCCGAAAGAATTATTTGCATCGATTGAGCATCATAGAGGGCATGATGAGCTGTAAACTTGAGAACGACGAGACCATTTTTGGTGATTTGAGATATGCTCCATGGTCGAGAAGCTAATCTGTCTACGGAATGTGTTGAGTTCCAATCATCCTCGATTTCCTCGAACCATGGAAGAGGTACAGATTTGTAAGTAACCATCACAAAGGGGTGTTTCGAATCTTCGCTTGAAATAAACCCAGTTCTGAGTATCTCATGTCTCTCGATTGTGAATTTCCAGGCTTCCTTGATCTTCAGCAGGTCTGTGCCAGGAAGACACTCAAAATATACACTGTTGACATAATCTTGGCCGCCTGAGTGTAGTGTCTGAGCAAGCATGCCTTGCTGAACGAACGTGCAGGGTCTGACAAATTCGACTGTACTTGAGTCGAGATTGTTTCCTGAACATATAATTTCTCTCCATTGCCTATCGAAAGCTTCAAAATCGTAATCCTGTTGTGGCATTGCAGTAACGCTCTTTCCTTTCTCTAGAAAGCTACTGAGTTGCGCGATTGTGGGATTCTCTAAAATATCACTCGCTAGCACGTCGTAGCCATCCTTTCGAAGCCGAGTAGCTACTTGAACCGTGCTAATACTATCAAGGCCAAGACGAAAGATACTCACATCCCTTCCAATCTTCTCTACCGGCACATCCGTAAACTTAGATATGATATCTCGCAACTTGATCTCCTCAACCGACAATTCTTTCGAAGTTGACTTCGTCGAAACAGCTTTTCGCTCGACTCTTTCCCTCCTCGCCACGGTGTCGAGTATTTTATTCCTGATCGAAGCAGATAACAAAGGTTTACGGGGATTCTCCAATCCATCTTTCAATTTATCACTAAACGAATGAAGAAGCCTCAAAGCCTCCTCCTCCGAAATAGCAGAAGTGTAAGAATGCAATATTATCTCAAGGGTATCATCGCTTTGCTTTGGTACAACCTCACAAACGAGAGGGAAATCCATAGCACCAGAATCATCTAAAATAGACCAGATCGAAGAATCTAGCTCTCTCGCCGGCTGCTGCAAAATAAAAAGTGTATCAAAAAGACGGGAGCCATTCGGGCTGAATCTCGTTTGAATGCGGCGTAATGGTGTTAGATGGAAGGGAAGGGAATCGGCGTTGAAGGATTGGAAGGTACGGAACGAGTCGAGGTAGGAGGATTTGTGAGTATTGTGAAGTCGGATGGGGATTGTATTGAAGCAAGGAGCGACGAGGCGTTCTATTCCATCTATGGGTAATGTGCGGCCATTGACGACGTTTCCGAAGCAGATGTTTGTGTCTTGGAGTAGTTCGGATAATATAGACGCCCAAGCAGCTTGACACACAGCAAGGAGAGAAGTCTCATGCTTTTTGATATTTCCCTCGATCCAAGAGAGAGAAGTTTGAGCTTTGACGTTCTGCATTCGTGTAAGTAATTGAGGAATTTCGGTTTCATTGTCTTGCCGGGTCTTTGGAAGTCTAGCAATATGCACACCCTTCATTTGCTTTTCCCAGAACTCATCAGATTCATTCGTCTTCAATGACATCATGGCTTTCAAAAAAGGAACAAATGAGATTGCCGGCGGTAGGGTTTCTCTTTTGTAAAGCTTCTCAACTTCTGCATATAAGATGGAGAGAGCAACGCCATCATACAAAGCATGATGCATGGAAACTATAAGGGTGCTTGATCTGGACGACTTGACAATATGGAAAGAGTAAGGTGGCTCGAACTCTTCAACAGATGAGGTAAGCTCCTCGATCGAATTTACAGAAGTAAATTTGAGTTCATGTTCCTTAACAACAATCTGGACAAAGGGGTGTTGTGGCATATCCGTACTCATGAAGCAGGTTCGGAGGATCTCGTGCCGTTGGACCAGTGCTTGCCAGCAGGCCCGGATGTTTTCGGTATCGCCAGCGATATTGAATGTGACTCTATTAGCGTACAAGCTTTCAGCGGAGGAGTCTGCTGCTGAGAGCATTGCCTCTTGAAGGGGTGTGCAAGGTAAAATTCTCTCAACCGTTTTACCATTCTGCCCAAACAGTGATGTCGTTGAAGATACGAAAGATTGGTCGAAGCCAAAATCGATAACTGTGGTATCTCTGGTGGTATTCGCGGACGTGGCAATGGCTTCCTTGGAACCTAACCGTTCGGCAAGTCTCACTACAGAGGGGTATTTCAAGACATCCGATATTTCCACTTGTAGGCCAAGCTTTTCTCTCAAGCTTCTTGACAATGAGATTGCGGATATCGAGTCGATGCCGACGTTGAAGAAGGAAGTATTTGGACCAATTTCTTTAAGATCCGTCTGTGTGATTGTTGCGATCGCGTCCAAGATTATTGACTCTACCTCTGTCCATGTGTGGGTGGATAACACCTCTTTCGCTCTGGAGGCAGAGTCCAGATAATTGACTTTGAGACTATTCAAAAGCTGAACAAGGGCTCTTTTGTCAAGTTTGCCTTGTGGTGTAGCAGGTAGGAGAGAGATAGGGATCAGGGCGGATGGGATCATGTAAGGCGGGAGAGATGATCCAAGACTCTCATAAAGTTGCTTGATAGAATGTGAATTTGGCTCAAGGACTCGTAGACTCTTGGCGTTCGACTCAATAGGCGTCCAGAAACAGACGAGTCTCTGAGAGCTTTCCTGCGTGTCCTGGATGATGAGTGTAACGCAATCCTCAACGTCTTTAGATCTGAGCATGATAGAACTGATCTCGCCAAGTTCAACTCGCTGGCCTCTGATCTTGACTTGCTCGTCCTTTCGCTTGGTGAAAATAATAGAACCATCTGGCAATACGCGACCAAAATCGCCAGTTCGGTATATGCGGCCGAACGTAGGATGATCAATTAGTTTCCCAATAGCGTGGTTCTTATCCACATACCCACGAAAGACCTGGGAACCACCGTAGCAGAGTTCGCCTTCGGCACCGCGGGGGACGATTGTGAAGTCCGGGCCAGGAGCCAGGATGAACAGAGAGGTGTTCTTAAGAACGGAACCAATACTGTTTATGTCATGGTCCGGTAATGCTCTTGGGTTTACTGTGCAAATATTCGTCAATTCACTTGGCCCGTATGCTTGCCAAAGGCCACGGCCAGCCCAGGCATTAAAAACCCTTGCCGTGACAGCTTCTCCAGCAGTAACTAGAAATTCAACATTTGGTACGTTCTTCGGGTCGACGAGGGTAGCTACTGTGGGCGTGAGACTGAGATGAGTAACCTTGAGCTGGCGGATAGCATTTTCGATGTCTTTGAAAAGGACATCTTTGGTAGCAGAACAGATGCAACCTCCAACTCTCCATGTGAAAAAGATCTCAAAGACGGATACATCAAAGGCTTGTGAACAGGATTGTAGGAGTCGAGTATGAGAGCATGCTGGATACAGATCTTCCAAAACATCTAAATTGCTCAAAAGATTGCCTTGCGTCACTAGTACTCCTTTTGGTGTGCCAGTACTGCCTGATGTAAACACGCAGTAAGCAGCTTGACTGGGTTGACTTCTGGCGGGAACATTTTTGGCAGAGAAGGCTGATAGATCGAGTTCATCCATGTAGATAATTTTCGTTGAAGTGAAACTATCTAGCATTTTTCTTGAAGCGGTGTGGGCGATAATAACTTTGACTTTGGCTTCCCGTAAAATATGGGCGAGACGTTCCTCAGGGACATCTGGTGTTAGGGGAAGGTAACCAGCGCCAATTTTAGAAGTTGCTAGAATAGAAGAATATAAGTCAACAGACTTGTCCATACAGATACAAACGAGCTCATCTGGAAGAACATTCATCTCCAACAGCTGGTGACCGATTTGATTAGACCTAGCGTTCAATTGCGAGTATGTTACTTCGCGGATGTCGACCTCCTCTGGTCCAAGCCTCTTTGCAAAACTGATAGCCACCCGAGTGGGGTAATGAGAGGCGATTTTCTCTACTGGAGATGACAAGGTGTTTGGCCTGAGCCCGACTCGTGGGTTCTCGTTCTCAATAGAGAGAATTTCATTTCCAAGCTTCTGGAATGCCTTCTGAAGCTCAAATGGACTCTCGTCGACCATTGCTTTGACCAAGCCTTCAATTTGCTTCAGTAAAAAGTTGATCTGCGCTTCCGGGAAAAGCGCTTGCTGATAATTTGCTTTGAGTTCAACATTACCAGCACCAGGAATGATTTCCAAAGTCAGATTAAATTCCAAATTGTCAACATTGTCAATCAATAGAACGTTTTCCCTGACATAGTCAAAACTATGCAGCGTCTGCTGCCAAATCATCAAAGTATCGAAGAGCTGCTGGCGTGGGTTGACTCCAGCAACAGCCTTGATCTCCCGAAGGGGAATTGTGCTATGCTCTAGATGCTTTCTCGTGATTGTGTTCAACTCCTGAGCTAGATCTTGAAGACTTTCGGAAGTGGCAACGCCAATTCGAATTGGCAGAGTAGCAAGACAGGGCCCAACAATATCCTCAATTCCGTCTATGGGGAGCGTGCGACCTGAAAAGACTGTACCAAAGCAAATATCTGAAGATCCGAGATATGAACTCAATACCAGTGCATATGCGGCTTGAAAGAGCGATTGAGGGCTTATCGATAACTTTCGAGCAGCATCTTCAACCTTTGATGTATTTATCGACGTTTCTAATCGGGAGACTTTTAATCCTGTTATTGATGATTTGAGAGAATGGAAATTTGGCATTTGGCGGAGCTCAAGATGTGCAAGTTGATCTTTCCAGTAGTCTTCGGAGGCCCGGTCATCAACTGCAAGTGTGCCATTCGAGTAGCCATCAACAACTTGTCTAAATGATGGACGCTTTTCAGGAGATCCTCCAGCCAGAATGATGTCAAAATCATCTAGCAACAGCTCAAGAGACCATGCATCATATAAAGCATGGTGAATATGAAGTAAGAATCTTATCCCAGATTCTTCTACTAGTATCTGAACCCTGATTGGATGATGAAGAGATGTGTCTTTGGAGGTGTCAAATTCAAAATCGAGCTCCTCTACATATTTGATATTGGATTCAGAAAAGCTTTCCCAGATAAACTGGTTAAATCCATTCGATTCTTGGGATTCTGTAAATCCGGTTCGAAGGATTGAATTGTGACGAGCTAATTCGAGGAAGGATGTAGTCACGTGCAAAACATCATGTACTTGGGGCAGTTTCAGCTCTATCCAGTTGCGGTAGGCTTTCTGGTTAGCTGCAGTCTCTGAAAGCATGGCTGACTGGAGAGGTGTGCATGGCATCGTTGATTCGACATCTTTAGCATGACCATTGAGGGCCACCGAGAGATTAGGGTCGTTATAGCCTGGCTTGTTAGAAAGTAGAGGGGAAGAGCTCTTGATGCGAGCTTGTTCGCAGAGATCAACGAGAGATTTTAATGTGTCTGCTTGAAGAACCGAAATCGTGTTCACACTAAATCCCGATGAACGTAATCGCGAGGCTACTCGAATGGATGTGAGAGAATCGAGCCCATCAGCAGCAAGTCTCTCGTTGCTGTGGAAACGTCCGAGGACATCTTTCAGTATTCCCCTGACTGTTTGTTCTGTCTCGCTTTTATCATCACTTTCATTCTCACCCTGCTCACGAACCTCCTGGTAGTCCGACTGTAACTTCCTTTTGTCAACCTTACCAGAAGGTAAATAAGGGAAATTGCGCAGAAGGACAATCTCGCTTGGGACCATGAACTTTGGAAGCCAGCGCGCGCAGGTTTTTGAGACAGCGTCGGATTCGACGGTGGTCTCCCCAATCAGTGCAAAGACAATGAGAGAACCTCGAAGTACCACAGCCACGACCGTTTTGATGCCTGAATGTTTATAAATAGCATCCTCTATTTCTCCAAGCTCGATTCGCTGACCGCGGAGTTTGACTTGGCCAGCACTTATCCGACCAAGGATTTCAATCGTTCCATCCTTAAGCTGGCGAGCTTTGTCTCCCGTTCGATAGTACTTTTTCCCCTCACACTCGACAAACGCGAGCTTGTTTTGCTCTTCTCGATTCAAATAGCCATTAGCAAGCTGTGGACCTCCAAGGACAAGTTCACCCAGCTCTCCAATTGGCAAGATTTTCACTTGCGCTGCATCTTCGATTCCCGTACTGGCTGCTGCTATGAACGTTGAGACGGTTTCGAATGGAACGCCAATATTTCCTGGCTTTGTGCTCGCTTCCATGGCCGGAAATATTGTACAATGAATTGCCGCTTCTGTGGGTCCATACATTCCATATAGCATACTAGACTTTGTTTCTGAGCCTCCAAATTCCTCAACAATGGGCCTGGTGAGCATCTCGCCGATGGTAAGGAGAAGCTTCAAGCCTGGGGCGTTTGCGCGTTTCTGCAGTAATGATCCCGCGACAGTGGGGGTAAGTTCTGCAGCATCCACCTCTAGCTCATTGATCATTCCTGGAAGGTCATTGAGAAGCTGAGCACGATTGCAGCCAACCAGAGTGCAACCTCGTGTAAGAGGAAAGAATATTTCAAACACCGAAACGTCAAAAGATGGTGCTGCAAATTGGAGAAAGCGTTGGAAAGGTGGGATAAGTTTTTCGTGCACAAGCAACGATTGAGAAGCTGCTAGATGGCTCACAGCTACGCCTTTCGGCGTACCACTTGATCCAGAAGTATACATGACATAGGCCAGGTCATGAGCAGTAGCTTCACGTGATGTGAGGTGCTTTGAAATCTTCTCTTTCTGGACTTCGGGAAACTCATCAACGAGAATGACTTGGGGGCCCCCTTCCCAAGCAACAACCTCTCTGAACTCTGTAGTTGTGATGATGACATTGGCTAATACATCACTAACGACGAATTTGATTCTCTCTTGAGGGGCATCTAAGTTAATGGGACAAAAAGCACCTCCTGATTCCAGGATAGCCAGCTGAGATATATAGAGGCCAGGTGATTGAGGGAGGAGTATCGGTATAATATGCTGGCCTTGTTGCACGGCTGATCTTGGTAGAGTGTCTTCAATTCGAGAGACTAACGTTCTAACACAGGCCTGAACCTCGCTGTAGCTATATCTTTGTCGGTACTTGTCGTTTGTGAAATCAATAGCACATGATTCTTGGTGTTCGCGCCATTTTATGAGTTGGTGAAGTAGTTCTGGTCCTTCTGTGGCTTTTGGCGGGTCGTTGAGGATGGAGAGCTCTGTCGCCATGGCTGACGATTGTCCAAGTCCAATGCTCATCCCAAGCTTGAAGATAAATGGCAATCAAGAGCCCTTCAGAGTCTTTCAATAGAGTGCTGGTGAGTCGGATAGAAGTTGTCACAGGTTTGAGCCTCACGTGTTAATTGGACGGAGAGGGTGTTCTGGCACTGATGTTGTGGTACTGTGGTGGCCCAACGATGCCCTTCTCATGTCCCGTGGGCACGAGCACAGAAGATATTCCCAAAGCACCCTTTCAACCCTTATTTGCTCGGTGGTTACAGTGGCCCCTTCTGGAAGACGCGGCCCGCGAATTATTTTTGATTTTACAAAGCTCCCTCATCAACTCTATACGGACCTTGCGTCTTCCGCTTCTCACTCACATATCCATGACGTTTTGGTAGGCTAGCTCGCCCCAAGACCATCGAAATGAAATAAGAGATGCCCTGGCATCGTGAGCGGATGTCGCTGGAAGATGGCAAATACTCGGCGGGTGAAGATCATAACAATGACCCACGCAAAAGTGGGTTGCGAGACTTTGCAATCCCCTCCGCGTTGGGCGGCAAAGAGGGCTACAGTATTGGAGTGAGTTGCGAGGTTGGGCGCTTTGCTACGGTTGTTTTGGGAGACCTCTGACGCTGTTTGGGGTGGCAAGTCCTCCATGGGTCCCTTTAGAGTTTCGAGTCTTCTTTGCCTCGGTGTTACCTAAGAAGTGTGTAAAAGATGGAATTTGAGTGTCAGCTGAGATCACCATCGCCGGCAAGGAAGTCAGAAGCAGCAAGGAAGATTCTTCATCTTTTAATCTTATCAGATCATCAGATTACAAAGACTTACATACTCAGTAGCAGTCGGCAGCGGGGTCCGATCTCGGAGAGAGGTTTCGTGCTGTAGATCTCCGACCAACCTCCTTCAACATGGGAACCAGGAGAAGATCGGATTGTAAATTCGGTCAGATAATTCTCCTTGGCAGTCTTAGTGTCGGTAGAGCCACCAACCGAGACGACAACACCATCGACCCCGCTGTTGATCCTGGAATCCGTAACTAGAGCCCTGCATCTCCAAGGCGCAAGTTGGACTTTTCACCGTTGAGCCAAGTGGAGCATGCCATACCTGCATATCTCTACTCTTATGAGCGCGAGGGGTAGATCTCTAGCGCGTCGGCGACTCAACCTCTTCTGGGCTGCCTAGACAGCAAATTAATCTTTAGGGTATCCTTAAGACGGGAAAGGTCGGCATGAGTAGTTGCTCGTTGTCTTGGCACTTGTTTTCGTGTAGGCGTGTCCTCATCACCAAGTGTTGTTCTTGAGATCTGCCATTATACCTACCCCATCTGGAGTAGGTTGCTAGCCAGCCCGCTACATTTCGAGTCTGACGTGGAAGGGAAATGATACCCACTACCGAGGCCAAGCTACTTATCCCCCACAATATCGGCAGTGGCCCCTTATGCACAGTGACGGCAAAATCACTTGTTCCCATGTCTGCATTTTCAACTCCATCCTCCTCCATAGTTCCAGGGGCATCTTCCATGCCGAGATGTCTTCATCTCGCCCCGAAGCACGAATGTGTCGGTGGCCCGGGCACGGCAAAGTCCAACATGGCATATTCCAAATTCTTCCATGGACTTTGTCCTAATGTACATTCCGTAAAGTTTCTCTGAGTGTTCATGATTTGAGAAGGATGGCAAGGTGAACAAGCTATCAGTAATGTTGTCTTCTATTCCGTTCTTGCAAAAGTCTGTTGGCTTGAGAAATGCTGGATCTTCTTACTTTGCTCTGTTTAGCCCCTTGAAAGACCTTCAGTCGCGGCTGATTCTATTCGCTGGTGTTGTGTTAGCTATTGCTGCAGGTGCTCCGTTACCTATCATTGGAGTTATATTTGCAAAGATCATTGATGTGTTTCCACCCACTGAGGATGAGGTTGTCACCAGAATCTCACAGCTTATTGGAGTCGGTCAGTCAAGCTTCTTCT
This sequence comes from Neobulgaria alba, assembly GCA_003988965.1. NCBI lineage: Eukaryota > Fungi > Ascomycota > Leotiomycetes > Helotiales > Gelatinodiscaceae > Neobulgaria > Neobulgaria alba. The sequence continues at coordinate 515,104 of QYAM01000006.1, forward strand.
TGAAATAATACATTCTAACTCATGCAGCTGTCGCCTACTTCTTTATTACCTGGGGATGGACTTTTTGTTGGGGAATAATTGGTGCGCGTGTTTCGCGAGAGTTGCGTACTCAAATGGTGGATAGAGCTCTGGGTATGGATCAAACCTACTATGAGACTGAATGTCCAGATGTAAGATCACCATTTGGTTAAAATGAATAATATTGATACCGTTGCAGATAACAAGTCGCTTGACTGTCGATGCCCAAACTGTTCAGTCGGGAACTGCTGAGAAAGTGGGTATTTTTATACAGTCCTGCAGTTACTTCATTGTTGCTTTCGTTGTTGGGTTCGTACTCAATGCTAGGCTTACTGGAATTCTGTTTGCCGCTGTCATCCCAACGATGACTATTGTCATCATACTTGGTACTTCTGTTTTGGGCAAATTCTCCAAGCAGGCATCGGACAGTACAACTACAGCTGTGGGAATTGCTGAAGGTGCTATCAAGGCCGTTCAAGTAGTTCAGGCTTTTGATGCGTTTAAAGTTTTGGTAAATAATCACAAACAAAATCTGACTCAGTCTATGAGGGTGGGTATCAAAAAGGCAATCGCTGGGGCTGTGCTATTAGGAGGTGTATTCTTCGTTGCGTAAGTTGAACGCTTAAACATGTTCCGTTCGCAAGGCTAATGTGGATGATATAGGTACGCAGCAAATGCTCTCGCTTTTTGGCAAGGGTCAACAATCGTTCGAGAGGGTCCTGGAGGAAGCGCTGGCACAGTGTACGCAATTGTCTTCCTAATTCTGGACGCTTCATTTGTCATAGGTTCAGCAGGACCGTTTATCCAATCCTTTTCTCAAGCTGCTTCAGCGGGACGTCGCATTTTCGATTTAATTAACTACCCTCCTCTTCCAATTGACGTGTACTCTAAGGAGGGAATTGTTGCTAATGACGAAACATTGGGGCCGAATAAAGATATCAGCTTTAACGACATAACTTTCTGTTATCCTGCGCGGCCTGGGGAGGCAGTCTTGGATGCGGTAAATCTAAAGATTAAGACAGGCTCGTCTGTCGGGATTGTTGGTGCTTCTGGAAGTGGGAAGTCTACCATCGCAGCCCTTTTACTCCGACTGTACGACCCATCAGAGGGGACCGTACTGATTGATGGCCATGCAATTTCCGAATACAATCTCTCAAGCCTTCGCAGTCAGATGGCTTTAGTGGATCAAGACCCAGCCGTGTTCTCCGGAACCATCTTCTCGAACATTCGAGACGGCTATAAAGGAGCGCCAATATCGGACGATGAGATGAGAGGAAGGTGCATCAAAGCGGCAAAGGCAGCAGATGCATGGTCTTTCATTTCTTCGCTTTCTCAAGGACTAGATACATGGCTTGGCGAGCCATCTGGGACCAAATTATCTGGGGGACAGAAGCAAAGAGTATGCCTGGCAAGAGCTCTCATTGGGGATCCCGCACTGTTGGTGCTTGATGAAGCTACCAGTGCTTTAGATACTATCAGCGAGTCCGCGATATTAGCTTCCTTGGCTACTTCGCGGTCTATGAGCAACCGCACGACGGTAATGATTGCACATCGTCTTGCATCCGTAAGATCAGCAGACAATATCATAGTGATGGGGAAAGGCCGCATACTTGAGCAGGGAGATCATGAGATGCTGATGGCTCACGACGGAGGCGCATACAAACAGTTGATCGAAGCACAACAACTTTCCTCGGATGAAACACCCAAGTCGCCCATATCAGAGCTTAGCGACGATGATTCTGATGAATTAACAAAACCCAATCTTTTAAAACTCAACGAAGACATGGTTGACGCTCCCCAAGTTTTAGAAGAGGAAGACAGTAAAAGGTATGGTACCTTCAGGATAATCTCGCGGTGCCTGGCGTTGAGTCGCGCAAGAGTTCTCTTCACAATTCTGGCTCTCCTTTGCTCACTTATTACTGGATCACTGATTCTGGGAGAGTCTATCATTTTTGGTCATCTTGTGCAACTTCTCAATGGGACTGTTGCCACTGACCAGGTGAACTTCTATTGCCTGATGTTCTTCGTCATCGCGTTGGCTGCTTTTGTTGGCTACGTTGGATCTGGATCTTGTTTTGGAATAGCCTCAGAACATCTCATCCTCAGGACTCGAGATATCTCTCTTCGAACGATCTTACGACAAGACATGGAATGGTTTTCAGGACCAGGACGGTCGGCATCAGCCCTAACTTCAGTCATTAGCATGGATGCAGGTCATCTCAGTGGACTTTCGGGTGTCATAATTGGGACTGTGGTATCTGCATCAGTTTCCGTTATCGGTGGCGCTATCTTGGCACACATTGTTGCTTGGAAAATTGCCATTGTCTTGTTTTCGACCTCTCCAGTGGTCATGCTTGCTGGCTTTGTCAGACTACGTGTCCTGGCTAAAGTTGCAGAGAAGAATCAACAAGCTTACACAGAAGCTGCGTCATTGGCATCGGAAGCTTGCTCTTCAATAAGGACTATAGCTGCACTAGGAACAGAGAAAGCTACCTCAGATCGTTTTCATTCCGCAGTCGACAAGCACAGAAAACAAACGTTCCGAGATACAGCGTTGGGGAATTCTCTTCTTGCTTTTGCTTTCTCCATTACGTAGGTGATTTTCATCCTTATATATGGGTCTATTCTAACAATGCTAGATATTTTGTGTATGCATTGGCATATTGGTGGGGAGCAAAGCTCGTGAGGTCAGGAGCATATACAAGCCTTCAATTTTTCATCGTCCTCCCAGCAATTCTGTTCTCTGCTCAAGCAGCTGGCCAAATATTCAGTTTGGCTCCCGACATTGGTCGAGCGAAAGGTGCTGCCTCTCGAGTTTTCGCTCTTCACGATCAAAAGCCATCTATCGACACAACTTCCAATGATGCCGTACAACTCGAGATGTCCGAGAATCCCCCCACCACAGCCGAACACGGAACCTTAACTTTCCGGAATGTCAATTTCGCCTACAAATCTCGACAAGACTCCCCAATATTCACAAACCTCAATCTTACCGTCAAAGCTGGCGAGACTGTAGCACTAGTCGGCCGTTCCGGGGCCGGGAAAACTTCTACAATCTCCCTTATCGAGAGATTCTACGACCCAACCTCCGGCTCTGTCCTTCTAGATGGCGTTGATATTCGCACTATTCCCGTCTCCCAACATCGTGCAAGAATAAGTCTAGTTTCTCAAGATCCAGATCTATTCTCTGGGTCTATAGCATTCAACGTGGGATTAGGAGCAAAACCAGGACATAAAGCTACAAAGGAGGAGATTATTGACGCTTGCAAAGCCGTGGGAATTCATGAATTCATCGAGGGATTACCTGATGGATATGAGACTCAGTGTGGAAACAATGGATCACAACTGTCCGGTGGACAGAAACAGAGAGTTGCCATTGCAAGAGCCTATATCAGGGATCCAGAGATTCTTCTCCTCGATGAAGCAACTTCAGCTTTAGGTACGTCTAATACTTTACACTTGACTATAAAACTGTTACACCACCCTAACCCTTTAATAATAGATTCTCATTCGGAATCACAAATTCAAGAGGCCATCTCAGCAGCATCCAAAAAGCGTACTACTATTATGATAGCACATCGTCTCACAAGTGTGCAAAAGGCAGATAGAATTCTAGTTTTTGATAAAGGTCAAATAGTAGAAGAGGGAAGGCATGAGGTCTTGATGAGAGCTGGAGGGATATATGAAGCTATGGTCAAAGCTATGAATTTAGGTTAAGTATTTCCTCTCGGACCTTAAACTCGAGCATTTGGGCATATAGCATTGGTGTTGGTAGAGGGTATAAAAAATAGCATACAATTTCAGATCTTTAACTTGCGAACATACCCAATTCTATCTATAAAATATGCAGCAATATAAACAACATTTCATCACCTACCAGTTTCTCGATGTCAACTCAACTGTTACACTGCACAATCTCAAGTCTTGCAGCATAACTCCGCAAGCCAATAAGATCCTACTCCCCTCCCACCTCTCTGACTTTTCCTCCCCCACCAAACCCCCTCATCCAAAAAGAAATTAAACCTCTCCACATCCACCAGCCAAGCCGGCACAAAAAATGACCCCCAATCTTCACCTTTCGCCGGCCTCATCCCTTCCACCTTGGCAAAACAAATAAATAAAAAAAAAAAACCTTCGATACCACCTCCCCTTTCAAACCGACAACACGTAACCAACAAACCTAATTCTCCACCTCTTTCCTCACCCTCCGGGATAGAACTTGGACAAGCAGGGTTCGGATATAGCACCATGATTATCTTCGGATCTGATAAGAAATTCTTCCTTGTAAGCGGGGCGAACGGAAAAACGCATGGACCCCGTTAATGATGCCGAGACAAATTATCTGATCCGCATCTAAATCCTTGTTCCCGACGTCGGCAAGCCGGTTGGCGTCATCGAGGGAGGGAGAGGGAAGCGTGGATTTATCCGAGGGGAAGGCTAGTTGACTGATGAGATTGGGTAATCCATGTAGGCTTAGGTACGGATTTGTTTTTAATATTTACTTTTCTCTTTATTTTCTTTGCCTCTTTTGGGTTAAGTAACTAGGTTAGTTCCTAGTCTCCAGACAAATAAAAAGAAATGTTTCGTATGAAGAGGTGGAGGGGTGGGAATGCCCATTCCGATGTAGACATAGCGTGAGCTTGTATGGAAGAACAATCTTAACATACACATCCTTGACTTATCCCTATTTAATTCGGGACAAATCGGTGAGGTGATGTGATATGAGTGTGCAGTAGTTCTCACAAGAAGAAACCAAAACAGCTGATCATCGGGGTTTTCTAACATGCATTCCTCGTAATGAGTCGGAGGAACTATGGTGGATAGGCACACGTCAAATGGGCTACGGTTGTAGTCATTAGATTGAAGGTTATTTGGATTCCAATTTCCAAGGTACCTTGTCTCTTTGTCCTTGATGAATTTGGTATATGATCATAGCAGTTAGCCTGTTTTTTTTTCCTGACTCTCATATCCTTCAATCAAGATTTTTGAGTACCATCTTCACTCCCTCTCATTGCATTCGAGGATTCTTAGATCAAAAGTCTTCCCTTGGGTTCGTTTCAAAAACGTGCGCAAGATTATATCTGTATCTTATCTCGAATCGCAACTGCCTCTTCTCGCGGTTGTTTCGAATCACTATACCACGTGGATACTACATACCCCCAAATCCTCGGTACGCAACGCCAACCAATCCCCATCTCGCAACGACATCCGTCCATTACCTCGTCATCACCTCAATTTGTCTCGGGAATCAACGCCATTCCTCCACCCTCTGTCCTCCCACCCTAGAAATTCTCACCCTAAATTGGTACCTATTTTCTTTTCCCTCTTAGTCAGGAAGGAAGGTGCATCTTGGTGTTGCCATTACATTCGTAAGTTTAAAAAGAAAATTCATCCAATCAAAAGTTTTGGATTAAGAAGCAAGACGTTGGTGTTAACACAAGGACGCTTCAGGGACTATCAGGTGCTTCTATAATATATAAGCAACCTCAATTCCATTTCACTTCTGGAGCGAAGTTCTATCTTCAGGAAATCTTTGTCCTAGAATATCATTTTTTTGAACGAAGCCCAATTTGCAGTATTTCGCTTATCCAATTAGGAGTATATCTACATCTCGCATACACACGGCATCCAAACATATACTATATCACGTTACCAATTCCCAATGGCACCTTCAGCAACAAGTTCTCCAAACGGAGACTCAAAGACAACCTCCAATCTTAACTCCTCTCAAATTCTAACCAAAACCCCCTCCTCTGAGGCCGAACTCCTCGACCTAATCTGTATCGGCTTCGGACCCGCCTCCCTAGCCATCGCCATCGCCCTCCACGACATCCACCCCTCCTCCCAACCCCAACCGAAAACTCTCTTCCTTGAAAAACAACCCCACTTCGCCTGGCATGCAGGAATGCAACTCCCCAATGCAAAAATGCAAATCTCATTCCTAAAAGACCTTGCTACACCACGTAGCCCGCGTTCAAAATTCACGTTTACGAATTATTTGTTTGAGAAGGAGAGATTGAATTCGTTTATTAATTTGGGGACTTTTTTGCCGAGTAGGGGGGAGTATGAGGATTATTTGGGGTGGTGTGCGGGGGAGTTTGAGCGGAGAGGGGTGGTAGGGTACGGGGTTAGTGTTGAGGGTGTAAGGGAGGGACAAAGGGGGGAGAAGGGAGAGGTTGAGAGTTGGGTTGTTGAGGGGAGGGATGCCGAGGGGAACTTGGTGAGAAGGAAGGCGAAACATGTTGTTGTTGCTGTTGGGGGGCAGGCGGTTGTTCCGGAGATTTTTAAGGGTTTGAAAGGGGTGGCTCATTCCAGTTTGTTTGCTAGTACTATTAAGGAGATTGAAGAGAAGGAGAAGGAGAGAGTTGGAGGGAAGGGATTGCGATTCGCGGTTGTGGGGAATGGGCAGAGTGCTGCGGAGATTTTTAACGATCTTTGGGAGAGGTTCCCTGAGAGTGAGGTTAGATTACTTATTAAGGGGGCGAGTTTGAGACCTAGTGATGATAGTCCTTTGTGAGTTTCCCCCTCTAATCTCTCCCCGAGATAAATGACTAACAAAACATAAAGCGTGAACGAGATCTTCGATCCTGACCGTGTGGATAAAATCTACGCTCAAGATCCTGTCGCCCGACGCGCAGCAATCGACCTTGATCGTGGAACTAACTATGGGGTAGTTCGTCTTTCACTCCTAGAACGTCTTTATGAGAAACAATACTACCAACGAGTTCAAAATCCCGATTCCTCAAAATGGCGTTGTCAGATTATTCCAAATCGTCAAGTATTATCTGCTGAACTGAATAAGGATTCGAGTTTGAAATTGAAGCTAGGAGCTGTTGTTGAGCGATTGGGAGAGAGTGAGAAGGAGGAGTTGGAAGTTGATTATGCTTTTACTGCTACGGGGTATGTGAGGAATGTTCATGAGGAGATCTTAGAGGGTGTAAGAGGATTGGTTGATAGGGGTAAGTTTGAGGTTGGGAGAGATTATAGAGTTAAGTTTCTTGAGGGGAAGGTTGGGAGTGGGTCGGGGATTTGGCTACAGGGCTGCAATGAAGGAACACATGGGGTAAGTCTTGATTATTCTATTATTTTGAGTGAGGAAAAATACTAACGAGGTATAGTTGAGTGATACTCTACTTTCCATCTTGGCTGTGAGAGGAGGAGAATTGGTTAATAGCATTTTTGGAAGTGTGGAAGACAAAGGGGTTTCGACCTCGATTTCTGAAGCGGATCGTTCAGGTCTGATTTCTGTTGCCTAAGCGTAGGAAGTTATTATTACTCCCAGACGAAAAAATGCCCATTTGAAAAAAGCATGGAGTGGCGTTCGGTGTTCAAAGATATTTAACATGAGATGAATTTCGTCAAAGTGAAGAGCTTGGCTTGGAGGCATAGCCTATTCCCTAAATAGGTTTATCAAAAAAATAAATTGAAGTTTTGTATGCTGTTATAATTAGACAAATTTTGGTCATCACCTTTCTCTTTTGATTAAGACCGACCATGTCAAGAATCAAACTCTTAGGGAACATTATTTCTAACTTTTCGTGGTTACAAGTAGACCCTACTTGCTCGAGATGAGTGTTAACATGAAATATGCTATGCCTTAAGATACAAAATGCTTTATGCTAACCGATAGAGCCCTCCCAAATTATACAACAAATTAGTCCAAAAACTCCCATAGTCCTATCTTAAATAAATCCGATAAACTTAATCTCGTTAATACTTGAGTATCACTTAACTTCCAATTTTCATATTAACAAGTTCTCCAACCAATTTCTAACCTGCTTCAGTCCCCACCTCTTCTCCCTATCGGCACAACACATTCCCCTTATTCCTTGGATGACACCTGCTTCCACCTTTAGCTCGAAATCATCTGGTAGCTCACCCTGGTCTCGAAATTGGCTGAGAACATGTATTCTCTCCCCTTTTGTGCTGAATTTGTAGACTAACTCTATGAGAACAATCCCTAAGGCGTAGATATCGAGCTTGGGGCAGATGGAGCCCAAGACCTTTGGGAGGTAGAGTTTGGTTCCTGGTGGCTCGTGTTGTTTTCTGACATTATTGTTGGAATCAGTTGGGTAAGCTGAGGAGTTTGCCTCGTTACTGTTATCGTCTAGTAGAGTAACTAGGCCAAAATCTCCAATGCAAGGACACGTCCATAGTCTGAGTCCCTGCGAAGGATTTGGTGAGCAACTGGAACAAGAGTAAATGTCCACATATCCTTGTCTTGGTTTATCTCTCTCTCCTAGCTTCTCTAGGAATATGTTTCCTGGTTTGAGATCTCGATGGAGCAAATTCCGAGCGTGTAAGTATTCTAATCCATCGAGAATTCCTTGAAATAGAAGGAGGGATGGCATGGAATGATAACAATGGATGATACGGGAGTGAGTTGGACACTTTTGTTGTTCTGGCCAGAGCAGATCTTCGAGAGAGAGTGGATAGGAGGACATTTTTATGTAAATGTGAGCATCAAAATTAATGCTCGGTTGACTTTGGACAAGGGCTCGGGGAACTTCTTCGGTATCGACGGATGAATCCTCCTTTCTTGATCTTGTTCGAATGTGTGTCGTACGTTTCGAGGTTGAATAGCCGAATTGAACGTGATCTTGATCAGAGATACCTTCACTTTTGTCATCATTATCATTGGCGCTGAAATTTGGCGCGGAATCTGAAGAGCCGAATTCAATATTGTCGCCATTTATAGAACCAAAGGATTGTCTAGTGGCATCGTTGGTGTCTTCGGATCCAGAATTCGAGTTTGCAAACTCGATTAGATTTGCCCGTGAGAGATTTACTGACAATACTCGTGATCTGGATGTCTCATCTAGTGTCTGAGATACTAACGTCGAATCCAACGAACTACAAGGGAGTGTTAGTAGTAATCTATGAGAGGATTTTTAATCACATACCTTTCGATATCGTTAACCTTAGGAAGAGCAGTCTCAAACCAGCAATGGTGGTATCGAACGATATGTGGGTGATTGAGAAGTGCCATAGCCCGGACCTCTTTGAGAACGCATTCGAGTTTGTTGTTTTGCACAAGGTGTCTGAGCTGCTTTGCAGGAATGACAATCCTCTTCACAGCCCAAATTCCTTTATCTGATTTATGCTGAGCTTGGAAGACGCATCCAAACCCACCTTTGCCAAGGATGCATATTCTAATCTGATTAGCGTTATGTGGGAGATACTGAAAATAACAATAGAGTGAATAGACGAGCCAAGATATCTGACTTACTGTTTATACTCTGTCCGATATATTGATCTCTGTGCTCTTCCTAGACCACTATTTCTAGATAGAAGTTCAAGGAGAGACTGTTCTGCGAATTGAGGCTGGGGAGTGAGGTTGAGATCTGTCCAGCGCACGAGTCCATTTGGCTGATCGTATGGAATGGAAAAGTCGTCGTCGAGCTCCATGGAATGCATTGAGCCTTCGAGAGCTCTGAATATCTGGTTGCCTTCATCACTCTGATTTGCAGCAATATTGGAGAGTATGGTGTCAAACGAGCTCATATAGCGACCAAGGTCAGATAAGTTCTGATCAGCAAGCTCCTCGGGAACCATTCTACTATCCACGAGCATTTGCCTTGTGTCATTGAATATAGCCCGTGCTTTGAGGCGAACTTCAGGGTGATCATCTGGGAGCTGGTCATTTAGGGGACGGTGTTCGTTGAGACTCTTTGCAGCGAGTGTCTTGCATTTGTCCTCGATGAGAGAGAGCAGCAATCGAGTCATGTGTTGTTGTGGTAGCCGAGATTGGAGAGGACTGATTGATGGGGGCACTCTTGCTACAGTTCCCCTAGAGGGCGCCCTCAACACAGCTCCCGTGATTCCATCTCTTTCTAAGACGGGCCCGCCATCTTCAATATCATTGTGATCACGTGTTATACTTCCAGGCTCCGGGGAGGTCGAATCAGTGCTCATATCCTCGGAGGACGCCCAGAATCTAGATGACATGGTAAAAGAAGGAAACAAAGAAAGAATCCCAATCTTTATTACAGTTGGGAGTCCCAAGAAGCGAGGGACATGTGACCAGGCGACCACGGCTTGCCCATATCGTAAGAGAGCGTCCTTATGAATTTAAGAACGAAGAAGCGTCCTGGAGATGATTAAGAAGGAAACGTGGAGTGTTTACTTCCAGGTTGTCAAGCGAAGGGCTGAGATGTTGACACCTTGACATGGAACATTCGGTGAATCGAGGCAGGAGCAATTCCATCAACTTCCAATGCGGCGCGCTGTGGCTGTGGCAGCCTTGGAATTCGGGCATTAGTTCTACAATTAAAGCCTGGGCCCAAGGTTCATCGAGATCCATCTCTGTCACCTCGCCCAGCGCCCAGTTTGGGCTCCGCGATGTCTTTGTTACTGTGCGACGTGGAAAGTCGTGATCGGGGAGTGCAAACAGTTGGCTCCTCGTACGCGTGCATCGTCTGAACCTCTTATTCCGGTCGGCAACAGGGGCCGCGAGCTGGGCGTTTCGAGGCACATAATCTGAGAGATTTCAATGCTCCTTTCAAAACCATACACACTATCTTTCCAAAATGCCGCGCAGGTTGCCGTGGGAGACAAGCACGGCCACCACAGCCTCTACCAGCAGCCCACGACCCAAGCGTCCTACTTCAAGTCCAACACCTGTCCACAAACGTCTCAAGTTTGGCAGGAAAGAAACTGCCGTAGATGCAGAGGGCTCCTTGGCTTTAACTAGTAAATCCGCGGTGGTTGACTTAAGGGGTGGGTTCTCCTTTGAAATGTTTCTGACAGCCAACTGATTTCGAAAGAACGAGTCCCCTCCTCTTCACCACCCCCGGAACCTTCACCAGAAAGGTAAGAAATTCGAGACATTTTCCCTACTCAACTAACCTGCGACTCAGTTTTATGAGGGCCGGTCTTGATCATGACGACAAATACCGCATGGTTGAGGACGAATTCTTAGCCTGTGCCCAGAAGTTTACCGTCCATCTGCATGCCGCTGAGTACAAGAGACTCCAGAAAATGGCCAAGACCCGGAATGCGGAGACAATCAATTCTATCGCTCGACCAGTGATAGGGAAAATGTCCGATAATACTAAACGAAAATTAGATTCTGTCAATAAGGCAAAAGAGCAGAGAAAGGCCCTTAATAGCTTGCTCGGAAAAAAGACGGCAGCCGAAATGTCCGACGAGAGCGAAGATGAGGCACTCCCTTACGTTGGAACGACTCTGCATGGTTTGATGGACAGCCCTCGTTGGAAAGCTTCCTCATTGGCGAAACTCGGATTGGCGAAAGCAACAACACGTGCTGCAGCAGGCTTTAAGCAGCCATCAACTTTCAAGTCACCTCAGAAGTTGAAACTAACTCTATCTCCAAGACCGATGAAGTCTGTCAAGTCCAATGAAGCCCAAAAGTCGGGAAACGAAAGCATGACCGAGTCGTCTACTGGTGACGACGATCTCGATGCACCGATTCCAGCGCCCAAGTTGATGGCCTTGAAGTCCGAGAAGTCCGAAAGTTGCTCTCTCCCGCCTCCAAAACAAGCTCTAATCTCGAAAGAAATTCATGTTCAATCTGGAGAATCTACAATGGAACCAAGCAAGGGGCGCCAGCTAAACCAAAGCCAAATCAAAAAGTCCTCGCCAGAGCCCTCTCGTGTGAGCTGGGGAGATGTTGAAGAATACAACCCTTCGACATCACGCTCTTCAAGATTAGGGCGTGCTCACCTCAGGGCAGCCAAAGAAGAAAAGGAGAAGAAAACTCAGAAGAAGCTTGATATCATTCCTTCATTCTTATGAAGGAGCTGTGCAATGCTTTCTAAAGTTACGCTCTCATGTGGTTTCTTGCCGATAACTTAGTGTACCCTTACCAAGGATGGAACACAAACATAGGAAGTAGTCTTTGACAGTTCTACTTCAGCGTAAAAGAAGGCAAAACGTGGCCAATTCTAAATAAGGACAACTACAGGCACAACAATTTTTGAGATCTTGTGAACTGGCCTCAAGATATCAAGAGTTTTAGTTTTGAGGTCCAATAGCGCGAGACTTTCCCCATTGGATATGCTGTTCAGCATGGGACCATATTATTATCGACCTGACTGGTTATGGTGAAGATAAATATATATGGATGGGTTTACGTTTCCAACTATTCTATATCTTGATATTCTTGATGTTGAAGGCCAGCTGCGACACAGCCTCCCATGACTCAAAAGGTATGGGTTTGTGGTGATGTTTCAGATATTTATCTACAGTTCAAAGCCTTGCCACAACTTGACCAGCATTCTCTGATATAATAAATATAGACATGAATCCTTTGATCGGAAAATCTGGAAGTTACTGGTAAACGCTTGTGGCAGTGGAGACTCTAAATGGTTTCACAATTGGATTTTGCCAGGAAGCCGTTGGTGATTGATCGTCAGATCCACTTAAATCCTCGAAATCAAAGGCGGAGCCATCAACATTATCACGTGAGTCGGGGGGCTGAGTGCAGATCAGGTTTCCATTTCGAATGCTGCCTACAATTATGGACACCTTCACGTAAATACAAGGCTCCTCACGACCGTTAAAAGCTTGTGGGAATCCTCTACATCCTCAAATAACACGCACTTAGGAAATTCTGAGGATTAAACAACAAAGTCCGAGTATCCGCAATTATCAAAATGCCTCGTCTCTCAGAAGAGGAAACTCCTTTCCTCTCCCAGCCTCACGATGATGTCGAAACACATTCAAGTGTTTCGAAAGGAGCGTCGGCTTACTTCACCACTCCATTGAGAGTGCTTACTGCCATATTTTCTGTCGCTTCAATTGCCGCATTAGGATTCCTGATCGTATCTCTGATCATAGTCAATACGGGTCCTTTCGAACGCACGTATGGAGCCGTTAAAACGCTTCGCGACCTACTCATAGTTGTATGTGTCTCCATAAACTCTTCACACTCTACTCTCCCTAAGTATCACGAAGACCCAAAGGCTAACACGCTTTCTAGGTCGTCGTAGCTGCCTTCCTCTCAGTTCCAACAATTTTCATCTCCTTCCCAATCCTCTTCAACCTCGTACTCAACATCACCTTCTCAATCGTGGTCCTAGTCTTCTCTACGAAGATATTCACTGAAGGCTGGCCAGACTCCAGCTTTTGCTATCGCTGGAAGCAATGGCCCGAGCAAGGTCTTCTCCCTCCTACGGAAGAATGCCTTGAGGCTAGAAGTAGATTGCAAATTTGGGTCGGTATCAGTGGGAGTTTGGGCTTAATTATTGGGTAAGCTTTACCATCTTCTCATTGGTATCTTGTGTGTCAGCTCCATCCATATGCTAACGCTCTCTCTTTCTCATAGGACATTGATCCTTATCACCCTCATGTTGAGACTCATTGCTCTCTACCGCTCAAAGTTCTGGGAGAAAGTCCGTCTATCTAAATATGGATGGCCATCAAAGGGTTTCACCGTACAGTTTACCTTGGCTATCTTGCCTGCTCAGGAGCCTACTAGGATTGGTTCGGCTGCTCCACGCGAGGAGGAGAGACTGATTTAGATACCAACTTGTCTTGAAATGATAGAGGATGAGTATGATTATGGTAAACCTTAGGAAAATATTCGTAGGAATGGTTTAGGATACGGCAGACTGATTGAGTATGATAGGGAAAACAAATTGATTGGGTATACCGTGGGCTAAACCTCCTTTCGTAGTGCAAAAATTATTTCATAGGTATCTACTTACAGTGTACACCCCTGAATGTTTAAAGATAGAATGTTTTACTAGATAACTTTGGGAAGATTTTCATGCTGCCTTAAATCTATAAGTCACGATTTCCTCG